>OX451740.1:430884069-431474552 GCA_948472305.1 Vicia faba | reverse complement strand
ATCTGACGGCTTTAATTGATCATTTAATCTATTTATTTTTAGAAACAATTAAAACCAATCGATTAATAAAAATCAAAGATTAAGATTTGGAGTATATATATAATCTCGTTAATTAAAAGAGTTTTGGTATTAACTTTTTTTCTTCTTCATTTTGTTATTCTTTTTTTTATTAGTTAATTTATTATGTATTATTTAATAAAAATTAGTTTTTAGTTAGTTTAAATTTCATCTTGTTACAAAAGTTATAGTGAATATAAGTTACGTGAGGTTACGGTAAGGGATGGATGCCATGACTAATCAAGTATAAAGATACCTAGTCATTGATACACTAGTCACATAGATCAAGAAGGTTTTATTAACGTTGTAGGTTTGGTTTGGAAGAGCCTCAGAAACAGATCCACGTGACTGGAATCACCTTCTCTTCAAAATATGTCATGAATTTTGAAAAGGCTCACACAATCCAAACCTTTGACAATGGTCGAGTTTGACACGTTTATTGGGTGCTAAGGAATTAGCATAATTTTAGTCTAAAAATGAGTCAAATCAAGGATGTCTCAACAACTCTATAATTATAAACTCTCGACAAAGGCAGTTAGGAGGTTCAAAAGCAGTTATCAGAGTGATATTGGGTTTGCAACAGTTTTAACAATTAAGACGCATGGAAGAAAGCTAGAAGATGAAGCCCATTGTATTGGTAGATAAGTTGATCTCATTGTTGGGATTATGGGTTGCAAAATTTATATCAAATATTTTCTATAGAACTAAAGTATCCTAGCACATAGAGAAATATTATCTTTACATCGAAAACATATAATATTTCATATTTACTTATTTTTAATATTTGAACATTTATTAATCAAATTCATCGTTATATTAACCAATATTTTATATTATATTATCCAACTTTCCTTTACTACTTAAAAAATATTTTTAATATTGTATGTTTATTAACCAAATTATACATTATATTAATTAATTTTTTATATTTAATTAATCAACTATTGTTCATGTTACTATTCACGGACACTATTTACATATTATTCACTATTCATGTCATTATTCAGGTTTTGTTTTGTGAACAGTGACGAGTGACTAGGGTGTAAGTGTAAGATTTAAGTGTAATAATAGTATAGTTGTTTTTTCTTTTTGTACATCAGTAAGTTTTTGCATCTCATTTACTGTACTAATATACACTTTAAATTAGTAAAACAAAAGAAAGAAAGAAAAGTTGAAACTTTTCTTCCGTCACAGTCACGTGCCAGTGCATTGGCGCCTGTAAAGCTTGAAAATTGCAATATACACACACATATAGCACGATGTCCGTATTTTCATACCTGCAGCAAGAGGATAGTTTTTTAGTTACTATTTTTTTTGTTTATACTTTTAGATTTCTGAAGAACCTTGCATCTGTGACCTTGAACATTTAAGATATGAATTGGGGCTCAATGGTTTGATTGGGGATTTGGGTTCTTTTGTGTTTTGATGTATGAATCTGCGAGTGAGAACCGTGAGAAACTAAGTGGAATCGTGAGAGAATGAAAGTTGAGAGGGACATGTACCAAGAGATCGAGCTGAGTTGGTGAGAGAGATGAAAGAGTTTAAGATTTCGTGTTCTTTTTCTTGTTTTTTGTTTGACATGGGAAACAGAGATAAGAAACCATTGAACTAATAAAACAGAGAGTTAACATGAGAATATTACCAGAGTTGGAAAGGCGTTTTGCTTCTATTTCATCTTATTGAATTTTGGAAAAATAATATTGGCAATTTCTTTATCCACCATTGTTTAGTGGTGTTCACCTATTAAAATCCAAAAATAGTATTGGATAAGTTTGGAAATATATCTTCGAACACACCAAATATCATTTTATTAAAAAAATGAGTTCGGATTGGCGTATTCGATGCAACGCCAAGGGGAAATTTTGGACATGTAACGCCGAAGTAACCTTAAACATAATGAGATTTTTTTGTCTATCCCAGTAATGTTTTCAGAAAGGTCTATCCAAAAATGTCCAGCAAGAATTTGAGTATATCACCACCTTGTACGATCATCTCTCTCACTCTTTCAAACTCACACTATCCTCCATAATTAAAAAAACCCTTGAAAAAAATAATATCAATCAACTTTTCGATTCAAAATCAGATTTTGTGCATTCTAACACATCAAAGGGATCATCATGAGCTATAAATTAAAGTGGATTTTCTCATTTCCTTCCTCATTGCCTGCATTGATTCATTGTTTTTGTGGAAATAATGTTGTTTTGCATTTTATTAGATATGATTCACCCATATATGTTTCTGAAAATAGCTTCAAGTAACGATGTAATTGAGCATGTGGCGGAGGAGGATGTCAAACCTATTGAAGTTAAACCAATTAAAGTGATAGAGATAGATGTTGGTCAATGTTTCATAAATACACAATTGTATACTCCTCACAAACATATGATTCAATGGGTCTGAATGGTAGCCATGAATTTTGGGTTTGGCATTGTAATTAGAAGGTCGGACAATGGTTCAAATAGAAGACAATCATTTGTAACCATGATATGCAAGATAAGTGGCACGTATGTTTCCCCCATAAGGAAATTGAAACATGATGACATCGGAATGAGAAAGTGTGGTTATCTGTTTAAACTACATGGATACTATAGCGTCGATGAGCTGTGAAAATTTTATGTGCTCTATGGAATACATAACCATGAATTGAATAAAAATCTAGTTGGTCATCTCATCATATGTAGTCTTAAATTGGCGGAGAAGGAAATTGTTTCAAACATGACTTTAGTAAGAGTTGCGCTGAAAAATATACTCGCCGATTTAAAATGAAAACATCCAGAAAGTGTTACAAATATCAAGCAGGTATACAATGAGCAACATAAAAATAACTTGGTGATATGGGGTCCGAGAAGTGAAATGCAACAACTTTTGAAACTTTTGGATGAAAACCTCTATGTTTCTAAGTACGCGGTCTGTGATGACAAAGTAATTGTTCGTGATATTTTCTGGACTCATCCCAAAAGTATCAAGTTATTCAACATGTTTCCTATTTTCCTCATTATTGATGCGACATACAAGACCAACAAATATCGGTTTCCGCTTCTTGATATTGTTGGTCTTACGTCTACGGAGAGGACATTTTCAGTGGGATTTTCATTTTTGGAATCCAAAAAAGATGTTAATGTTACATGGGCCTTGGAAGTGTGTAAGACTTTGTTGAAAGATCAAAAAATCATGCCGAAGGTAATTGTCACCGATCATGCGAGATGTCGACTAAAACCCATTATAGGCACAAAACAAATCAAAGGTGATGATAGAAAAATGGTCAATACCACTATGGTAGTGGAAAATATTATGGATGCATAGACTGGTATATTAAATTGATCCATGAAAGAATTGTATGTTGAATCTGTAATGCAATTTAGAAAAATGTGTGTCTGATATCCAGATTTTTTGAAATATGTCGAGAGTGATATTCTGAACCAAGTGAATGAGAAGATTGTTTGTGCATAGACCGATCAGTTTCAACACTTAGGCACCACAATAACTAAGAGAGTTGAAAAAGCACATTCGGTATTAAAGAAATGGTTGGGTGATAGTAAGGGTGATTTACTAGAGAGAATTTGTTTTTAAGAAAAAAGGATGAGTTTTGATATGATATGCAGTTGTTTATGAATGCATACATGCGAATGAATATGTATGAATATGAGCGGGGTTAAATGTCTTATTCACTTGGGTATATGCATCTTTTTTTTATTCGGTGATCAACTTAAAAATAGATACGCAAACGAGATGTGGAAACAAAATGCCTTTATTGAAGGTAACATAATTCAGATATTAAAAAATATTACAATCTTAAACCAAAACTTTATTTGCGTGAAATCAAGCAAAGGGAAATAAGTCTTCTACGTGCGCTTGTGGAATGGAGCTTGAGAAACCATCCACTAATTGCTCGAAAAAGCTTGAGAAAGTCTTCAGCATATTATTTCCCTTTAGCGGCTTTGATTTCAGACATGTTTGGCGCATTGACATGGACAAGTTACTTTCTTTGGTATCCATTTTTAAAGACAGTCGCCGAGGTCTTGATTTTATCATTATTTTTTGTACCATGTGAATAAGACAAATAAAAAGAATGGATGACGAATATATGAAATGTATGACGAATATATGAAATGTATGAATGCATAGGTGTAGGGATGAGTAACGGGATTTTTGTGATAAGTATCCTTAGAAGGTAGGTTCCTTAATTTTAACCTACAGTTAGTCTACCCTCCCAAAAAGGTGGTTTCCTTAAGGGTGTCATGAATAACACCAGAGGGAAAAGGCACAAGGGTTTCCCCTAGGCGGAGCCTCTTTACGGACTTAGAATTTCGTCTCAAAGTTGTGAAAGGTCTCGTCATGATATTTTAGGTTAAGGTCGTTACAAAGAGTCATGGGTGTCCCTCCAAAGTCCTACTCGTCAAGAGGATATCTCTCGATAAGTATTCCTTTTTCGGAAGTCCACCAACTCTAGGCGAAGTCGCCATATAAACTCTCAGGGATATAATGATAAGAATTCCCACCACGCAGTAAATATAATGATAAGAGAAATTGACAATAAATAAATAAATAAATACAGTAAATGGATAAATACAATAAATAAATAAATAAATAAATAAATAACCCAAAGTAAAAACCCTAAAACCTAGAGTTAATCCCCAACAGAGTCGCCAGCTGTTGTGACCAGATTTTAAATCAAGAGTCGCCACTATTAGTTTTTATCCTAAGAAAGGGCATCTAATAGGAAACCCTAATTTGCAGATAGAGATTCTAGGTTTTGGACTCCATTATACGAAAGGAAGGTGTTAGGAACCTTTCATCTACCTTGTTCACAAGGATACTAGGTTTAAGGTTTAAATTCGGGTTAAACATGGTTTTAAATTTTATTAGGGGAAAGGGTTTTAATTTTTAATAGGGGAACTCGCCACGATTTTTGATCGTGTGCCTACGTATCCTTTTATGAGGAATCAGAGTCTCAATTCATAGTTTGTATGGGGTTGGTATTTTTAGGGGTTGTAAATGTATTTTGAATCACCTTGCATTTGACCGGTTGTAGTGATTGCGGAGATTTTGGATAAATGCGCGATTAGTCAAAATCCATTTGAAACCCTTTTGCAAAAATAGTTTGTTTTAGATTAATTGATTGCGAAAAATAGTTTGATGATTTGTTGCATGTTTTTTAGTTGTATTAATTGCAAAATATCTTATTAATGCATGATAAAAAATATTTAATGCAAAGAATATAAGAAAATAATATATGCATTTTGAATAAAATAATTTATTTTCATGATATAATAAATAACAATATATAATAATAATAATTAATATTAGTAAAATAATTATTATAAATAATAATAATAATATAAAATAAAACATAATTAAAAATATAATTATTAAAAAATATGAATTATAAAAAATATAAAATAATTTAATTAAATCAGAAGGGGTGCGTTTTTATATTAGCAAGTAAAAATAGGGGGTGTAGTTAGGACTCTGGGCTAGGCCCAAATATGCAGGTTGGACAGGGGGGCGCTAAGTGTTTCGTGATTGAGTAATTCAGGGCGAAGGGAGGTGCAGAAAACAGTGGGCTTAAGCCCAAACGAGTTTGAGGAGGGGCTGACTGGATCGTATGAGACGAGGCGTATATGAGTTAGCGTTTGACTTGGCCTAATGGCCGTCAGATCAAAATCTAGTGGATAAGAATGAGGGAGTATGTGAGTTATGGTGTACGGCTGCACATGGAATCGAAACAGAATATAAACATTGTCTTTACATTATTTTTTCAATTCATTTTTTGTTTTCATTTCACAGTGAGCCATTCTTTCTCATTCAACAAACCCTCTTACCCCTTTCTCCTCTTCTCTAACCCTAGAACGACCCTCCCTGCGGCGACGCTATTCCACCCTTCCTCACTGTAAAACGACCGAATACCCCAAACAAAGATAGAAAGAAATCATGCTAAGTTCATTTACCTTTGTCGCGTTCCTGGATTTTGGTTCCCTTTTTCAATTTGCAGGTTTCGGGGGTGGCGATTTCTAACCCTTTCTTCTATAATTGACAGGTTGTAATGGAGCTTGATGATGGTGATGATTGGAGTAATGGTGGCGGATCAACGACGATTGTGGTTTCAGATAATGAAACCCCAATCTTCCTTATCTCGGATCTTTAACAACAAGA
The DNA here is from genome assembly GCA_948472305.1 of Vicia faba. NCBI lineage: Eukaryota > Viridiplantae > Streptophyta > Magnoliopsida > Fabales > Fabaceae > Vicia > Vicia faba. The sequence goes on along the minus strand of OX451740.1, from coordinate 431,468,342 downwards.
TTGGCATCTCGCTCCTTCTTCGCCTTCTTCAACCTTTATTCTTAAAACCCCTTCCGTTTCTGTCTTCAAAGTTTTTTTGGTTCTCCTCGGTTTTCCAATCTCTTCCCTTTCTGTCTCAAGCTTCGTCGTTTCTTTCTTTCCTTTTTCTATATTCCAATCCCCCCCATTCTTTTTTCTTCAACACTGTATTTATAGGTTAATTTTTAGGGCTGTTATAATTGATTAACATGAATTAGGGATTAGATCTTGTTGTATTGATTTGAATATATTTGATTTTGTGAGATTTGATTTGATACTATTGTTGTAGTTTTCAGATTCTGCTTTGTTTTAAAAGATTGAGATGGATTTTGATTATAAGTTTTAACAGTTTTTAGTATTGTTTAGTGATACCTCTCTGGGCTTGGACTTAAGTTTTGTTGAAGATTTTATTTAATTTTGTAAAAGATTTGATTATAGCTTTTAGTTTTATAGATTTGATTCTGTTTTGTACTGTAAAAAAAATCTCAGAATTGACTTAATAAAAAGGTTTCAAGATTTGTACAGTATCTGTTACTGCAAAAACGTGTGTAATTCTTGGCAAGTTGATACAGTAATGGTTTAATGAACACGGGCCTTGCGTTAATTACCTGAATTGGACTTGTACTGTAAAAAAATTCTTTCTGTCCAAAACAATTTTTATCAGCCCATTTTCTCTATACGAATTGGGCCTTAAATGGCCTTGACCCAACAAAATTTTTTTAAAACAAAAACTTAAAAAAGGTTTAATAAAATTTTTTTTTCATAATAAGCCATCTTCATAAAAACTTTTATCAGTAAAAGTGAAAATAATACAATTTGAAATACATTTTTATAATAATAAAAAGGTTTTAATAATAATGTTTTTTCTTTTAAGAAGGACAACAAATAACAAAAACAATGGGCCAACTGCCAAAAATCTTATTGGGCTTGTTACTAAAACGAAAAAAATGGGCTAATACAAATTCTAATGGGCTTTAACTTGCAATTTCACCCTTTATTCGCTTGTTAACAACAACAATTTAGATGGGCTTAATTGAAATCTCACACCCCCTTTCGTTGTTTTCTATTTAAAAGAAATGTGCCAATATATTTTGATTTACACCTCTCTTTTACCAATAAACTATTTAATAATTAAGAACTTAACAGTTTTCCTGAAATAATCTTCCATTTTCGAATCGCATGAGTCATTGGCCAACATGCTATGCAAATGGGTTCACAGATACACGAGTCTTTCTGATTTTAGAAAGCCCCGCTCTCCTGAACTTAATATTCACCCCCTAGTCTTGGATAAAGATAGGACATCAGATACCGTTGTACCATCTTTAATTAAATATTTCTTTTATTTAAAATCTTAAAAACATAGTCGTCGAGGTAGGGAAAATTTGGGGTACGACACATCCTACTAACAATTAACTTCTAACATTTGACTTTATTTTATGGTTTTTTATGCTATTACTTTATGTACCATTTACATTTCATGCTATTTTCATCTTTGCTCACTTGAGCATTTACTTTTATGCCATTTTTATTTTTCTCACTTGAGCTTTCATTTTCTTTTTGAAGATACTTAATAATCAACTTGAACCCTAAAAGCATTAACGATATTTGGACTATTTGGTTGCTATCCTTGACATTATGAAGTATTAGACTTCTTGGACTTAGGATTAGATACCTTGGCCTATGTTGGAGACCTTGTGACCTTAATTGATATTTTGTCTGGAGCTCTTGAGGTTTACCTAAAGACATTGGGTTGTTTGTTTGTTTTGTGTGCAGGTTATTATGATTACACACTTTGTCTATAATCTGGAATTCATCTGTATACAGCCGTTACTCTGCCCAATTTTTGTGAAGACCTAATACATTTGAAGTTTGGTCTTATAAAGAGGTTTAGTATCCTTGCTTGGTTTCAATCCAAAGAATAGGAATTCTATCTTGACTCATAATGTCAAGTGTTGGCTTCTTGTTGGTTAGATGGTTCTTCTCCATAACTTTTACCTTATGCTTTAGGGTAGTCCCTTCATCTCCTCCCATCTTCTTTAATTTCAAAAAAAAATCTTCTCCCTCCTTTTGAAAACTCTTCTTGTTTATAAACTTGAACCACTTTCATAATAAACTTTGACTTAGGTCCATGCATTTTCAAAACATTCTCATAAATAAACTTTAATCAACTTAATAATACCTTGACATTTTTGTGAGAAGACTAAAAGTCAATCAATATCATTCAAACCATTTTTCCACTTTGGCATTTTAACTTAAAAAAATTTCTCAAAAGATTAGACTCTTGTAAATCCTTGTAGTGATGCCAACAACTATACTTCTACAAGATGTAGTGAAGAGATATATTTTCCACTTGGGTGTTGAGTGAGGCATTGTTGATTTTAAAATCCAAGCCATATCATCCACTTTGAGATGATGCAAATTCTCCTTTCTCATGATTATGGGTAGTAAGTATGTTTTTCCACACGAACAATGACGATGATGTCTTATCTCATAAAATTAACCAACACACTTGTGTTTTAAAATTTTTAAATAGGGACTATGTGTACCTGATACCCTATTGCACGGAAGGTGGTACGTAGACACTAAAGGTTCACAACCACGACGGGTGCAAAAAGCATAAAAAATACTTCTCTTCTCACCTCCACCATCTATTTTTTATACAACATTTTATAGCCAAACTATACAGATTTTACAAAGAGGTTCCTGCAGAGTACCGGAGATGTTTAGGGTTCTAATAATTTCCCTATGCATAACCAACCCCCTTACCTAGAATCTTTCCCCCTCTTTTGGTCTGTACAAGTCAAGTCAATCCAATGGCTTAGTCTTAACATTTCTACCGCTACAAGTACCCCTTTTCTTAATGGTGCGAGTGTGGAAACAATGTAGAATGTCTCCAAGAAAGGTAGGTACGGGATTACGAGAGAGAAAAACCTTGACGGAATTCATATTAATGAGTTGGTCCGGATTAGGAAATAGAACCAAACCATAGATTAGAAGGGCCAAGACATCCTCAAAAGCTTGAAAATCCATATCTTCCCATAATAAACAAGCCTTCTCCAACAGAAACTTGGCTAAGAAACCCTTAACTCCACTTCTTGTCTCCAAATTTTCCATAATGTCAGACCTCTTCAACTGCAAGGCTTTGGCAATAACTTCAGGCTTTGGAGTCTCTTCTAAACCGATGAATGGTATTTGATCCAATACAGGCACTCCTAACAATTGAGAGAATTCTTCTAATGTAGGCACCAATTGGTAGTCGGGAAAGGTGAAGCAATGATGCATAGGATCAAAGAATTGGAAAAGCACACACATCATTTCTTCTTGGAAGTTTGAGGTAGCCAAGTTGAGAAGTTGATCATATTTCTTGGTGAAGAGAGAATATCTAGGCACTCTTGATGCTAACTCTTAAAGTTGAGGATGCACTTTCACGAAGTTGACTCAGATGGTATTCCTACGGGTGGAAGCCATGTCCTACAAAACACAACAAATACAAATTCCTAAATCCTTGAAATGGTTAGTGAGAATGCTTATGATGTTATGATATTTATGATGTCATGAATAATAATCACAAACAAATCACACTAAGATCTTAGGTTTATGCTTGCATGGGTTTCATAGGTAGGTACCCTCTTGAAGTTTAGTTGGTTCAACCTGTCCTAGAAAGTAATCGGGTTCCAGGGGATCTCAACATCATTGATCTTTCTTCATTAGGCATTGTCTCAACATAATCAATCTTTTCTTGCGGCCGAAATATCCCAAAAGTCTGATCTCTATGAGTGTAGTATCGAGTATCAACCAATCTTCAGCTTTGCACTAAGTCGGCTATCACACTACTTCCTAATGGCCAAGTTATTTAATTAAGGGTTCTACGGCCAGTTAGTGCTTCATTACACTGCTCAACGGCCCCATATTCTCCTCGATTCAACATAAGGGATACCGGTACCAACAAATGCGTCACACTAACGTAGCCATTGCTTCAACCATATCGGTGTACGCTGTACAATTTCCATAATTTATTGCTACTTACCTAATTATGTTCCCAGATCTGGGTAGAGGATTAATACAAACCCAAACAAGGACCCACAAATGTAAAGAAAACAAATCAAACAATGAAAGCTAATAAATGTGATCTAGCTCTAAGGTAACCCCACTTTTAAGTATGATCCCCAGCAGATTCTCCAGTTCTGTAATACGGTGGGAGAACTAACTTGGGTGTTTTTAAGTTTTATCGCAAATGTTGCAAATAGCAAGAGTCTTCACCGACTTTTCTTTTATCCAATAAAGGAAAGGGTGAAAAGAACAAGAAATACCTTTCGAGATATTTTCTTGAGTTCGGAGGGGGGGGGGGGGTAGGTTATGAAAAGGGAAGGTGTTAGTACCCTTTTCATCCATAGTTATCTACGGGATCTTAGTTTCTTTCTAGATCACTTTTGAAATTGCCTTATCTGAAATTTGTTTGTGTTTGGTGCAAGTTTGAAATTTTTTTGAAAACACCTTTGTTGCGACAAACTTTGTAATGATTCTCGTATCTATAAGAATGCATACAAAGTGTTGGTTTTGAAAATAGTTCAAAGAGATGTTTATTTTTTAAGATGTTTTGAAAGTGTCAGTGTGAAAATGGTTTTAGTTTGTGAGTAAGCAACTACGAGCGTCCTGTCCACTCAAAAGGTCTTTGCTATTTTCCTGCTCCTTTAGATGTGGCTATCTTGCCATTGATTGGTAAGAAGCCTTATCATTGGATGTGAAGGGACGGGCATGGGTCAATTGTATAGTCATAGAAGGCAACTTATGAGACGTTTTAGCAATTTTCATAAGGGACTAGATCGTTTACGGAAGGCAACATCGAGGGGTCATCGAGGGATTACGATCTTTTTTATCGAGGTTCTTTGCTAACGCCCATATTCGATGGACATGACTATTTTCTGAGGCAACAAGTGAGGTAACCCTAGAGGTGCTTGTGTGAATTGTGTTTTGATTGCATGCATTTTTGTATTTGAGATTAGGGTTTTCTAGCAGTTGATTTTATCTTGCCATACACACTCTAATTACTAATAATTTATATGAAAAACGATAAATTTGCGAAAATTAAAATCCTACGCTATTAAATCATTAGGGGGATGGGGGTACAATTTACAAATGGGGATGTAGTAGAAGCTCTAACCATTACAACCATATCGAATAAATGGACAACAATGAAGAAAATTTGTGGGAAATGTAAAAACAGTGTAAAAAGAAATAAAAATTGCATTTTGAACTATTATGTGTCGACACATGCTGCTATGCATCGACACATAACTCTTCTTGCTCCTGTAAAACAAAATTAGCTCAGTATGAGTCGATATATAATAGGATGTGTCGACTCATTCCACTTCCTGTTTCTGTAAAATCCCAAATCAACTCAGTATGAGTCGATGCATAATGGGATGTGTCGACTCATGCACCTGTTTGTGTCAACACATATGCGTTTTGTGTCGACTCATGCACCTTTCATCCTTCTATTTTAGGGACTAGATAATAGTATGAGTCTATGCATAAGGCTATGTGTCGACTCATACCTTGTTTTGTCACTAGAATGAGTCGACCCATGTGGGTATGTGTTGACTCATGTTGCAGTTTTTGTCTCTATCATCATTCTTTTGCATGTATCAGTCAGTTTTCAACATATATTTGATAAAAATGAACAGCAAGTAAATGGTTAACTTCAAAGGGCAGTGATTACTATATTCTATCTTCATAAATGAACCAAAGATGATGTATGTAAAATGCGAAGTCAAGAAGACTTGCCTTGAAACTGCACTTTATGTTTTGAGTCTAAACACTTTTCAAGATGCTGTGTGGACTTCAATGAACCTCCAAAAAGATGTTGAACCTCCTTATGTATTAAAAGTTGCTGAACCAAACTCCAAACTTTCAAGTTGTACAATACTGTCTTTTGTTTAGAAGGTGAAGATAAGGGCACTACAAAAACTGTTCTTGTGCTTGAGCAATCTCTATGTGATATGAAATGTTTAGCTGGTTTATGAGAGTGTTTGCAAGGTGAAACAATGAGTTGAGGATTTTCTGTTTAGTGAGTAAAAATAGAGCAAAGTTTTTGAATGAACAAGGTTACAAAGACTTCTATTTTTCTCTCTCTTTTCTCTCTCAATAAAATCCCCCTTTGTGTTGTGAAAAACACTTTATTTATTGATGAAGTTGGCTGAAGTTTGGGAGGGAAACATATGAATTTTTGAATTTTTTGGGTATGTTATTTCATAGCCTTTTTGGGTGCAGCTCTTTATATGCTAACTTGGTGCAACCATGGGACTGATATGAGCTGATTTTCAGGGCAGCATTGCAGGTTTTGGAGCAAAGTGTGACAACATAGCTGGGTTGTTTTTATGGATTTGAGTCAAAGAGAAAAGTTCAAACAAGACAAGGTTTTAGGATTTGTAACTTAATAATTTCTAACTTAAAAAAAAGAAGCCTTGTAATAACTTGAATTATTTGTAACATCTTGAATTATTTGTAACATCTTGAATTATTTGTAACATCTTGAATTATTTATAACATCTTGAATTATTTTGAATTGTAGTGAAGAAAGATGTCATGAGGTAATGAAATTAATCATGTATAGAAAATACTTAGAAATTTTTTCCAAGTCTTGCCAAGTTTGATTTTTTGACCTTCTTGATTTTTTATGATCAAATTTCATGTTTTGAATGCCTTGATGACATGTGATTTTCGAAACTCAAATTTGACCAAAAAGTCAAAGTTTGACTTTTTAGTGTACATTTGACTTTTTCATCAGTTGACCAAATTTCATCTATCAATCCACTGATCTTGGGAGGTGAATTGAAATATGCGACTAGGTCAAAATGATGCACTTAAATCCTTGAGATCATATTTCAAACCAATAAGTCATGTACTAGGTCAAAAATCAAAGATTTGTCACTCTTAGTCAAAACCCTAATTGGGAGTCCCAGCGCTTAGGAGATGATTTTGTCTGATCAATTCCTTGAGAATCCTTGAGAAGTAGAGATCATTTGTGAGGAATGTATTGAAAAAGGAGAGGGAAGATTTTGGGGTACAACAGAGACATTTTAGGAAAGTTATAATTAGAGACCTATTTTCTTGGAGAAGTTTTTGCAAACTTTGTTGTAGCCTCTCTGCTGCATTATTGAATCCCAAATCCAGTTGGGGAAAGGTTTATAAATATAAGTATTTATAACCTAGTTTTGTATGGGTCTAATATGTAAAAGTATTAGGGTTTCATCATTGTATCCACTCTCTATGAGAGTTGGTGTAGGTGAACCACTCAGGTGATGAGATGGTCACTATGTTCTCCTCGAAGTTATGAAGCAACGGTGAGTATTGTTCTTGGAGGAAGCTTCTAATAAACTCCAAGTATTATTCTTAGTCAAGTGATTCTTTTCAATGTGTTGTCATAGAATTAAGTCTTCTCATCATGGAAGTGTATCTTGTTATTTATGCAGAATTGTATATGGAGTGTGATGTTCATGTAGGTGGAAAGTTCGTCGATACAGTAATTGGGATTGTTAAATGTTAGACATTATTGTAGTGATTGGAAGTGAGTGGGTATACTCATATATAGGATTTCCAAGGTAGAAGTTGGATTGAGTAAGGATTAAGTGAGAATTTGTAAATGTGGGAGTTTAACTTCGAATTGATACTACTGATAGTGGATTTCCCTCCTGGCTTTGTAGCCTCTAGAGTAGGTGTTGTTGTCACCGAACTGGGTTAACATATATGTGTGTGTTGTTTATATTTTTAGTACTATTTTTTATTATTATACCTTGCCATGTTGTTTCAGTCAGATCAGATGTCTTGACATCCTATAGGACATATGAGTACTGACTGTGATATGGTGGGAGAACTGACTTGAGGGTTTTGCGTTTGATCGCAAATGTTGCGGTTAGCAAGATTCGCCACCGACTTTTCTTTTATCCAAAAAGGAAAGGTGAAAAAGCACAGGAAAGACCTTTGAGATTGTTTCTTGAGTTCGGGGGGTAGATTATGAAAAGGGAAGGTATTAGCACCCTTTTCATCCATGGTTTTCCATGGGCTCTTAGTTACTTGCTAGATCACTTACTTTTGTTTGAAAGTGTGCTCTTTGTGGTTTTTGAAAGTATTTTGTAAAGAGGCCATTTATTTAGGCAATATTTGTAATGATTCTTGTTCATAAGAATGTATACAAAGATGTTTATCTTTTTGAAAATGTTTTCAATGTTTGTAAGATGTTTTGAAATGTATAAGTGTTTGTTTTTGAAAATAGCAAGGGTGTTTTGTTTGAAATGGAGCAAGTAATTAGGAGCAATCTACCTACTCAAATGTCTTTCTTGTTCATTTTATTTTCCATTGATATTGTTGTCTTACCATTGATTTAGTAAGCAACCCTATCTTTGGATGTAAACGGGACAGGTGTGGGTCATCGTATAGCCATGATTAGCAATGTTGTAAGGTATCTTAGCATTTTTTTAGGGACTAAGATCATTTTGTAAGGAAACTTTGAATAGCGTCATCGAGGGACTGTGATCTTGTATTTGTTTGTTTTTGCTAAGACACCTTACATGCGTAATATGACCATTTTATATAAGGAAACCAAGTGGGATAACCCTAGGGGTGTTTGTGTGCAAGTGTGTCATTTTCATGCTTGATTTTGTTTTGAATTAGGGTTTTCTCTTTTATTGATTTTTATCTTCTCATACAAACCCTAATTACTAGCATATTATGTAAAAGCGATAAATTGTGAAATTTAAAGTTACTACACTATTACAACATTTGTGGGAGGGGGTATACAATTTATAAATGGGGATTGCAAGAATATAAACCTAATTAATTTATTACAACCAAATTGAATATGTAGAAATAATTGGAATAAATAGTATACAAGATGAATTAAATATGCAAGAATATGTAAATGCAAAGAAGATTTTCGTTTGGTTTTTTATATGAAATTTTTTTAAAAACCTAAACCTAATGAGAAAAGAAATAAATAAATCAAAATTAAATTAACTTAAATCAATTAAGAAAATAAATTAGTTAAGAAAATATTCTTTTTGAATAATAACCCTAATTCTATTTTGATTGAAAGAACATGAGTTTTAAAGAAACAGTATATTTGTATTTTTTTTTTTGTCTTGAAAATAACATATGGCATTATGAGATATTTTTGGTCTTTTTTATATTAAAATAATTTATTTAATGGGTATGAAGAAAAAAATAAATATTAACCTAGTTCTAATTTAATTTACAAGGTTATTTAATAAAAATAGATAATATATAACTAAATAAAAATATTTTTTTGTGAGAAAAATAAAATAAAATAAGCCAAAATGTAAATCTATTATTTTTATATTTTTTATGATTTTTAATATTAAGAAAAATATATTTAAGAAAATAAAATGAGAATAAAATAAATAAATAAAATGATAATGGGCCAGGGGTGTCACAAGTAAACAGGGTGTAAATGTTAGAAAAAAAATCCATAGGCCCATGAAACAGAAGCCCAACGCTGCAAGGGACAAAAAAAGTGGAAAAATGTGAGAAAATGCAAAAGGCAGCGCACTGAGGCTCGAAACCATGACCTCTAGCAATAACGCGCGCTGCCTTACCACTGGGGTGGTTGTACGTCTGTTTATATAAACAAAACCACAAATATATATTAGAAACTGCTTCCTGAAGGCAACTTCATCTTCAACCTTGAGCCATGGTCGGACCACCTGTATCTTCCTCATTTCTCCATAAAAATGGAAAGTTCAAACATGAAATTTGTGGTGTTTCTTCCCACGAATTCAAACATATAATTTATGTAAACTAAAAGTCAAAGATAAAATCTAATTTTACTGACCCTAATTTGAAACCTAATTTTTGCAGAAATTTCAAATCCAAAATTCTCTATACACAATTAATACAAATGAAAACTATGAACATGGTTAGCTTTAGAGCAATGATATCTACATTTTGCTTTCACAAATCAGGACCAAATGATGCTTGTATGAAGAGATAGAAGTTTGAGTTTTTACCTCTTGCAGCTGGAATCGTGAATGGAGTTTGAGCAAGTTTTGAGAAGGCTTGAGGATTTGTTTAGCTTGCTTGGACCTCCCCTGAGTGTATTCTAACCCTTACTTTGTCTTGAAAGTCCCTAAATCTCTCTACTCAAGTCAACCTGCAAGCTTGATATTTGAAAATGGTGAAGGAGGAGCTACACTCTTGAAACATGGGCCTGGATCACTTTGATATGATGTATATTAAGTGTTTGGGTGGTTAAAACTCAATACACATGAGTGGATTTGGAGATGGCTATCTGAGGTTCAAAACTGTCAGGTTATGGAAGATTCTGAGTTGCAAGGTGTTTGGGAGTGTTTTGGAGTCTTAGCCTTTGTGTGTCAACTTGCAAATAATGTGTCTACTTATAAGCAAGTGGTCTTAAGTCTTGTAACAACTCAGATTTCAAAAACTCACATGTTTGCTTGGTTACTTGTTTTTGAAGCAAGGCTAGCAAGTATGGTTTCAAGGTGTAGTACCAAGCTTGTAGGGGGAATGAGACCTTTAAATATACTTGTTCTGATTGAGTGGAGTGTGTTTATGCAGAAAAAACAAGTGCAATGCTCAATGCAAGCTGACTTTGCATAAAGCTTGCTTTTCCAAAATGGCAATGTTGCCTTTCTCCCAAAAATGGAATTATTCTTGTACAATGCATTCAATGCTTGGCTTAAAGCTTCCAAAAGTTGTGAAAACATTTAATTATGGAGTTAAAGTCAAGTTATAAGCCTGCAAAGTAGGATTTGTTCAGCATGCTTGAGGATTGGATCTAATGTTCTTCACAAAATGGCTTGAAATCCAAGTGATAAATCACCAACTTCATCTCTTCGATTCTCCCTACTCAAGAATGATCTCAAAGATTTATTGGACATTTTGGAAAGCTTTCAATGTGATATACAACTCATTTTTGAATTTCTTTTGAAAAAATTTCTTGGAACCTTGTGAAAATTTTCCATGAAGTTAGGAAAAAAATCTGCCTAACTAGGGCAAAATTTCACTAAGTTATTTTTAGTTCATGAGCATGTATTCACAAAATTATATCATGAGATCTAAGAATTTTTAGGAGAAATTGTGTGAAGCAAAGTTGTAGATTTCATAGTGATATACAACTTTCATGTTGGAAGTTTCCTTTGAATCATCTTGCATCATGGTGAAAATTTGGCTCAAAGTTGTGAAAAAATAAGAAATTTTCTATACTTACAAAAATTTCTAAGTTAAGAAATTTCAACTTTTCAAATCAAAACCTTGAATTCTTTATTTCTTGATGAACAAGTTTCATATTTTGGCATGTTTTGATGAATTATGATCTTTGGCATTTGATTTTGACCAAAAAGTCAAAGTTTGACTTTTCAGTATACAGTTGAGTTTTGATCAGTTGACTGAAAAATTCATTTGTCAATCCAATGGACTTGTAGTGTTTTGAACCATGTCATTAGGTCAAAGTGATGCAATTGGACTCTTGAGATCATGTCTTAACCCAATTTATCATTTGCTAGGTCAAAAATCCGAAATTGCCCTTTCCCAATCAAAACCCTAATTTTGACCATTTTGCCCTTTTTATGATTTGCTCAAATTTCTTGAGGGATTGGGGTCCAAACTTGATAAAATGATACATATGGGTTTAAAATGTTAGTTTGGATCAAAAATTATGAAGTTTGACTGTAAATTGGCCATGGTTGACTTTTCCCCCAATACAGCTGATTTTTAGGTCAACTGTTCAATTGATTGATCAAAAGTGTGATCCAAAGCTTGAAACTTGACATGAGTAATATTGGGGGTCCATAATGATCCATGAAAGTCATATGGTGCATTGGAAGTTCAAAAATCCTTGTGCAATCTCAAACCCTAATTTTTAGTCACCAGTGCTTGAGAAGATGCCTTGAGCTGATCAACCCAAATGCAGTCTTGATCCAAAGGAGATCTTGTGAGAAAATTCTTGATAAGTAGGAGGGAAAATCTTGGGGTACAATACTGACCTACCAGAATTTCAAAGTGACTTCCTGAGGCGCAGACTGATGGATGTATAACTTAGCCATGGAATCATGTAGAAACCAATTTGACTTTTAATTAGCCTCGAGCATACCCCATGTGAAGTTATAAGTCTCTCTCATCCTCGGATCCTAATTAGTATAATCAAGATCATCATACGTCTCAGCTGCTTCTTGAGCACTTGATGATTCACCTCGACCACCCTTTTTATTCTTCAATGCCAACTTGCCCAAACAGTGTCTTCCAATATAATTGTCATCAATCAACCCTCTCATTATCTCATTGATCACATCCGGCTGAAGCACCCACTTACTGTAACACAAGGAAGTAATTAAACAATGAAATATTAAAGGATTTTTAGAGTATACCCCGGTCTTCTCGTGATTTCAATAAAGGTCTTCATTTCCGTAGCAATGACACGAGCAACATCTACCTCCTTATCTTCAATAACAACCTACACAAGCAAAGCAACCTCAATAAGTTCCATCGATCGACGCATCCTAGGTTTGATGTTATGTAGAATAAGTAGAAGGATTGCTTGTGCTTCCGGAGTCATGTGATCCCTCTTATACCTGATTGGCTCTCCCATAGTGTTTAGCTCCACACTCTCTCCTTTGCGATAATTTACTTGGAAATGTCATCGTGATTTCTAACTAAGCTAAGAGACTTGGTGTGTCTATCCATATCCATAATTCCCAAAGGACTCGGTTTTCCTAAAAGGTTATTTATTTCCTCCCGGTTAAACTTAATTTCTCTTCCACGCACAAAACTCTAAAACCGAAAAGTTCCCCCTTCGGGCACCAAAGCATTTTCATAGAATTCCCTGACCAACTCGTAGCTTATACTGTCAATGGGGTTGATTAGAATTTCCCACTTTTTGCTTTCAAAAATTATTGTGACTCTCCTGTATGGGCCATTTCGGTCAATAATGAACTTCCTCTCTGACAAAATCTACCTTTGTTCAAGCATCCTGCACCTTTCTTCGTGCTCAACACTTTTGAAATTTCGTGCGTCAAACTCCTGAGGTTGACTAGAGCCACTAACCGCAGTTGTCTTTTGTTTCTTAGAACCGACTGTACCTTTATTAGGAGGCATCTTCACAACAAAATAGTTAAATAGAAAACAGAACAACACCAAACCTGTTAGAGAAAACAAAAATGGAAAAATAGAAACAGGGCAGAAAAATGATCTTCCGCCCCAGCTTCTCCCAGAGGCACGCGAGCGGGGCCTCATCTCTGCTTCGCCTGACGACTTAGTCGTGTGAGGGAAGAAATGAAGAAATTCCAGAGATTGCCCAGAACGAATCTTTCTCCAATAATTTTGTTCAAAACAACATAATACACATGCTACATCTCAGTTTATCCAATGGGGTTTTCTAAATTATACCCTAACCACACGCAATCTAAGAAATAAACTCTTTAACACAACCTCAAAACATTTGCAATATAAGAAATAAAGAACATCAAAACTTACCTTAAAATCTAAAAAGAGAATGAAAGTTGCAGAGTTAAGGTTGAGAGAGCAAAAGTATAAGAGTGTGCTAGGGTTTTTTTATGTTTCAAAGAGGCAAGAAAAAGTGACAAAATGGTGAACCAAGAGACTTAAATATCATGGGTCAAACAAAAGGGCCCAAGTGAGGACCCAAACAAAATGGGTAAAAAACTAACCCAACTTAGCAAAATGCAGAAAAATAACATGAGTTGTACTTGCACCCTTGCTCTACGATGTATACGTGAGGGTCAGGCGAAAAGTCGTTGCCCCATGCTCATGCGGTAAGGCACACCAGAAGAGAATTATTTTCTATTGCAGGCTGTGTTGTACCCCAACATTTTCCCTCTCGTTTATCAAGACTTTTATCACAAGATCTCTTTGACTCAAGACTGGATTAGGGTTTGATCAGCTCAAGACATCTCATCTTGCACTAATGACCCAAAAACTAGGGTTTGGAATTACACAAAGATTTTTTGACTATCAATGTTTCATTTGACTTTCAAGTATCATCATGGACCCCTAAGATTACTCATGTCAAGTTTCAAGCCTTGAATCCCATTTTTGATCAATCAATTGGACAGTTGACCTAAAAATCAATTGTATTGGGGGAAAAGTCAACCATGGCCAATTTACAGTAAAAATTCATAATTTTTGATCCACATCAACATTTTAGACTCATATGTATCATTTGATCAAGTTTGGACTAAATTCCTCAAGAAATTTGATCAAATCATCAAAAGGGCAAAATGGTCAAAATTAGGGTTTTGATTGAGAAAGGGCAATTTCTGATTTTTGACCTAGCAAATGACCAATTGGTTTAAAGCATGATTCCAAGATCTCAATTTCATCATCATGATCTAATGACATGGTTCAATACATTACAAATCCATTGGATTGACAAATGAAATTTGCAGTCAACTAATCAAAAGTCAACTGTATACTGAAAAGTCAAACTTTGACTTTTTGGTCAAAATCAAATGCCAAGGATCATAATTCATCAAAACTTGTCAAAATGTGAAACTTGTTCATCAAGAAATCAAAGATTTAAGATTTGGTTTTGAAATTTGAAATTTTCTTAACTTAGAAAATTTTCTAAGTATAGAAAATATCTTATTTTTTCTCAAATTTAAGCCAATTTTTCAACATGATACAAGATGATTCAAAGAAAGTTCCCAACATAAGAGTTGTAGATCTCCATGAAATCTAAAACTTTTCTTCACACATTTTATCCTAAAGATGCCTAGATCTCAAGATATAATTTTGTGAATACATGCCCATGAACTAAAATAACTTAGTGAAATTTCGCCCTAATTTAGGCAGGTTTTTTACCTAACTTCATGGAAACTTTTCACCTAGTTTCAAAAGGAATCTTAAAATGCATTTCAAATATGAGTTATAGAGCACATTGCAAGCTTTCCAAAATGTCTAAGAACTCCTTGAGATCGTTTATTGTTAAGGAGAATCGAAGAGATGAAGTTGGCAATTTCTCACTTTGATTTCAAGCCATTCCATGAAGAACAAAATTCAAATCTGAACCCTATGCTGCCTAATCCTTGCTTTACAGGTCTCAAACTTGTTTCTCAATTTATAAGTTAATGCTTACACAGTTGATAAAGCCTTAACCCAAGCATAAGAGTCTTTGTCCATGCTTTAATTCCATAAATGGCACAAAGTTGCCATTGCCATTTTAGTAAAGCATAACTTTTGCAACTTTTCACTTCTTGAGCTTTGCACTTGTTCTCTCTACAAACACAAGTCCTATAAACCAAAAGAAAGTTGTTTAGGACTTGTACCAACTCCAAGCAGGCCTGTACAAGCATGTAGAGAGTTTTCTCCTCACTTTTCTTAAAGGACAAACAATAGAGCAAAAAGCCTACAATTGAGAAATCTGTTGTGGAGCTGACTTGAAACCTTCTCTATACTTATACACAAACGCATTGAAACCTAACACACGATTTCTCAAGTCCAGAAACTCTCTAAAACTCCCTATCACCAAAAACCTGTCATAACTTGCAGTTTGAGACCAAGCATAGCAATCCAAAAATATACTTGTGCGTTTCAAGTTCTAATCACTCAAACACTTAACCTACCTCATATATAAGTGTTCCAGAGCATCACCCCTTCATTGTAACTCCTCCTTCTCCATATGCCATTTTTGCATTTCAAGCTTGCAGGTTGACTTGGATAGAAAGATTCAGGCACTTTCAAAGCAAGGCACAGATTGGAAAACACTCAGGGAGGTTCAGGCAAGCTAAAGGAATCTTCAAGCCTTCATAAAACTCACTCAAACTCCATTCAGAATCTCAGCTGAAGGAGGTAAGAACTCTAACTTCTATCTCTTCATACGGACATCCATTGGTCTCGATTTGTGAAAGGAAAATGTAGATATTATTGTGCTAAAGCCAACCATGTGCATATATTTCATTTATGTTCATTATGTATAGAGAATTTTAGATTTCAAATTTCTGTAAAAATTAGATTTAAATTTAGGGCCATTGAAATTAGATTTGATCTTTGACTGATAGTTTACATGAGTTACCTGGTTGAAATCATGGGAAAAGTACTACCATTTTCATGTTTGAAGTTTCCATTTTAATGGAGAAATGAGAAAGATACAGAGGTTCTGGCTAGCTTGAGGAAGAAGATGAAGTACAGGGCAAGGAGGCGTTATGTGTTATGTGTTTTTTATTTCATATGAACTAACGGATGTACAGCCACCCCAGTGGCAAGGCAGCGTGCTGAGAATGCCAAGGTCATGGGTTCGAGCCTTGGTGCCTGCCTTTTGCATATTTTCTCATTTTTTGCCATTTTTCTCATTTTTGCAGCGCTGGGCTTTTGTTCATTTGGGCTTATGTTTTTTCTAATGTTACCTCCTGATTACTCAGGACACCCCTGGCCCAATTTTATTTTCATTTATTTATTTTATTTTTGTTCATTTCATTAAATATTTTCTTTAACATAAAAAATCATAAAAAATATAAAACATGATAAATATTGCATTTTGTTTATTTTATTTTCATATAAAAAACTTTTTTTATTAAATTATTTATTAACTATTTTTCTTAAATAAACTTGTAAAATAAAATAGACTTAGATATATTTTTTATCCCTTTTTCTTCATACTTGTAAATATTTATTTTGACATATAAAAAGATTAAATATTTTCATAAATATTATTTATTATTTTAAAAAATACACAAAAATAATACTTAGAGAACTTTATTTTCTTAAGTTAGAAATTAGGGTTAACCACTTTTCAAGAAATAATTTCCTTTTTTAATATTATTAGGTTTAATTCAAAACTCTTCTTTATATGAAAAACAAAACAAATTTTTTTTTCTTGCATACATACCATTGCATATTTATATTGTATATTATTTATTCAAATATTCATACAAATTCAATTTGATTGTAATAACTTAATTATACTTACATTATTGCAAATCCCCATTCATAATTTGTATACCCCCCCCCCCCCCCCCCCCCCCCTCCCATAAAATGTTGTAATAGCGTAGTAATATTTAAATTACGCAATTTACCATTTTTATATACCATGCTAGTAATTAGGGTTTGAATGGCAAGATCGAAACAAATCAAATAGAAAACCCTAATCCAAGACAAAATCAAGCATGAAAATAATACACTTGCACACAAGCACCCTTAGGGTTACTCCACTTGGTTGCCTTATATAAAAAATGACCATATTACGCATGCGAAGTATCTTGGCAAAAAACAAACAAGTATAAGATCATAGTCCCTCGATGACGCTATTCAAAGTTGCCTTACAAAATGATCTTAGTCCCTCAAAAAATGCCAAGATACTTTATAACATTGCTAATCATGGTTATACGATGACCCACGCCCGTCCCGTTTACATCCAAAGATAGGGTTGCTTACCAAATCAATGGTAAGACAACAATATCAAAGGAAAATAAAATGAACAAGAAAGACATTTGAGTAGGTAGATTACTTCTAGTTACTTGCTCCATTTCAAACAATTATCCTTGCTAATTTTCCAAAAAAACAAACACACACATTTCAAAACATCTTACAAACATTGAAAACATTTTCAAAAAGACAAACATCTTTGTATACATTCTTACGAATGAGAATCATTACAAAGATTGCCTAAATTGTGGCCTCTTTTACAAAATACTTTCAAAACCATACAAAGCACAATTTCAAAACAAAAAAAGCAAGTGATCTAGAAAGTAACTAAGGGCCCATAGAAAACCATGGATGAAAAGGATGCTAATACCTTCCCTTTTCATAATCTACCCCTCAAACTCAAGAAACAATCTCAAAGGTCTTTCCTGTGCTTTTTCACATTTCCTTTTTGGATAAAAGAAAAGTCGATGGCGACTCTTGCTAACCGCAACATTTGCGATAAAATGTAAAACTCTCAAGTCAGTTCTCCCATTGTATCACAGAACTGGAGACTCTCCTGGGGACTTAAATGAAAGTGGGGTTACCTTAGGGCTAGATCACATTTATTTGCTTACATTTTTTGACTTGTATGCTTTACGTTACGGTTCTTTGTTTGGGTTTGAAATCCTCTACCCGGATTTGGGATACATTATAGGTAAATAGCAATACATTGTGGAAACTGTGCAGGGTATACCAATATGGTCTAAGCAATAGCTATGTTAGTGTGACATATTTGTGGGTACCGGTAGCCTTTGAGTCAATCAAAGAGAATACAGGGACACTGAGTGAATGCATAAAGCACTAATAAACTTCTAGAACCCTTTACTTGACCAACTTGGCCTTTAGGATGTAGTGAGATGACCGGTTTTGGTGCAGTCCAAAGTTGGTAGATACTCGATACTACACTCATTGAGGGTTGGTTTATTGGGATACTTCGGTCGCCATTAAAGAGGCTTGAGCTGAAACAATGACCAAGGAAACAATCCGGTGATATTAAGCTCCTTAGAACCCGGTTACTATTGTTAGGACAGGTTTAAGCCAACTAAACTTCAAGAGGGTGCTTACCTATAAAACCCCATGAAAGCCTAAACTAAGAACTTGTTTGCTTTGCTTGTATATGCATACTTTTACATAATATCATGGACATCATGAACATCAAATGCATCCACTAACCATTTCAAGGATTTTGGATATTCATCTTTGTTCTTGTTTTGTAGGATATGGATTCATTTCGCAGGAAAACTATCCAAGTCAACCTTGTAAGAATTCCTCCACAACTTAAGGAGCTAGCTTAAAGGATCCCTGAGAACTCTCCATTCACCGAGAGGCATGGTCGTCTACTCAACTTGGTCACCTCCAACACAAATGAGGATATGATGAAGGTGCTCTTTCAGTTCTTTGATCCTTTGCACCATTGCTTCACATTTCCCGACTATCAGCTTGTGCCTACTTTGGAAGAATTCTCTCAACTATTGAGGATTCCCATTCTCAATCAACTACCTTTCAACGGTACGGAAAGAGACCCAAAACCAGAAGAGATTTCTCAAGCTTTGCACTTGCACTCATCTGATGTCACAACTTATTGGGAAACTAGAAGTGGTGTCAAAGGCTTCTTAGCAAAGTTCCTGTTTGAGAAAGCCCAAAGCTGTTGGAATTCCTTAGACTTGCAAGCCTTTGAGGAAATTGTGGCTCTTCTTATCTATGGGATGGTCTTATTTCCCAATCCTGACCAACTCATAGATGTGAGCACCGTCAAAATCTTCATATCACGCAACCCGGTGCCTACATTGCTAGGGGATATCCTACACTCTTTTCACACTCTCACAATGAGGGAAAGAGGTGTCCTTGTGTGTTGCACTCCTCTCCTGGCAAGATGGTTTATTTCTCATATTCCCCAATCAGTCTTAAAGAACGAGCAAGGTTCAAAGTGGTCACAAAGGTTAATGACGCTCAAACATTCAGATATCCATTGGTGCTCCTGATCCAAAGAGAATGTTATCATTGTTGACCATTGTGGGGAATTCCCTAATGTCCCTCTACTTGACATTAGGGGAGGCATCACCTACAACCCATGCTTAGCTTGAAGACAGTTTGGTTACGCCCGAAGGGATGGCCCGCACGAGATGCTGATTCAAGGTTTGTTATTCGACTACGACAATAACGGTCAAGGTCTTCGCCAGAGATTCATCTGAGCTTGGAGGATGCTAAACAAGGTGGATAGTAATACTTTGGGACACAAGAATTCCATCCCTCTTGAGCCTTACCTCAAATGGGTATGAACCCGCGCTCAAAGTCTTATGATGACTTATCCTTCCATTCTTCCGGTAATTATTGAGCCTGTTAAGGAGGGAGATGTTCCATACACTATCCTACATCCTGACATGCCCACATCTCTTGAAGACCTACAAAGGGATTGGATACAGCTCAAAGGAGAACGAGATACTTTCAAAGCCCAATTCTACGCAAGCGAGAAGAAGGTTTTGGAACTCACTAGGCTACTTCATGAGGAGTAGACTCTAAATGCCTACATAGCACCAAAGAGGATGTGCACTACTTTTTTATCTTAGAGTTTCATATTATTTTTCCCAAGGGGCATTGATGTACTCAAACTTTATCTTATTAATATAACGGGTGTTTCTTTTTGTCTAAAACAAACTTGAATATTTGAAATCCTTGAAAACATTGCATATGCACATATCATTCATCATAACATAAATAGGTCTTTTGCAACAAGTTTCCTCATCTCTCTACTGTTTATTTTAGTAAGATAGATCTCGAACAAACAGTCAAAGGTCTCCAAGCTCAGAACATGCAGTTTCAACAGTTGCTCATGACCCTAGCCAAGGGGCAAGAAGAGTTGAAGACTCTGCTGGCTGAGGAAAGGAAAAAGAAAACAAAGAAAGTCACTGGGGTTTTAAACATGGGGAGAAGGTTTCAGGGACAGACTAGAAGAACCTTGAACTTTGCAACAATGTCCGGTGAAGGAGAGGGAAAAGGAAAGGAAACAGTGGTCCCGTCATAATCTGAAGAGGAGGAAGAAGAGGAAGACTACTCTGAGGAACAATATCCTCCAGCTGATGACAAGTACAAACATCTTGAAGTGCGTTTGAGCGCTATGGAAATACAATAGGTGCCAGGCCTAGACTTTGAAGAATTGGGGATAGTGTCAGGAATTGTGATCCCTCCGAAATTCAAAGTGCCCTTGTTTGCAAAATATGATGGAGTGTCTTGTCCTAAGATGCATCTCCGATCATACATGAGAAAGATCCAACTACACTCCGCTGATAAAGACTTGTGGGTGCATTTTTTCCAAGATAGCCTATCTGGAACATAACTCGACTGGTTTTACCAACTAGAGAGAGCCAACATCCATAATTGGGAAGATCTTTCCGCAGCTTTCTACAAGCAATATCAATATAATGCTGATTTGGAGCCTACCTGTAATCAACTTCAGAGTATGGCTATGGCTTCCAATGAGGGTTTCAAGGATTAGACACAGAAATGGAGAGATCTAGCTGGAAGAGTTCAACCCCCTCTGTCTGAAAAGGAATTGGTGGACATGTTCTTAGGCACTCTATCGGGCCCTTTCTTCAACCATTTAATTGGAAGCTCATATGCAAGATTTACTGAGTTAATACTGACTGGAGAGAGGGTGGAAGCTGGCATAAAAAGTGGAAAGATTCAGAAGGATTCATCTTCTTCTACAGCTGTGAGGAATCCTTTTATTGGGAAGAAAGAAGTAGCTACTGTATATCCACAAAGGAACCAAGGGAGAGCCGAACGCCGACCAATGGTAGGGGCTGTTATGATCCCAAAGCCTACATCTGATCAACCAAGAAGTAATCAACCGAGGGTGGAAAGGCCAGTCCGGCAATTCACCCGAATCAATATGACTATGTCCCAAGTATTATCGCATCTTCTGAAATCCAATTTGGCAACTTTAAAAGAAGCTCCAAAAAACCCCAACACAGCATCCCCTCATTATCACCCAAATGCCCGTTGCGCATATCACTCCGAAAGTCCGGGTCACGACACTAACAATTGTTGGGCCTTGAAAACCAAAATTCAAGACCTTATAGAGGCGAAAGAAATTGAGTTTGATGCGCCCGAGAAGCCAAACGTCATTTTTGATCCTATGCCCAGACATGGTTACAACACCAATGCTATTAAAGAAGATTTGTTTGTTACCACAGTTGATGAACTCGTGACTCCACTCCCAATCATTAAGATAAACTTGTTGAAAGTCGGTGTATTCCCGGGTTGTAATGAAGACTGCCACCTCTTTTTATCCTCACCAATTGTTTGCCCTTTGTTGAAAATAGGCATTCAACGCTTGATAGGCAACAATGAGATCCTGTTTGAAAGTACTCATGTTTCACCTGTTCCTGTTGAAGACGTTTCAATCATTACCATCTCCACCAATTCTTCCAGGGTCCCCAAAAGACACGTTAGAATTACATCGGTTCTGAAAACTACTCCTCTTATAATCACAATGCATGGGCAAGTCCCATATGAATCAGACAAAACTGTGTCATGGAATTATGGTGGGGACATCTGCTACCATGGTATCAAACAAGATGGGTTGGCCGCCGTAGAGATAAACTCAGAAGAAGAAGATTCCGACATTAGCAATATTGCCGGAACTAGTAAGATTACCCGAAGCGGTAGGATCTTTTCTCCAGAGATAGCCCCCTCAAAGGAAATTTTTGGACCCGTGGCTACTCCAAAGGTTACTTCCATACCAATAATCATCTCTGCAAGTGCTCCTATTGACGAAGCCATTATAACCCCTGTTGTCATTCCTATTAACACTCCTACTGCTGAAACTCGAGGAAAAAGTATTCAAGTGGAGCCTGTCCGGACGAAGGCTCAATCACTGACTATCCCCGAGACCTCCAAGAAAGAAATGGAGGAGATCCTAAAAATAATAAAAAGGAACGACTACGACATAGTTGAACAGTTGGGGAAAACTCCCTCCAAAATATCCATGCTGGCATTGCTACCGTGTTCCGAGGCACATGCGAAAGCCTTGGTGAAGTTCCTAAAGACAGCCCATGTGCCTCAAGAGATGTCTGCTGATCAATTTCAAGATTGTGTGGCCAGCTTGACAGCGGATAACGGCCTAGGCTTCTCAGATGCTGATCTGAAACCAAGGGGAAGAAAGCACAACAAGGAATTACATGTCTCTGTGGAATGTAGAGGGACAACTCTGGCCCATGTCTTGGTGGACACTGGCTCATATTTGAATGTTCTACCGAAGAAAGCTCTCGACAGACTGGACTACGAAGGACTGACGTTAAAGCCAAGTAATATAGTCGTAAGGGCATTTGATGGCTCAAAAAGGATGGTACACTGGGAGGTGGATATCCCCATAAAGGTTGGGACTCAAACTTTCAATTCAACCTTTTATGTAATGGACATCCGCCCCTCTTACTCTTGTCTGCTAGGACGGCCATGGATCCATAATGCTGGCGTTGTCACCTCTACATTGCACCAGATGCTGAAATATCCGGTCTAAGGAAAGATTATCACTATCCACGGAGAGGAAGAGTATATGATTATCCACCTCAATTCCTTCAGGTATGTGGAATTGGACGACGAGTTCACTAAAACTCCTTTTCAACATTTCGAAGAGGTCCCCCAAGAGGTAGCAGTGACCAAGACTGTGTCCCAGATTCCCAAGATTACAAGACCTCCACTTCGGATGTCATCTCTGAAGGACGCCAAAGAAGTAGTAGAGGAGGGTGGATGCACCATCTCGGGGAAACTTCTGGATATTCCGTATAAATCTGACAAATTTGGCTTAGGTTTCACTTCAAGTGCTCAGAAGGCTGTACGTCGTTCCTGTGCTAGAGGGCCACCCTTGAAGATTAGCAACCGAGAGGTCAATGCGGTAGAAGATGGTGAAGAGGATTGCAGCTTGGAGGATTGGATCTTTCCGACTATCAATGGAGGACTCCGCAATTGGGAGGCCAGAGACTTTGTCCCAATAACTTTCATCCCTCAGTAATTTATCTTTACATTTTGATTGGACCTGTAATATTCAAAAACAATTCGCACTCTTAAAACCTTGTGTCTTGCCCGAGGCACAATGGTACATTTGCAAGGGTTATTATTTCATCTTCATATGACATTCAATGAATCATGGACGTTTTTCGCATACAAACTTTTGTGCTCATTGTTTTTTCTTTTACATTTTATTTTTAAGGATGGCTATACCCTTACACACACCCACACTCACAAATGCAGGTACCCCTCTATTCTGGATCCCATGGGTAACGATACTGCTATGGCCTTTTGTGACTCTGAGGATCTAATCTACCAAGCCGAAGACGAAGGTGAGGAAGATTGTGAAGTACCATGAGAACTGGCCAAACTACTATAAGAAGAGGAAAGAACCATTCAGCCTCACGAGGAACATGTGGATACAATCAACCTGGGTACCGAGTAGGATAAAAAATAAGTCAAGGTGGGTGCCAATCTGGAACCTAGTGTCAAGGAGCGTCTGATTCAGCTGTTGCATGTTTATGTTGAGATCTTTTCCTAGTCATATGAAAACATGCCATGACTTGATACAGACATCGTGGTACATCGTCTGCCTACAAGAGAAGATTGTCCACCAGTAAAACAAAAAGTCTACCGCATGAGACCTGATATGTCAAAAAAGATCAAAGCAGAGGTCATGAAGCAATTTAATGCTGGATTCTTGGCTGTCACTTCCTATCCTCAATGGGTTGCCAACATTGTTACCGTACCTAAAAAAGACGGCAAAGTACAAATGTGTGTGGACTATTGAGATTTGAATAGGGCAAGCCCTAAAGATGATTTTCCACTCCCCCACATTGATATCCTGGTTGACAATACGGAACAACGTAAAGTGTTTTCCTTCATGGATGGATTCTCAGGTTAAAACCAAATCAAAATGGCACCTGAGGACATGGAGAAAACAACATTTGTCACACAGTGGGGGCACATTCTGCTACAAAGTGATGCCATTCGGATTGAAGAATACTGGGGCAACCTATCAACGCACCATGGTAGCTTTATTTCACGACATGATACATCATGAAATAGAGGTCTATGTAGACGATATGATAGCCAGATCGCAAACAGAAGAAGAACACCTTGATCACTTACAAAAGTTGTTTGAGAGACTGAAGAAGTACAAGCTAAGGTTGAATCCAAGCAAGTGCACATTTGGAGTACAGTCCGGTAAACTCCTAGGCTTTGTTGTTAGTAACAAAGGTATTGAGGTCGATCCTGACAAAGTTAAAGCAATACAAGAGATGCCTGCTCCTCGTACTGAGAAGGAAGTCAGAGGATTCTTGGGACGCTTGAACTATATTGCCAGATTCATCTCTCACCTAACTGCTACTTGTGAGCCAATCTTCAAACTATTGAAGAAAGATCAAGTAGTCAGATGGAATGACGAATTCCAGGTTGCTTTTGAAAAAATCAAAGAGTACTTACAAAAGCCTTCTATATTGATGCCACCAGTCAAGGGAAGGCCGTTGATCATGTATCTGACTATTTTAGAAAACTCAAGGGGTGTGTATTGGGGCAGCATGACGAGTCTGGCTGAAAAGAGAACGCTATTTATTACCTGAGCAAAAAGTTTACCAACTGTGAAACCAGATATTCACTGCTCGAGAAAACTTGTTTCGCTCTGGCATGGGATGCTCGCCGGCTAAGACAGTATATGCTGGCTCATACTACCTTGTTGATATCTAAAATGGATCCGATAAAGTACATCTTCGAAAAACCTGCTCTTTCTGGGAGAATAGCGAGATGGCAGAATATCCTAACGAAGTAAGACATACATTATACTACCCAAAAAGCTATAAAGGGCAGTGTATTGGCTGATCACCTTGTTCATCAAGCTGTAGAACACTATCAGTCCTTGAAGTTTGAATTCCAGGATGAAAACATCATGACATTAGACAACTGTGAAGAAATCAGACCATATGACGGACCTGAACAAGGATCCCAATGGACCCTGTTCTTTGATGGAGCATCCAATGCACTTGGTAATGGAATCGGCGATGTACTCATATCTCCAGAAGGGTGTCATACTCCCTTTACTGTCAGACTTTGCTTCAACTGTACAAACAACATGGCAGAATACGAAGCATGCATCTTTGGTCTCATAGCTGCCATAGAGTTGGGAATCAAATCTTTAGATGTGTTTGGAGATTCAGCTTTGATCATCAGTCAGATTAAAGGGGAATGGGACACTAAGCACTCAAACCTTATCCCTTACAAAGAACATGTTTTGACATTGCTACCACATTTTGAGAATATTACCTTCGAGCATTTCCCGCGAGAAGAAAATCACCTAGCAGACGCTCTAGCAAAAATGTCATCTATGTTTAAACTTAATTGGGATAACGAGGCTCCCCAGATCACCATCGAACGAATGGATGAACCAGCGTATTGTCACGAGATTAATTTTGAAGAGGTAGTGGACCAACCTTGGTTTCATGAGGTCAAGAGGTATCTCGAGGCTCAAGAATATCCAGAAGGAGCTTCAATCAATGATAAGAAGTTCTTAAGGAGATTATCTGCTAAATTATTCCTTATTAATGGCATCCTTTACAAACGCAATCATGACTCCATTTTGCTTCGGTGTGTAGATAAGGTTGAAGCTGAAAATATCATGGCTGAATTACATGAAGGTACTTTTGGCACCCATTCCAGTGGGCATACGATGGCAAAGAAAATCCTATGGGAAGGCTATTATTGGTCTACCATAGAAGCAGATTTCTATCAACATTCTCGAGCCTGTCATAAATACCAAATTTATGCTGACAAGATGCACGTACCACCGGTTCCTTTGAATATCTTGATAGCTCCTTGGCCCTTTGTTATATGGGGAATTGATATGATTGGAGAGATCAAGCCTACAGCCTCCAATGGACACCTCTTCATCCTAGTGGCCATTGACTATTTTACAAATTGGGTCGAAGCAGCTTCCTTCGCTTCTGTTACCAAGAACGTTGTTGCCCGCTTCATCAAGCAAAACCTCATTTGTTGGCATGGTATCCCTGAAAGGATCATCACTGACAATGGTACGAATCTTAACAACAATATGATCACCACATTATGCGAGCAATTCAAGATCCAGCATCACAATTCTTCTCCCTATCGGCCAAAGATGAATGGTGCTGTCGAAGCTGTAAATAAAAACATTAAGAAGATCGTACAGAAAATGACAGTCACATACAAAGACTGGCATGAGATGCTACCATTCACTCTCCATAGTTATCGTACCACGGCTCGCACAACAACCGAGGCAACACCCTATTCTTTGGTTTACGACATGGAGGTTGTCTTTCCTATTGAGGTTCAGATCCCCTCTCTGAGAATTATGAAGGATGCAGGATTGAATGAAAATGATTGGATCCAGACTCGACTTGATCAACTGAACTTAATTGATGAAAAGAGACTTACTATTGTTTTCCATGGTCAAATGTATCAAAAACGGATGATCAAGGCTTTTAATAAGAAATTCAGATGCCAAGTATATCAAGTTGGGGATCTAGTGATCAAACGTATCATTTTACCACAAAGTGATCCCAGGGGCAAATGGACTCCTACCTATGAAGGACCATTTGTAATCAAGAACATATTCTCCGGTGGGGCAATGATCTTAACCACCATGGATGGCGATGACCTGCTGCGCCCTGCGAACACGGACATAGTCAAAAGATACTACGTATAAGAGACATGTTAGGTTGATACACCTAGGCAAAACAAGGGGCATCCCGGCGAACCAAAAGGTTCCAGAAAAAATTAGGGATAAAATAAAAAAAATATGTACACCCGGCAAGTTGAAAACCCGAAAGGGCGACTTGGGCAAAAAAGGGTTTCCTGGTGGACTGAAAACCCGAAAGGGCGGTCCAGGCAAAAGTTAGGGAATTAAAACGTATGACTATGACCCGTTGGATCCCTTTACGGACAACATTTGGCTTCCACTGACAAACTCAGAGGTTCTGGTCAATTCAATCATCTTCGGACAAGGCAACAAATAGACAAGATACTCGGAGAATGCGAAGGCTATAGAAGAATGGGAACTCCATGGGATTATTACACGTAGCTATCCTTCTCTATATAAATTTTTCTTGTTTTACGACAGCATTCTCTTACTAAAATGTTTGTCCCCTCTGTACAAAATATTTATTCAAAGTCAATACAAAGATACCCCTTTGAAAGTGCAAAAACTATTTGTCTTTTTCTTTACGCTTGTGTTTTGTTTACAAAAAACGTCCAATGATTCATTGATGAACATATGCATTTGAACATAATTACTGTGTACAAATAAAACAAATGGGAGAGAAAATTAATAATGGGTTGAAAGAAAAGGAAAATGTCTCTAGGCTATTCCATAAGTAATCCCCTACAGTACATCATTTAAATCCCCAGCGGAACAAAACTTCAAGTTTTTAATTCCCAGTAGAAATCGTCAAATTTCTCAGGATTCCCCAACCAGATCTTACAAGCAGCACATGGTACTGCCCTCACAACAAAATTTACTTCTCTCAACAAGAGTTCATCAGTACTTCAACTTTAAGACATAAAAATTCAACATATCCCCAACAACATTCAGGAATTTGTTTTCCTCAAACGGACAGCAATACAACAAATCATCTCACATGCGCATACATTGCATCCATATATCATAAAATTAATGAAGTAAATACATTGCATCATACATTTCATGCAAACATAACTTTGTGTTTCAGCTAACATTTTACCCTTTTCAGGATAAGATTAACAACTACCATTAACAATATGCAATCATGATACAGTTCAGATACGCTCCAGACACGAATTCCATTCTGATACTCATTCAGATTCAACTTTCAGATACAGTACGGATACGCTCCAGACACGGATGCCATTCTGATACTCATTCAGATTCAACTTTCAGATACAGTACAGATACGCTCCAGACACAGATGCCATTCTGATACTCATTCAGATTCACCTTTTAGATACATTACGAATACGCTCCAGACACAGATGCCTTTCTAATACTCATTCAGATTCAACTTTCAGATACAGTACAGATACGCTCCAGACACGGATGACATTCTGATACTCATTCATATTCAACTTTCAGATACATTACAGATACGCTCCAGACACAGATTACATTCTGATACTCATTCAGATTCAACTTTTAGATATAATACGGATACGCTCTAGACACAGATGCCTTTCTGATACTCATTCAGATTCAAATTTCAGATACAGTACAGATACGCTCCAGACACGGATGCCATTCTGATACTCATTCAGATTCAACTTTTAGATACAGTACGGATACGCTCCAAACACGGATGCCATTTTTATACTCATTCAGATACAACCTTTCAGATACAGGTCAGATACGATCCAGACACGGACAACATTCTGATACTTATTCTTTCAGTTTACAACTTACAATTCAACAAACATTCTTGGATGGCATCTACAAGCCCATCTCCAACAAGACTCTATCACCTCTCCAAATGGAATCTTTAAGCCCATTCCTTCAACTATACACCATCGAGTGCAAATTTCTGGGCACTCTAGTGTCCAATCATCTTTCACCTTCGAGTCACGAATGGCAAAACTCGCCAATCTAACTCTTCAGGTTTAAGAATATTGAACAGGGGCAGCTGTTGTTCCCCAAAATTTTCCCTCTCATTTATCAAGACTTTTCTCACAAGATCTCTTTGACTCAAGACTGGATTAGGGTTTGATCAGCTCAAGACATCTCATCTTGCACTGATGACCCAAAAACTAGGGTTTGGAATTGCACAAAGATTTTTAGACTATAAATGTTTCATTTGACTTTCAAGTATCATCATGGACCCCTAAGATTACTCATGTCAAGTTTCAAGCCTTGAATCCCATTTTTGATCAATCAATTGGACAGTTGACCTAAAAATCAGTTGTATTGGGGGAAAAGTCAATCATGGCCAATTTACAGTCAAAATTCAAAAATTTTGATCCACATAAACATTTTAGACTCATATGTATCATTTGATCAAGTTTGGACCATAATTCCTCAAGATATTTGATCAAATCATCAAAAGGGCAAAATGGTCAAAATTAGGGTTTTTACTGAGAAAGGGAAATTTCTGATTTTTGACCTAGAAAATGACCAATTGGTTTGAAGCATGATTCCAAGGGCTCAATTGCATCATCATGGCCTAATGACATGGTTCAATACATTGCAAATCCATTGGATTGACAGATGAAATTTGCAGTCAACTGATCAAAAGTCAACTGTATACTGAAAAGTTAAACTTTGACTTTTTGGTCAAAATCAAATGCCAAGGATCACAATTCATAAAAACATGTAAAAATGTGAAACTTGTTCATCAAGAAATCAAAGATTGAAGATTTGGTTTTGAAATTTGAAATTTTCTTAACTTAGAAATTTTTCTAAGTATAGAAAATTTCTTATTTTTTCTCAACTTTAAGCCAATTTTTCACCATGATACAAGATGATTCAAAGAAAGTTCCAAACATGAAAGTTATAGATCTCCATGAAATATACAACTTTGCTTCATACATTTTATCCTAACGATTCCTAGATCTCAAGATATAATTTTGTGAATACATGTCCATGAACTAAAATAACTTAGTGAAATTTTGCCCTAATTTAGGCAGGTTTTTGACCTAACTTCTTGGAAACTTTTCACCTAGTTCCAAAAGGAATCTTGAAATTCATTTTAAATATGAGTTGTAGAGAACATTTCAAGATTTCCAAAATGTCCAAGAACTCCTTAAGATCATTTTTGGTTAAGGATAATCGAAGAGATGAAGTTGGCAATTTCTCACTTTGATTTCAAGCCATTCCATGAAGAACAAAATTCTAATATGAACCTATGCTGCCTAATCCTTGATTTACAGGTCTCAAAATTGTTTCTCACTTCATAATTTAATGCTTACACCGTTGATAAATCCTTAACCCAAGCATAAGAGTCCTTGTCCAAGCTTTAATTCCATAAATGGCACAAAGTTGCCATTGCCATTTTAGTAAAGCATAACTTTTGCAACTTTTCACTTCTTGAGCTTTGCACCCGTTCTCTCTACACACACAAGTCCTATAAACCAAAAGCAACTTGTCTAGGACTTGTACCAACTCCAAGCAGGCCTGTACAAACATGTAGAGAGTTGTCTCCTCAATTTTCTTAAAGGACAAGAAATAGAGCAAAAAGCCTACAATAGAAATCTGTTGTGGAGCTGACTTGAAACCTTCTCTATACTTATACACAAACACATTGCAACCTAAAACGTGATTACTCAAGGCCAGAAACTCTCTAAAACTCCCTATCACCAAAAACTTGTCATAACTTGCAGTTTGAGACCAAGCATAGCAATCCAAAAATCTACTCGTGCGTTTCAAGTTCTAATCACTCAAACACTTAACCTACCTCATATCTAAGTGTTCTATACCACCACCCCTTCATTGTAACTCCTCCTTCTCCATCTACCATTTTTGAATTTCAAGCTTGCACGTTGACTTGGATAGAGAGATTCAGGCACTTTCAAAGTAAGGGAAAGATTGGAACACACTCAGGGAGGTTCAGGAAAGCTAAAGGAATCTTCAAGCCTTCATAAAACTCACTCAAACTCCATTCAGGATCTCAACTGAAGGAGGTAAGAACTCTAACTTCTATCTCTTCATACGGACATCCATTGGTCTCGATTTGTGAAAGGAAAATGTAGATATTATTGTGCTAAAGCCAACCATGTGCATATATTTCATTTATGTTCATTATGTATAGAGAATTTTAGATTTCAAATTTCTGTAAAAATTAGATTTAAATTTAGGGCCATTGAAATTAGCTTTGATCTTTGACTGATAGTTTACATGAGTTACCTGGTTGAAATCGTGGGAAAAGTACTACCATTTTCATGTTTGAAGTTTCCATTTTAATGGAGAAATGAGAAAGATACAGAGGTTCTGGCTAGCTTGAGGAAGAAGATGAAGTACAGGGCAAGGAGGCGTTATGTGTTATGTGTTTTTTATTTCATATGAACTAACGAATGTACAGCCACCCCAGTGGCAAGGCAGCGTGCTGAGAATGCCAAGGTCATGGGTTCGAGCCTTGGTGCCTGCCTTTTGCATATTTTCTCATTTTTTGCCATTTTTCTCATTTTTGCAGCGCTGGGCTTTTGTTCATTTGGGCTTATGTTTTTTCTAATGTTACCTCCTGATTACTCAGGACACCCCTGGCCCAATTTTATTTTCATTTATTTATTTTATTTTTGTTCATTTCATTAAATATTTTCTTTAACATAAAAAATCATAAAAAATATAAAACATGATAAATATTGCATTTTGTTTATTTTATTTTCATATAAAAAACTTTTTTTATTAAATTATTTATTAACTATTTTTCTTAAATAAACTTGTAAAATAAAATAGACTTAGATATATTTTTTATCCTTTTTTCTTCATACTTGTAAATATTTATTTTGACATATAAAAAGATTAAATATTTTCATAAATATTATTTATTATTTTAAAAAATACACAAAAATAATACTTAGAGAACTTTATTTTCTTAAGTTAGAAATTAGGGTTAACCACTTTTCAAGAAATAATTTCCTTTTTTAATATTATTAGGTTTAATTCAAAACTCTTCTTTATATGAAAAACAAAACAAAAATCTTTTTCTTGCATACATACCATTGTATATTTATATTGTATATTATTTATTTAAATATTCGTACAAATTCGATTTGGTTGTAATAGCTTAGTAATCTTTAAATTACGTAATTTACCGCTTTTATATACCATGCTAGTAATTAGGGTTTGAATGGCAAGATCGAAACAAATCAAATAGAAAACCCTAATCCAAGACAAAATCAAGCATGAAAATAATACACTTGCACACAAGCACCCTTAGGGTTACTCCACTTGGTTGCCTTATATAAAAAATGGCCATATTACGCATGCGGAGTATCTTGGCAAAAAACAAACAAGTATAAGATCATAGTCCCTCGATGACCCTATTCAAAGTTGCCTTACAAAATGATCTTAGTCCCTCAAAAAATGTCAAGATACTTTGCAACATTGCTAATCATGGTTATACGATGATCCACACTTGTCCCGTTTACATCCAAAGATAGGGTTGCTTACCAAATCAATGGTAAGACAACAATATCAAAGGAAAAGAAAATGAACAAGAAAGACATTTGAGTAGGTAGATTACTTCTAGTTACTTTCTCAATTTCATACAATTATCCTTGATATTTTTCCAAAAAAACAAACACACACATTTCAAAACATCTTACAAACATTGAAAATATTTTCAAAAAGACAAACATCTTTGTATACATTCTTACGAACGAGAATCATTACAAAGATTGCCTAAACTATGGCCTCTTTTAAAAAATACTTTCAAAACCATACAAAGTACAATTTCAAAACAAAAAAAGCAAGTGATCTAGCAAGTAACTAAGAGCCCATGGAAAACCATGGATGAAAAGGGTGCTAATACCTTCCCTTTTCATAATCTACCACTCGAACTCAAGAAACAATCTTAAAGGTCTTTCCTATGCTTTTTCACCTTTCCTTTTTGGATAAAGTAAAAGTCAGTGGCGACTCTTGCTAACCTCAACATTTGCGATAAAACGCAAAACCCTCAAGTCAGTTCTCCCACTGTATCACAGGCTGCACTGGAGAAGATTTCAGCTGACTTTTTCTACCCGATTTTTGTTCAAAAAACAAAAAAAGACTGAAATACTTACAATGTTGGGGTGCCTCCCAAAAGCTCTTTATTTAACGTCGTTAGAGCTTGACGGTCAATGGTGATTTCACAGATCACCAAGACGAACAACACTTGTTTCTCAATTCACTTCACCTCCAAGATATATTTTCAACTTTTGACCATTTACTATCCAAATATATTTTGAGATCAAATCCTCTAACACAATTGCTCCATAGTTTTTCACCTCCTTAATTAAGAACGAACCCGACCATTACCATTTGGAATTCAATTTTCCCGGAAAAGGCTTTAACCGCAAATTGAAAAGAAGCACCATTTGTCCAACTTGGAAATATTTTTGATGGATTTTCTTATCATGGTAGAACTTGACCTTTTCCTTGTACAACTTGTTGGAATGGCAAGCATCATTGTGCATTTCCTCTAAACCCTGCAATTGAATTTTTTATTTTCTCTGACCAAGTTAGAATCAAAGTTTAAAAATTTCAAAGTCCGAAGAGCCTTGTGCCCCATTTCAAATGGAAGATGACATGTTTTACCATACACCATTTAAAACGGTGTCAAACCAATAAGAGCCTTGTAAGTGGTACGATACGCCCCCAAATCCGCATCTAGCTTAAGAGGCCAATCCTTCTGCGAACTTGAAACTTTCACTTGACCATTTTCTTGCAGATGGTATGGAGTCACCACTTTATGCTTTAAACATAATTTTCCAAAACTTTTTCAAGAGGTGCATTGCAAAAGTGTGATCCACCACCACTAATTAACACTCGTGATGTGCCAAAACAGAAGAAAATGTTTTTCTTTAAAAATTTAATTACCATTTCGCCATATTCTTTTTCACAAGCTATTGCTTCCACCCATTTAGAAATGTAATCAACCGCAACAAGAATATACTCATTCGAAAAAGATGGAGGAAATGTTCCAACAAAATCGATTCCCCAACAATAAAAACTTCTACTTCCAACATGTTATTCAAGGTCATCTCATCTTGTTTTCCAATTCCTTCACTTCTTTGGCATTTATCACAATTCTTAGCATGCAAGAAAGTATCTTTAAACAAAGACGGCCAATAAAATCGCGACTGAAGGACTTTTGTTGCCATATGCAACCCGTTAAAATTCCCTCCATACGGAGAATTATGAAAATGCCAAAGTATGCTTTTAGATTCCTCCAATGACACACACCTTCTTAACAAATTATCACTTCCAGGCCTAAAAAGATAAGGCTTATCCCAAACATAATATTTTGCATCCGCCAAGAATTTCCTTTTTTGGTCCCAAGTTAGATCTTCCGATATCAATCCAGATGCCTTATGATTTTCAAAATCGGGAAACAAATATCTAACTTATACCATGAACAGTTTTTAATCGGGGAATTCCTCTCTAACTTCACTTTTTTTATTGTGACTTCTACATTACCAAGCAGGATAAGTGATCCGCTACCAAATTTTGGGAACCCTTTTTATCGTGAATTTCTAAACCAAATTCTTGCAACAAAAGGACCCATTGAATAAGTCTTTTCTTAGAATTCGGTTTGGTAAGCAAATACTTTATCTTCGTATGGTCAATGTACACCACAACTTTTGAACCAATGAGATAAGACCTAAATTTATCAAGAGCATACACTATTGCAAGACGCTCTTTTTCAGTTGTTGCATAATTCGTTTGAGCTTAATTTAGAACATTACTTGCATAGTGTATGGCATGCAAAACTTTGTCTTCCTTTAACCAAGCACCGCACCAATGGCATAATCACTCACACCATACATTAGTTCAAAATCAATAGTCCAATTATGAGTGATGATTATGGGTGCGGTGACCAACTTTTATTTAAAAGTATTAAAAACATTTAAACAATCATCATCAAATAATAAAGACTTATTTTTGTTGACCAAGTTGCTCAAAGGCCTTGCTAACTTTGAAAAGTTTGTGATAAATCTCAGATAGAATCCTGCATGACCGAGGAAACTTCAGATTCTTTTCACATTCGTTGGTGGTGGCAACTTCTTAATGACTTCAATCTTTACTTGATCAACTTCAAGGCCTTTGGAGGAGACTTTATGGCCGAGCATAATTCCTTCTGTAACCATAAAGTTTCATTGTTCCCAATTAAACACCAATTTGGTTTCCACACACCTCTCAAGCACAATTTCCAAATTTCTCAAGCACAACTCAAATGAAGCTCCAAAAAAGGAGAAATCATCCATAAAAACTTCAATGCTCTTTTCGATCAAATCCAAGAAAATAGCTTGCATACACCGTTGGAAAGTTGTCGTTGCATTACATAAACCAAAGGGAATCTTATGATAAGCAAAAATACCAAAAGGACATGCAAAAGCAGTTTTCTCATGGTACTCCGGGTTAACCATAATTTGATTGTAACCCGAATAAACATCTAAAAATCAATACAAGTTTTGGCCTGATAATCTTTCTAACATTTGGTCCATGAACGGTAATGGAAAATGATCCTTCCTCGTAGCTTGATTAAGCTTAAGGTAGTCGGTGCACATTCTCCATTTGACAATGGTTCTTGTGGGAATTAACTCATTTTTATCATTCCGGATTACTGTCATGCCTCCTTTTTTCAGAAAAAATTAAACAGGGCTCACCCATGCACTATCAGAAATAGAATAGATCATCTCGACATCTAATATTTTCACCACCTCTTTTCTCACAAATTCTTTCATGGTAGGATTCAAGATCCTTTGAGGTTGTGCAACCGGCCTGAATTCTTCATCCATCATAATCTTGTGCATACAATAGGCCGGACTAATGCCTTTCAAGTCAGATAAGACCCAACCTATTTCTCCTTGATTTTTCTTCAAAACTTGGACTAAACAATGTTCCTCTTTTGTATATAAAGTGTTACTTATGATCATTGGATTGTTACAACCATCATCAAGAAACACATAGTTCAAGTGAGAAGGCAACATCTTTAACTCAAGTTTAGACTCTTCAATCCTTTTCTCCTTTTCTAATTCTTCAAACTTTGCATCAAAAGAACTAACTTCCCCTAATAATTCAAGTTCATTCAAGAATGCTTCAATTTATCTTTCTTCATCTTTGGTAAGAACTTAAAATGCATCGGCAAGATCTTTTTCAAGGGGAGTAGACACATGAACTTGCTTTATTACTTCCATTATCGCTTCATCGGTTGCATTAATTCGAAAATTATCATGAGTATCTTTGGAGTACTTCATTGCTTCCAAAAGATTAAAACAAACCTCTTCATCTTGAACTCGCACTTTCATTAGGCCATCATTGATGTCAATCATCATCCTAATGGTCTTCATAAAAGATCTCCCAAGAATCAATGATGCATTATGATCTCCCCCCATGCCAATTATAACAAAGTCTACTGGAAAAAAGAATTGTCAACCTTCATAAGTACATCATTAGCTACTCCATGAGGATGAGTTATAGACTTGTCGGCCAATTTTAATGTCATTCTTGTTGTTTTCAACTCAATGTTTCCCAATCTCTTTACAATAGATAATGGAATCAAATTTATGCTAGAACCCAATTCAATCAATCATTTACCAACATAGACATCTCCAATTGTAACTGGAAAAGTAACCCGTCCCGGATCACTTTCCTTCCTTGGTAGAGTTTATTGAGTGATCGCACTACAACTTGCATCAAGAGTGATTATTTCTTGATCCATAGATCTTCTCTTATTTGTAAGGATGTCCTTCATGAAATTTTCATATGTAGGCATTTT
Organism: Vicia faba; assembly: GCA_948472305.1. NCBI lineage: Eukaryota > Viridiplantae > Streptophyta > Magnoliopsida > Fabales > Fabaceae > Vicia > Vicia faba. The sequence goes on along the minus strand of OX451740.1, from coordinate 431,431,422 downwards.
CTCTATAGATTCAAAAAATGGAATATTGATTTACAATTGCTTAAATATATCCATAAAACTAGCATTGTCCTTCTTGGAAGGAGCATGAGGATAAGGAAAATTTTGAACCAGAATGGTATTCACTTTATCCTTCCCCTTCTTACTCTTTCTCATTTTCTCTTCTTTATTTATCTTTTCTACTTCTTCTTTCTCAGTTTTCTCCTTTTCAACTGAGCCCTCCTCAACATTTTTTATACTACTATTTCATCTTCTAACTCCTTTTCTATCACACTCTCCTCCTCACCAAACTCATCACCATTCTTTGCATTTTCTTCTCCACCACCAAGATCTCTTTCACTCCTAGTTACAATTGCCTTGAAATGCTCCCTTGGGTTGGTTTGAGTGTTAGGAAAAAAGGATGTCCCCGTTTGTTGTTCGACTAATTGCTTTGCAAGTTGCCCAACTTGACTTTCAAGATTTTTAATAGCCGCTTCATTGGTCTTTTGGTTAGCCATCGAAATATGCATGAATTGAGTGATAGTTTCTTCTAAATTTGAACGTACACTTTGAGGTTATGGAGGTTGAGTTGTATTGTTATATGAACATTGACGGTTAGAATTTCAAGCATCTTGTCTCCAACCTTGTTGATAACCTTGATTGCCCCTTTGTTGGTAACCTTGGTTATTTTGATAATTTAGTTGTCTTAGTTGATAGGCTTGATTCTGATTTTGAATTCCCATGTAATTCACTTCTTCTCCAACCGGAGGACAAAATCCCATTTGATGATATCCTTGGTATAACTCATAAGAAGTTACTTGTTGTATTGCTCGGAATTTCTTGCATCTCTTTGATTTATTGAGGTAGTTTGTCCATTTTCTTTGTAAGTTCCTTAATTTGCTGAGAAAGTAATTTGTTTTGAGCTAAGAGAGCATCATTAGTCCCCAATTCAAGAACTCTCGGCTTCCTTTGTGAAGTCCCATGGTCGCGTTGAACTTGGTGATCATTTCTTGCCATCTTCTCAATGATTTCAATTGCCTCCTCCAAAGTCTTTTACATTAACGAACCACTCGCAGTAGCATCCAACAATAATTTCGGTTGAGGTTGAAGACCATTGTGGAGAATGTGTATATGCGTAGTTTCATCAAAACCATGACTCGGCCACTTTCTCAATAGTGACTTATACATCTCCCAATATTCATTAAGGGACTCATTCCCACCTTGAGAAAACACGAAAATTAGGTTTTGTCTTCCATAAACCTTGATTGCAGAAATAATCTTTCTAGAAATTTATCTTCTAAAACATTCCACTACGTTATAGTCTGAGTGGGTTGGTCAAGATACCAATCATTGGCCTTCCGAACCAAAGAATGAGCGAATAGTCTCTTGAAGACTTTCTCTTCTTCAACTTCTAGAGCTCCCATATAACCGACAATCTAATAGAATTTGGTGAGGTGAGTATACAGATCTTCATGGTCTAGACCTCTGAATGGATTTGCATACAAGAGCTTAAGTATGCCAATTTTCATCTCAGAATGCCTCGCGTTAGCATGGCGAGCAAACTGAGCATTCCGTCTTGGACTATTTGTGCATGGACCTCTAGGTGGTGGTGGTGGATCCGCCATAACTTCTTCTAGATTTTTAATTGTTAAAGAAGTAGATACTTCATCTCTTTATTTCCTTTCCTTAGCTAGCTTTCCCCTCCTTCGTTTCTTGTTATTAAGTCTTCTGCAAGTCTTTTTGATTTCAGGTTCAAAAAGGAGTTGATCTTCATAAACACTTCCTCGCACAAACAAAAGTATGACAACACTAGCCAAACAGGTGAAAAACAAGAGATATTATAATGTAACAAATTAACTTAAACCAATAGAAAAATTGTAATGCTTGCAATATCAAACTCCAATCCCTGGCAACGACGCCATTTTGTTGAAACACTATATAGGACAAGTATTTAATTTATCGTTTTCCACAGAGATTGGTGTGATATTACTGTCGTTCTACAGCAAGAATTGTTTTAAGCTTAATATTCATAAAAAGGTTTTGTGTGTTTTAAAGTTTTGTTTGCATGAAAAGTATCAAGAATTGGTAAAAGAGAGTTTTGGTGTTAAACGACTGGTAAAAGCATGTCAAGATTAGGGCTCAATAATTTATTTCATACATATTTTCTTAATAAAGCATGTGAACTTGTTAACAATCAATATAATCCCATATCCCCTCAATAAGTTTCATCTCTAAAACAAATTGTGAATTTTATCATATTAATCCTTAGATGATCTCTCAACCTAACTATTAATAAGATAACTTTAAAAGCTTGATAAATGTGAATATCAACTCACAAAATCATGTCTAGAAATTGTTTGTTGATAGATGAAAACCTAGGTCAAGAGTTGAACATATTTCTCAATAATGATCAAATCACATATAAACAATAAAACAAGGTTTTCACCATATGTTTATCATCAACTTATTCACATACAAAATATCAAGAGAAATACATACAAAAGTGAAGATTATCTACCTCTAATCTTGACACAAAGAGAGATTTAGCTACCCATCACCATGGTAGCTTGATAAATAAGTAAACCACAAAGCTTTATGAACATCAAACTTGAAGTCTCAAATATTAATGTTAGAAAGCTTTTATTTTGAGTAGATATGAAGAAAAATGAGTTTTCTCTCACACACAAGTGTTTATAGGTTACAAGAATGTGTGAAAATGTAAGAATGTCCCCAAAATATCTAAAAAGAAGCTTATAAGCATGACATGTCCGCCTTGCTTCACCCGGTGCTAAACATGTTTCGTCGGGCGAGACCCATTAAACAAGCCCACATGACAACAATAGTGCACGCAAGCTGTAAAAAATATCTTGCCTCGTCGGGCGAGCCACATGCATCACTGGCCGAGTCCTTCTTGCTTCCTCTTTGTCGGGCGCTCCAACAGGTGAGACCTAGACAGTAGCTACTGGATTTGCAAATTCTCTCGCCTCTTGCCTCGCCTTGCCTTTGTCGGGTGAGGCTTCCTTCACTCGCCTCCCTCTCGCCGAGCGAGGTTCCCAAAACACTGACGCTGAGATTTCTTTGAATCTTCATCTCTGAGCCTGCTTTAAGCCGCAACATTTGAACATAAAATGCTGAAAAATTAACAAAAATATTAAATTTACCAAGTTTATTTACATTGATGCAAGAACCACTTAAAATAAGTCATTTTCATAATTAAAAACATAGAAAAGAGTTTAAAAGTGTCAATGTTTGATATGGGAAATAACCTAAAATTGAAACTGTTGTACCCCAAAATTTTCCCTCCCATATTTGTCAACATTTCAAGTGAGGTCCTCAAATTGCTCAAGGAAGTCCAAGAGTTTACCAGACAAACTCTCTCCTAAGGCAGTCCACCTCAAATTAGGGTTTTATTTTGCATCAAGATGCTTGAGTCCAAAGAATCCAAAATTCTCACCATTGTCCTAATATGTTCTCAAAATCATCCATGTCAAGTTTCAAGCCTTGCAGAGAAAATTTGCTCAGTCAATTGCTCAAGGGCCTGAAAATCGATTGTGCAAGGGCAAAAGTCAACGGTGGCCCACATACAGTCAAACTTCAAGATTTTTGTCAAATATCCTCATTTTGAAGTATCATTCATCATTTTATAAAGGGTTGATCATGATTCCTCAAAGATTGCTCACAATTCATTAAAACCCAAAAGTTGCTAAATTAGGGTTTTGCAGGAAAAGTCAACTCAACTTTGACCAAGCATAACTTTCTCATAATTTATCAAAAATGACCCATCCAAAGCTCATTTTGAATAGGGTGTAATTCCCTATAATTCATCTTCAGCTCCCAAGTTCAAAATATGCACTCACAAGAAGATATGAATTTGGACATTATAGGTCATTTTGAAAAGTCAACAAAAACACCTTTTGGTTCAAAGCTTCATACATGAACATGGAAGAATAAAATGAGATGAGACCAAAAGGGTTGCTTAGAGGACATCTTAAGCTTTCTAAAAAGTCCAAGAATACATCTCTAGGGTAAAAATTGAGAGAGTTATGCATTGACCAAGTTGACCCTTTTTGCAAAATTGCCAAAAGTCAAATTCGTCCAAAATTGCATTTTTTTGCTAAATGGGCCCAACTTTCTATGCTTGCACTGAGTTTGTAATGTGGTCCATGACCCATGAGCCTTTCCACTTGTCATTCTTTTATTTTTGTTATTTATTTCATTTAAATCAAATAAAATCAATATAAAATAATGAAAATATCAAAAATCAACAAAACCTTGAGATTTTGTGCATGATTAGGTCCATTATACAGCTGGAGACAAGATCAAATCGTGCAAGGATTGATATGGACAGAAAAAGATTGAATTTTCTTGTTTTGGAAAGATTTGGTGCAAGGATTAAATCAAGGATCAATCTTCATAAATGGCAAAGATTGGATGCAAATATTAACCCTAATGCACTCTATTATACATAAGGAACAAAGGCAGATCAAAAAGAGGGGGAGAAATCGTGAAAGAGGCAGAACCAATTGCAAAAAATTCAAAGAAAAAAGTGCATACCAAATTCCAAGTTGCAGGCCATCTCAAGCCATTCTAACCATACTAATCAATTGCTGGACGTTCCAGGAGCACATTCCAATCAAATCCAAGCCTTTTCACGCATAGGATTGTAAGTTGTAGGTATCATAGTTGGTCTCTAAACTCGTTTTCATTTTCATCAATCTATACGTCATTTGCACATTTTGACTGCATATTCTTGTTCCTTAAGGTGTTTGCAAGCTAATCATCATATTCAATTGTGTTTTTGGTGATTGTATGACAAACTGCCATAGCTAGGTTTTGCTTTGTGGATTTGGGGTTTTCAAATGCAGGAACAATTGGCCCTAATAGAGGATACCATTGTGATCAGCGGGTCAAACCCAGTTGATCCATGGTCTTGAATCTTATTTATATTGCTTGTATGCAATTTCTGAAATGCACAGGGTTATAGCTACAACGCCATGTCTGTAGGTAAAGATTTAGAGTTTTAAACGACAGTTCCAGGGAAGAAGACGATGGCGTGTCACAACCTTACTGGTCGGTTTAAATTCTGGCGCGTTTATTCTGGCCAGAAACTTGTTGTTCTGATGTATATTGTTTGTTTTTATTGTATTAATAAATCAGTATCCAACGCAGTTGTTCAGAAGAAGGAAGTCAGAAACTCCTAATTCTGGGTTCGATCCCAGGCGTGAGTTTTTGGTATCTTCCCCTTTGTTTTCACCAGATCCAACGTCTGCACTTTCTGAGGGTCATCTTCTGGTTCCATCATCCAGAACCAGATCAAACGTTCTCTGGACATCTTCTGGATCCATCAGCCAGGACCAGATCAAGCATCCTCTGGCCATCATCCTCTAGATCCATCAGTCAGAGCCAAATCCATCGCACCCCATCTTCTGAGGGTCTTGATCTGCTGGATCCACCAGCCAGGAGCAGGCCTGGTGTCCCCATCTTCTAAGGGCCACCATCTTTTAGGCCATCATCCTCTGATCAAAACCGCTGACAACAGGCCCTTGGGTTATCTTTTTTTTTTCTCTCTCTCTTTTAATTCCTTTTCTTTAATTATTCTTTTTTATCAATACCAAAGTTATTTTCTAAAATGAACCAACCAAAAAAAATCACAAAAAGAAGACTTTTTCTTAATAGATGTTTTTTGATTAATTAGTTTAATTAATTTAAGGAAATTCTAATTCCTTTCACAATTAAAATTAATTAAAATTTAGGATTTCCTTTTTTTAAATTATTTCATTACTTTCTTAAATAACAAAAAATGACAAAAATATGTTTACTTTAATCAATTATAATTAGGTTCAGTCAAGGGTCAAAACCCTAGTCGCTTCGTATTTAATTCGCCGCGTGCTGATTATTTATTTTCTGCCAATATTATTGTAACTACTCACTGGTATGTAATAGTTTAAATTAGGGCTTTTATTTATCGCGTTTCCTGGGTTCTTTTTGGCTATGTAATTAATTCCTACCCCAAAGCCTTGTAATAGCGTAGATTTATTTTCTCGCATTTTAATTTTTGCAAATATTAACTGTTTAGATGTATGTTAATAGGATTGTATGACAAGATTGCATGATAATTTAAAACGGCTAGAAAACCCTAATGTGCAAAGATAATAACTGAAATCAAATCACTCGCACATGTGCACTCCTAGGGTATACTCTCACTTCGGTTGCCTTCGGTAAACGATCATTAAGTATAGGGTGTCTTAGTGGTTGCCCTCCTGTCTAACAAAGATCAAAAGTCCTGTTCGGAAATGTTGCCTCGGAAACATCGCCTCGGAAATGTTGCCTCGAATATGATCTTAAGACTTTAGGGTTATTACTAAGATGTCCTAACATTACTTTAATGATCGTATGTCCCTTACAAATTGACCCTTACAACTCCAACGACGGTGCTACCTATTTCTCAATAGTAGGATAGTGCTGTCTAAAGGAAACAAGAACAGAAACGATCTTTTTTTTGAGTAGGTAGATAACTGTTAGGTACTTTCTCAAAACAACAAATCTTTTACACCATACACTTTCAAACAAACTTTTCAAACTAAAGTTTTCAAAACACTTCGTAACACTCTTGAGGATAGAAACAAGGGTTAAAACGAAGTAAAATAATAATTTTCAAAACAAGCACACACAAGCAATTTTAAAAGATGAGCAAGTACCTAAGAGCCCATGGAAAACCATGGATAGAAAGGGTGTTAACACCTTCCCTTTCTATAATCTACCCCCCGTACTCAGAAACATCTCGAAAAAGGTTTTTTTGTTCTTTTTCCTTTTCATGATTGGATAAAACAAAAGTCGGTGGTGACTCTTGCTTACCGCGACATTTTGCGAATACAAAACGCAAAACGCAAACCAGTATTTTCAAAACAGTCGGTTCTGCCACCGTATCACAGACACTTAACAATATTGTGGCCTAAGATGAAGTTATGTGATTAAGGTCTGGATGAGTGATCACCAAAGGAAAGAACGTAGTTCAAATGAGGACATTCGCTACTAATATCTATTTACTTATTATGAAGTTCTAAGGAAGTTGAATTGAAGATGGCACGCCAAAAGTTGCAACTTAAATCTGCTGCAATAGTTCTAGAACTTCCTCTTGTGAACCTCATTAGGTTTTTGCAAGGTGAGAGTCTTGATTAACCTGATTTATGTTCTTGTGAAAATTGTTGATATTTTTGGTAAACTTTAGAAAAGTACAGATCAAATCTATTTAAAGTTATCAAAATTTCTTTATCAACCTTTACAAAGTACTGTTTTGAACCTAAATGGTGAATAAAATCCTGTTAATATGTTTGATTGATGGTTGTTCTGAAAAATCACTGGATGGACTATAAAATGAAAGAATCAGATACCTTTGAAGTCTTCAAAGATCTTCATTGTTTCCAATTGTACTTAATAAATATCTCTGAGCCATTATGATATTAATAAAATTTAAAAAGATATTATTGTCATTAAGGAAGGAAAAGATGTTAAACCAAATGTTGGAACATCATCTCAGAAAAATTATTCTTCAGATGAAGACTCCAAATAGCTGCATGAACTAAGGTCGGAATTTTCTCAAGTTAGCTAGAGTTCAAGATTTTAATCCAAAGGACTGGATAATTTGGAGTTTTGTCTGTGAACGAATCTCCATTTTTATATCTAAATCAGATGGCATCATATATTCAGAATTTAAGGAGACCTTGACAAATGTATGTTGAAATAAAGTTGTGCACCTTACAAATTTACAAAGAAAAATAAGATGAAGTTGGTGTTATTGAAGGATGATTGTCCTTAGGAAGCAATCGTTTCTCCTGAATCAACCAAGTTTTGTTTGTATCCTAGTATTTACTAAGGATAAGTATAATGCTGAAGGAAACTGTTGCACTTTAGTGTTCTGCATACAATGTCAAAGAAGATATTATGGAATCCCTGGGGAAATATTATGAGACATAATTAGTAAGTCCTTGGATACAGGTCATATTGAAATCTTGAAGGGACTTTTGGAAAATTTCTCTGTTATAGAGTCATCATAGGAGGCGTGTAAACTTTATTGTCTAGTCAGCTATGGTTATTGTGATACGATGTCAGAACCGACTGTTAATACTGGTTTGCGTTTTGTATTCATAAATGTGCGGTAAGCAAGAGTCACCACCTACTTTTCTTTTATCCAACAAAGGAAAGGGTGAAAAGAACAGAAAAAGACCTTTTCGAGATGTTTTATGAGTAAGGAGGTAGATTATGGAAAGGGAAGGTGTAAGCACCCTTTCCATCTGTGGTTTTCCACGGGCTTTTAGAGGTTTGCTCATTTTGAAATACCTTTGTGCTTTGTGTGTTTGAAAATATTTTGAAAACACCTTAGTACGACGAACTTTGTAATGTTTCTCGGGATAGTGGAGAAAGTATACAAAGTGTTTTGAAATTGTTTTTGAAAAGCAGTTTTATGTAAGTGCAAAATGTTTGAGCAAACTTCTAACAGCTATCTACTTTATTACTCGAAAAGGGTCGTTCTTTTCCTCTTTTCCTTTAGACAATGCTTTCCTACTATTAGTGAGTAGGTAGCCTTGTCGTTGGATGTTAAGGGACAATCGAAGGGACGTTTTACCGTCATAAAGGCAACATATGGAGACGCTTTAGCAATTTCGTTTAAGGGACGAGACCATTTACCGAAAGGCAACAACGTAGGGTCATCGAGGGACTATGATCTTTTGATTTTTACAGGTCTTTGCTAAAGCGTCCCCATTCTCGAGGGACATGACTGTTTTATTTTTCGAAAGGCAACCGAAGCGGGGATACCCTAGAAGTGCATATGTGCATTTGTGTTGAGATTCAGTTATTTTTGTCTTTTTATTAGATTAGCTAACGTTTTAATTTACAGTCTAGTCATACAATCTTAGTTACTAACAGTTAATATAGCAAAATAATAAAGCAGTAAATGTGCGGGAAATAAAATGCAGAAAGATAAATCCTAAACTATTACATGGCCTTGGGATAGTTACATAAAAAAGTGCATGAAATAAAGTGCGGAATTTTAAATCTAAAACTATTACATCCGTAAGCAGTTACAATATTTATATAAAATACGAGAATGAAAATGACGCGCGCGAAATAAATATTACGTCTAAAAACCTAAGAAAAATTCTAAATAAACAAAAAAATCTTTTTGGTTTTGTTAAGAGAATAATTAATTCTAAATTTATTTTTAATTAAGAAAATAAAAGTTGAATGAAATAAATCCTAATTCTAATATTTTTGTATTTTTTATTAAGAAAATAACTTAAATTAAAATGAACCTAAGTCTAATTTAATTTTAAGTTGATAAAATAATATTAAAATGATTAATTAATTAATATAATTTTAGAAAGAACCTAAATCTATTTATTATTTTTTTGATTTTTATATGGTTTGTTAGAAAGATTAAAAGTGAAAATATAAAAATATACAAACAAAGCACAAAAAAAAACAAAAAAAAAAACTTAAAACTGGGCCTGATCTACAGAATTAAAAATAGGGGGTATGCTGGAAGAATGAGTATCAGAATGGCATCCGTGTCTGGAGCATATCTGAGCTGTATCTGGAAGAGGCTTTGATTAAGCATCAGAATGGCATATGTGTGTGTAGCGTATTTGTACTGCACTTGAAAGTTGAATCAGAATAGCGTCCGTGTCTAGAGCGTATCTGTACTATATCTGAAGTCTGAATCTGAATGAGTATCAGAATGGAATCCGTGTCTGGAGCGTATTTGTATTGGATCTGAAAGTTGAATCTGAATGAGTATCAGGATGGCATCCGCGTCTGGAGCGTATCTGAACTGTATCTATAGATTGAATCTGAATGAGTATCAGGATGGCATCCGTATCTGGAGCGTTTCTGAACTGTATCTGAAAGCTGAATCTGAATGAGTATCAGGATGGCATCCGCATCTGGAGCATATCTGAACTGTATCTGTAGATTGAATTTGAATAGTAGCTGTTAATATTATCCTGAAAAGGGTAAAATGTTAGCTAAAATGCCAAGTCATGATACATAAAATGTATGCATAATGGGATTATGTTGTATGCATTCGTGTTTATCAATGTTTATGATATATGAATGCGATGTATGCATATGTGAGTTGATCTGCTGCATTGTTGTTGGATTGAGGAAAATAAATCCCTGAATGTTGCTAAGGATATGTAAGTCTTCATGCCTTGAAGTCGAAGTGTTGATGAATTTCCATTTTGAGAAATAAACTCTGTTGTAAGGGAAGTGCCATGTGCTGCTTGTAAAATCCTATTGGGGAATCTTGAGAAATTTGACGACTTCTACTGGGGATCAATAATTTGAAACTTTGTTCTGTTGGGGATTTAAACGAGGTACTGCAGAGGATTACTTATGGGATAGCCTAGAGTTATTTCCCTATCATTTCAACCTATCAGTAATTGCCTCTTTTTTTATTTTGTTTATTTGTAAACAGTAATTATGTTCAAATGCATATGTTCGACAATGAATCATTGGACGTTTTTGTAAATAAAACACAAGCGTAAAGAAAAGACAAATAGTTTTTGCACTTTCAAATAGATATCTTTATATTGACTTTGAGTAAGTATTTTTGTACAAGGAGACAAACATTCTGGTAAGAGAATGTTGTCATAAAAAATGAAAATTTTGATACAAAGAAAAGATAGCTATGTGTAAAAATCCCATGGGGTTTCCATTCTGCTATAGCCTTCGTATCTCCGAGCATCTTGTCTATTTGTTGCCTTGTCCGAAGCTAATTGAATTGATCAGAACCGCTGATTTTGTCAGTGGAAGCCAGAGTTCGTCCATAAAGTGATCTAATGGGATATAGTCGTACGCCTTAATTCCCCAACTTTTGCCTGGACCGCCCTTTCGGGTTTTCATTCCACCGGGATACCCTTTTTTGACCAAGCCGCCCTTTCGGGTTTTCAGCTTGTCGGATGTACAGATTTTTTTGTTTTATCCCTAACTTTTGCCCGAACCTTTTTGATTCGCTGGGATGCCCTTGTTTTACCTAGGTATATCAACCTAGCGGGTCTCTTATGCGTAGTATCTTTTGACTATGTCCGTGTTCGCATGATGCGGTAGGTCGTCACCATCCATGGTGGTCAAGATCATTGCCCCACCAGAGAAAATGTCTTTGATTACAAATGTTCCTTCATAGGTAGGACTCCATTTTACCCTAGGATCACCTTGTGGCAGTATGATGCGTTTGATCACCAGATCTCCAACTTGATACACTTGGCGTCTGACCTTTTTGTTGAAAGCCTTGATCATTCGTTTTTGATACATTTGACCATGGCAAACAGCAGTAAGTCTTTTCTCATCAATCAAGTTCAGTTGATCAAGTCGAGTCTGGATCCAGTCGTCTTCATTCAGCCTTGCATCCTTCATAATCCTTAGAGAGGGGATTTAGACCTCGATAGGCAAGACAACTTCCATGCCGTAAACCAGAGAATAGGGTGTTTCCTCGGTTGATGTACACGCCGTGGTACGATACCTGTGGAGAGCGAATGGTAGCATCTCATGCTAGTCTTTGTACGTGACTGTCATTTTCTATATGATCTTTAAAATATTTTTATTTGCAGCTTCGACAACACCATTCATCTTTGGCCGATACGGAGAAGAATTGTGAGGCTGAATCTTGAATTGCTCACACAAGGCGGTGATCATAGTGTTGTTGAGATTTGTACCATTGTCAGTGATGATCCTTTCTGGGATACCATACCGGCAAATGAGATTTTTCTTGATGAAACGGGCAACAACATTCTTGGTAACGGAGGCGAAAGAAGCTGCTTCAACCCACTTTGTAAAATATTCAATGGCCACTAGGATGAAGCAGTGTCCATTGGAGTTTGTCAGCTTGATTTCCCCAATCATATCAATCCCCCGCATAGCAAAGGGCCAAGGAGCCGTTAAGACATTTAGAGGAACCGGAGGTACGTGCACCTTGTCAGCATAAATCTGGAATTTATGGCAGGTTCGAGAGTGTTGATAGCAATCTGCTTCCATGGTGGACCAATAATAGCCTGCCCGTAGGATTTTCTTTGCCATCGTATGCCCATTGGAGTGGGTGCCAAAAGTTCCCTCATGTAATTCAGCCATGATCCTTTCAGCTTCAACCTTATCTACGCACTGAAGTAACACAGAGTCATGATTGCGTTTGTACATGATGCCATTACTAAGGAAAAACTTAGCAGAGAATCTCCTCAAGAACTTCTTATCATTGACTGAAGCTCCTTCTGGATATTCTTGAGTCTCAAGATACCTCTTGACTTCGTGAAACCAAGGCTGGTCCACTACTTCTTCAGTATTAATCTCGTAATAGTATGCTAGTTCCTCCATTCATTCAATGGTGATCTGGGGAGCTTCGTTATCCCAATTAAGTTTAAACATAGATAACATTGTGGCTAGAGCGTCTGCTAGCTGATTTTCTTCTTGCAAGAAATGCTCGAAGGTAATATTCTCAAAATGTGGCAACAATGTCAAAACATGTTCTTTATAAGGGATAAGGTTAGGGTGTTTGGTGTCCCATTCCCCTTTGATCTGTCTGATAACCAAAGCCGAGTCTCCGAATACATCCAAGGTTTTGATCCCCAAGTCTATGGCAGCTTTAAGACTGAAGATGCTCGCTTCGTACTCCGCCATGTTGTTCGTACAATTGCAGCAAAGTCTTGCGGTAAATGGAGTATGACACATGTGATGCGGTGGGAAAACTGACTTTGGTGTTTTTCTATTGTGTTTGCAAATGTTGCGGTTTAGCAAGAGTCGCCACCGACTTTTCTTTTATCCAAAAGAAAAGGTGAAAAAGCACAGGAAAGACCTTTAGAGATATTTTCTTGAGTTCGGGGGGCAGATTATGAAAATGGAAGGTGTTAGCACCCTTTTCATCCATGGTTTTCCATGGGCTCTTAGTTACTCTCTAGATCACTTGCTTTTTGTTTGAATGTACTTGTGGTATGGTTTTTTGAAAGTATTTTGAAAATGTCTTTGTAATGGTTCTCGTCTCTATAAGAACGCGTACAAAGTGTTTATTTGGAAAATAGTTCAAAGATGTGTGTTTTTTGAAAGTGATTTTAAAAAGGTGTCTTTGTAACGGTTCTCGTCTCTATAAGAACGCGTACAAAGTGTTGTCTTTCGAAAATGTTTCAAAATGAGAGTGTTGGTGTATAAAATGTTTTTGTTGTGAGCAAGCGAGCAACTAAGAGCGAATCTACCTACTCAAAAGGTCTTAGATGTTCTTTTCCTCCTCCTTTAGACATTTCTATCTTACGATTGTTTAGGTAAGAAGCCCCATCGTTGGATGTGAAAGGACGAGGGTGAGATGTTTGGATAGTCATATAAGGCAACCTATGGGACGTTTTAGCAATATCGTTTTAGGGACTAGATCGTTTACCGAAGGCAACATTGAGGGTCATCAAGAGACTACGATCTTTTATCGAGGGTCTTTTGCTAAAACGCCCATGTTTGAGGGACATGACTATTTTTCCGATAGGCCACAAAGTGGGATTACCCTAAGGGTGCTAGTGTGCAAGTGTGTTTGATTGCATGCATTTTAGTCTTGATTAGGGTGATCTATTTGTCGATTTCATATCTTACCATACACACCCTAGTTACTAATAACATATGAAAGCAATAAAAGTGCGGAAAGTAAAGATTCTACGCTATTACAATCATTAGAGGGATGGGGGTACATATTTATGAATGGAGATTGAAAATAAAATTAAATCCTAAGTTACTATTACCACCATATTGAAATGTACAATATAAGAAAGAAAAAGGACTTGTTTAGAAAATGTTTTTGTCTTAATGAAAAAAAGAAATAAATTAATTAATGAAAGAAAATATTTTTATGTATTTTTCTTTCAATATTAAAAATGATGAAAAGGAAAATAAATGAAAGATAGAAACAGCGTGCTTCTGCAAGAAAAACAACAAGGATCAGAAGTTATGAAGCCAGGCGCGTGATGACTCAGAAAGGAACGTCAGTGGAATCAGAAGTTCTGGATTGGTACATTCTGAGGTCCTGCAATACACGTTAGAGAAGTTCTGGATTGCTATGTGTTGAACTTCTGAATGTTAGAACAGTGAGAAAACCTTAGAAGCTCCGTGTGATACGGTGGGAGAACTGACTAGAGGTTTTGCATTTTGTTCGCACTTGTGCGGTTAGCAAGAGTCTCCACCGAATTTTCTTTTATCCAAAAGGAAAGGTAAAAAAGCACAGGAAAGACCTTTCGAGAATTTTCTCGGGTTCGGGGGGTAGATTATGAAAAGGGAAGGTATTAGCACCCTTTTCATCCATGGTTTTCCATGGGCTCTTAGTTACTCGTTTTAGATCACTTGCTTTTGTTTGATTGTGTGCTTTGAAGATGTGAAAAACACAAGAAGGGGGGTTGAATTGTAAAACTTGAATCAAAAGCTTAAACAACACTGTATTTTTATCCGGGTTCGTTTGATCTCAAACTACTCCAGTCCACCCGTCAAGGTGATTTTGCCTCTCTCCAACGAGGTCTTAATCCACTATATTCAATAGGATTACAACAGTCTACTTTAACAACTGTTAAAGCCTTCTTGAGTATAACCACATACCGGTTTGTCTCAAGGAAATCTCTTACAAAGAATGAACAAGAATGTGTTTAATGTTTTCTAACAAAACTATATATCACAACTGTGATAATACACAAATTTAAGCTTGGAATAAAAACTGAATTGCTAATGCTTTTACGTAGGCGTGGTTTGAAGGCTTAGCAAAATGTATGAGTGCGTGAAGATTAGCTTTTTCTTTTCTCACACTGACTTGTTTATATAGCCAAGGTAAAGATACGTTGTTGTCCATAAAGCACTTTCAATGATAATAACGTTCTTTCCTTTTTGAGAAGATCTTGTCTTGAATAAAGCCGTTGGTAACTAATTTGTCTTGAATGCTTAGTAACGCTTCAGAGTGTTCTCTGCTTATGGTAATCAGAGTGTTCTTTGCTTTAACTGATGCTGACGCTTCTGAGTGCTGATGACTTGGTAAAGATCTTGATCAGAGTCAGAGTATTTTATGCGCAGATTCTGGTCATCAGGCTTCAACGTATAATCTGGTAACTTCAGCGTGTAGCACATGATATTGATCATCTGATGCTGATATATCTTTTGTTATGTTTGTTGATACTGATCTTCTGATGCTGATTCCATCAGAACTTCTGTAAATACACATCATAATTTTAAGTAGCATATATGTCTTATATATAAATCTAACAATTTATTTATTCCTGTACTTTGTTATCATCAAAACTCTAATTGAGGGTTGTAGAATCAAACTATGTTCTAACATGCTTGTGGTGTGGGTTTTGAAAGTATTTTGGAAAATTTTTTTGTAATGGTTCTCGTCTCTATAAGAACGTATACAAAGTTTTGTTTCGAAAAATGATTCAAAGATGTGTTTGTGAGTCGTGTTTTGAAAAGTGTTTTGAAAAGAGGTCTTGCAATGGTTCTCGTCTCTATAAGAACGTATACAAAACGTTTTATCTTTTGAAAATGTTTTGAAATGGAAGTGTAGGTGTTAAAGTTTTTGTCGTGAGCAAGCGAGTAACTAAGAGCGAATCTATCTACTCGAAAGGTCTTAAGTTTTTATTTTTTCTTCCTTTTAATGGTGCTATATTACCATTGATTTGGTAAGAAGCCCCATCATTGGATGTGAAGGGACATGCGCGGGTCAATTTTACAGTCATTGAAGGCAACTTGTGAGACGCACTAGCAATTTTTGAGGGTCGAGATCGTTTTAATTGAAGGCAACATCGAGGGTCATCGAGGGTCTACAATCTTTGTTTCTCGAAGGGTCATTTTGCTAGAGTGTCTCATATTCGAGGGACATGATTGTATTTCCGAGGCAACGAGCGAGATTACCCTAGAGGTGCGCGTGTGAAAAAGTGTATTGGTTTCAAGTTATTTATTCTTTGATTAGGTCATCTAGCGATTGATTTTTGAATCTTGCCATACATGCCTAATTACTATACAGTATATGGAAAACAGTAAATTGCGGGAATTGAAATTCTACGCTATTACAACAGTATCTGGGAATGGGGGTACAATTATTACAAATGGGGATGAATCAAATGAAAATATCAATGTACAAATATCAAACAATACAACCAAATCGAATTGTTGTGCAATTTAATATAAAGCTATGACAATTTATGAAATAAAGAAATCAATAAAGCATGAAATGCAATGTATTTACTTGAAAAAGAAAAATAAAACATATTCTAAAAAAGAAATTGATTTGAATTATAATCCTTGTTATTATTTTTTGTATTTTTATTAATTATAAATAAAGAAAGAAACTAAACTAATTTATCATTTTTTAATATTTTATTTATTGTAAAAAAATAATAATAAAAAGGAGTTTTTATAAAAAGAGAAAGTGGTAAAAACAATAATCACTAAAAACTAAATTAAATTAATAAAATGCTTTAGGTTTTATTAGTATTGTTAACAAAAAAGAATTAAATTAACAAAAAGGAAGTAACAATGGGCTTAGGGAGATTTGGGGTGTTAGGCCCAAAAGAGGAATGCTGAAGCCAAAACCAAATTCGGATGGGGGTGTGAGCCAAAAACGCACATGGGCTTAGGGTTTGTAACTAAACGAGCCCAATGTTCTCTTAAGCTGTTTAACGCTTTTTGATTAAGGGAAACAAACAGATTAGCGTTTGTGGTTCCCCTCTTGCTCACAGCGGCACTCTCTCATCATCTCTTGCGCTTCTCTCTTTCAAATTGTTCATCTTTCTCACTAGACGTCCCTGTTCTCTTCCTAATTTCGTGAATAAAACGCTTTTTTGGCCTCTTGGTCTCATTCTGATTTACGCCTTTTTTCTGAAATCCCTAAGTTCTGAAATGGATTTGTCTAAAAGGTTTGGAATTTGTTTTGATCTGATCTTCCTCTCACCTTCCGTTACCGGAGTTCTCTTTCTCTCATCTCCTAACGATTTTCAGTGGTTTTGCTTCTTGAAAGAGGTTAAGTTCTGTCTTTGTTGCTTTAAACGATTTTTGTTGTTGTTTTGTATTGTTCATGCTTTTTATGTTAACCTAATGTATTGCCTATTGAGACGTAGGAAGTGAAATGTGAAGAATCCATACCTTTGGAATTTTTCTGTGAAATGGAGAGGAATGATGAGGCGGAGAGAGGCACTCCCTGGTGGCGGACTTGGCGAGAAGGAAGAGATGATGACGAAAGCCTTGCTTTCCTGGTAACTTCTTTCTGTCCTTTGAGCTTTGAATGATGATGGTGATGTACTTCTGGATTTGGTTTTTTTTTTGTAAGTTTTCTGGATGTTATTTTGATACTTTGACAGTTTGATGGTTACAGTTTGATGATGTTATTGGTTTGGATATTGATTTGATGATGTTTGAGACTCTTTTTCTGGTTTTCTGGTTTTCTGGTTTTGTGATATTGAGATGGTTTATCAGTTTTGGTTTTTGAATGTTCTTGTTGTTTTGGTTTGGGTTGATGAGGGTTTTGAGGCCTTGGTTTTGTTGCTACTGTATGTTGAGTTAACAGGTTGGGATGTATTTTGGAGGTTTTTGGTTATGCAGTTTTTTGGTTATGTGTTTGGTTATGCAGGTTTTTGGTTATGCAGGTTTGGTTATGTGTTTGGTTATGCAGGTTTTTGGTTATGCAGGTTTGGGGGCCATTTGGTTTTGAACTGTTTGACAGTTTTAGTTTGATGGTTTTGGCTGTTTGAGGATGTTGGACTGTTTTACAGTTTTAGGGATTTTGGTTATGCAGGTTTTGTTGATAGTATTCTGAGTTTTTTTTAAAATAGTTTGGTGGATGATGGGAGTTTTGTGATTTGAGGATGGTTTGGGATTTTGTATGTTTGAAAATGGTTTGTAACAGTTTTGAGGATGGTTTGAAGGTTTGGAGGTTTTTTAGAACTTTTACAGTTTTGAAAACTTGGTTCTTTTGAGCTTTTCTGAAGTTTGATATCTTTTGTTTTTTCCTTTTTGTTGAGCCTCCTCTACTGTTATATTCATGTGGCTTTTTGTTTGACAGTTTATTCAAAATGGTGGGAAAACCACCAAATTTTGAATATTTGGCATATTGTTCTCATGCTCTTTTTCTTGCAGTTTTTGTTTTCTAGCAATTCTTGTGCAATTGTGATAGCAGGGCATTATCCCTAGGTGACTTCTTTCCTCTTTCTCTTTTAATGACCCTAAGAGCCAAATGCTCTTTTTTATTTTTTTTCTGAAAAGTTTGCAATTAAAGGAAGATGATGAAATGGCTTATTGAACAAGCCTCTTGCTTGTTGACTTGGTTATTATACTGCTATACTTCTTTGCTGTCTGCTCTAGCTTATGTTGTTTCTTGTATTTTGTTTTGCCATGCTGCTGCATTCAGTTTGGACTATTTGTTTTGTCCAGCTTGCTTGCATTGTTTGTTTGGTGATGCACTGCTTGTTTGGCCCTGTTTTGCGCCTTGTTTTTGCTGATGCGCTGCTGTTTGCACATTTTCACTTGTTTCGACAACCTTGTTGCATTCAGTTTGGAATATGTTTTGTTGTATTTCTTGTTTGAATAGCCTTGTTGCATTTGGACAATTATCTTGCATTTCTCATTTTTCTTTTTTTGAACCAAGAAGAATAATCTTCTTGTGATTTGCAAATAGAAAAATAAAAACGTGATGAATTAAAAAATAGCCTTCTGATTCGAAATTGCAAACTTTAATGATGAACGCTTTTTCTTTCTTTTGAAAATTCTTACTCATGTCCAATTAATTGTACTAACTATTTTTCTGTCTTTTGTTTTCATGTGAGCACAACTGGATGGTGGAAAAGCAGAGGAAGCAAGAGACTCTGTGGAAAGCATGGAAGCAATGGAAGCTCAGTTAACCTTAGGCATATATTCACTTTCTTTGTAATTTAGAGAGAAACATTCAATCAATTGTATTAATTATTTTACAAATACGATAAGTTGTAAAACCTAAAGCATATAAATAATAAATCGTCTTTGTAATAACTTTTGAAATAAATGAAGAAAGTCTTATGAGATAATATGATGTCCATTAAAATCCATTACTGTCAATAATTGAAACTACATTCCAATAATTCAAATCAAGATAACTTAAACTCCAAGTAATCCAATAATTCTGTAATCTTGCAACTGCGTTCCAATCAGAACATGCACTGTCTATTCCATAAACAAGCAAATATTTATTCCATAAACAAGCAAATGTCTTAACAGACGCAAATTATCTGGTTAACCTGGATCAAACAAAACATGAATGTCCCAAATGACAGTTTTAGATCCCATCTCTTGTCTCAAACAAACATGCCTTGAGGACAAACATTAACCTTTCAGTAAACTTGAAGAAGCATGAAAACATGTGACATCCAAATGGATCTTTGGGAATTCAATTCTTTCGAGAATTGCAAGAAAAACCCTAATTGTTAGCTTACTGCCACAGGAGAAAATCTATATGATCGATTCCTGTGCCAATCTTGAATATCTGAGAAACCCTAGGGTTGTGCTTTCTGTGAAAAATGGGAGGGAAAATTTTGGGGTACAACATCTGCCCCTGTTCAATCTTCTTGAACCTGAAGAGTTAGATCGACGAGTTTTTCCGTTCGTGACTCAAAGGTAAAAGATGATTGGACACTAGAGTGCCCATAAATTTGCACTCGACAAAAGTGTAATTGAGGGAATGGGCTTAAAGATGCCATTCAGAGAGATATTATAATCTTGTTGGATATGGGCTTGTAGATGCCATCCAAGAATGTTTGGTTGTAAATCGACAGAATATGCATCAGAATGGTGTCCGTATTTGAAACATATTTGAACTGTATCGGTACTTGAATCTGAATAAGTGACAGAATGACTTATGTGTCTAGAGTGTATCTGTACTTGAATCTGAATAAGCGACAGAATGACTTCCGTATCTGGAGTGTATCTGTACTTGAATCTGAATAAGCGACAGA
Source organism: Vicia faba (assembly GCA_948472305.1). Classification (NCBI taxonomy): domain Eukaryota; kingdom Viridiplantae; phylum Streptophyta; class Magnoliopsida; order Fabales; family Fabaceae; genus Vicia; species Vicia faba. The sequence goes on along the minus strand of OX451740.1, from coordinate 431,411,470 downwards.
GTGACTTCCGTGTCTGGAGTGTATCTGTACTTGAATATGAATAAGCGACAGAATGACTTCCGTGTCTGGAGTGTATATGTACTTGATTCTGAATAAGCGACATAATGACTTCCGTGTCTGGAGTGTATCTGTACTGCATCTGTAGGATAAAACTAAATAAGTGACAGAATGGCTTCCGTATCTGGAGCATATCTGAACTGTATTTGAACGGTATCTTGAAATTAAGTATGAATGAGCGACATAATGGCTTCCGTGTCTGGAGCGTATCTGGACTGTATCGGTACTTGGAATCTAAATGGGTGACAGAATGACTTCAGTGTATGGAGTGTATTTGTATTGTATCTGAATTCGAATCTGGATAAATGACAGAATGACTTCCGTGTCTGGATTGTATCTGCACTGTATCTCGAGATTAAGTCTGAATGAGTAACAAAATGACTTTTGTGTCTAGAGTGTATCTGTACTGTATCAGAACTTGGAATTTGATTAAGTATCAGAATGACTTTCGTGTCTGGAGTGTATATGTACTGTATCAGAAGTTGAGATTTGAATGAGTGACATAATGGCTTCCGTGTCTGGAGCGTATCTGTACTGTATCAGTAATCTTTGAATATTTGTTAAAGATAGTTGTTAATCTTATCCTGAAAAGGGTAAAATGTTAGCTGAAACACAAAGTTATGTTGCATTAAATGTATGATGCAATAAATGTGTTTTATCCATGTTTATGATGTAATGCATGCGCATGTAAGCTGATTTGCTGTATTGCTGAGGAAAATAAATCTTTGACTGCTACCGGGGAAAATAAATCCTGGACTGCTGAGGATTCCATTGTGAGAGTAATGCCATATACTTCTTGAGGAATCTTCTTGGGGAATCCATAGAATTTTAATGACTTCTACTGGAGATTGTTGACGGGAGTCTTTGTTCTGTCGAGAAGCAACAAAAACTATGTGGGGAAAAGTTTATCCTGTAATGAAAACTTTATGGGAAAAAGTTTATCCTGTAATGAAAACTCTATGGGGAAAGCTTATTCCGCTGGGGAGTTCAGGAGTTTGGGTTGTCTGCCACTTTACTGGGGAGTTACCCTAGGTGTGGGAGAAACAGAAGTTAACTGTTAACTGGTTGATTTTCAGGCTCCAAGACAACTTGTTGGGGAAACCTGGAGAAACTGGATAAGTTCCACCGTGGGTTGAAAGTTTCAGCTCCGTTGGGGATTGGTAGTTGGTAGTCTCACCTCCGCTGGGGATTGGTAGTTCAAATTTTTGGCTCCGCCGGGGGATCTTAATGACGTGCTGTAGAGATTGCTCATGGAATAGCCTAAAGACATTTTCCTAATCTTTCTACCTGTCAGTAATTACTCTTTTTCATCCTGTTTATTTGTAAACAGTAATTATGTTCAAATGCATATGTTCATTAATGAATCATTGGACGTTTTTGCAAATAAAACACAAGCGTAAAGAAAAAAAAAGCAAATAGTTTTCTGTATTTTGAAAGAGATATCTTTGTATTTACTTTGAATAAGTGTCCTGTACAAAGGAGACATACATCCTAGTAAGAGGATGGTGTCATAAAAAATGAGAAAAATTTATACAAAGAAAGATGGCTAAGTGTAAAAATCTCATGGGGTTCCCATTCTGCTATAGCCTTCGTAATTCCGAATATCTTGTCCATTCGTTGCTTCGTCTGAAGATGATTGAATTGATCAGAAGCTCCAGGTTTATCTGTGAAGAGATTGTCCTTAAAGTGATCCGACGAGACATAGTCATACGCTTTAATTCCCTAACTTTTGCCTGGACAGCCTTTTGGGTTTTCAGTCCACCGGGAAACCCTTTTTTGCCCAAGTCTCCCTTTCAGGTTTTCAACTTGCCGGGTGTACAGATTATTTGTTTTATCCCTAATTTTTTCCTGAACCGCCCTTCGGGTTTTCGATTCACCGGGATGCCCTTATCTTGCCTAGGTGTGTCAAACTAGCGGGTCTCTTATGCGTAGTATCTTTTGACTATGTCTGCATTCGCAGGGTGCGACAGATCAACGCCGTCCATAGTGATTAAAATCATTGCCCCACCAGAAAAGATATTCTTGATCACAAATGGTCCTTCGTAGGTAGGAGTCCATTTGCCCCTGGGATCACTTTGTGGCAAGATGATGCGCTTGATCACTAGATCTCTGCCTTGATACACTTGGCGCCTGACTTTCTTGTCGAAAGCTTTGATCATCCGTTTTTGATACGTCTGATCGTGCCCCAATCGTCTTCACTCAAACCAGCATCTTTCATGATTCTCAAAGACGGAATCTGAACCTCGATAGGTAAAACAACCTCCATGCCATATACCAAGGAATAAGGTGTTACTCCATTTGAAGTGCGAGCAATGGTACGGTACCTGTGGAGAGCAAACGGTAACATCTCATGCCAGTCCTTGTAGGTGACTGTCATTTTTTGTATGATCTTTTTGATATTTTTGTTTGCAGCTTCGACAGCACCATTCATATTTGGCCGATAGGGAGATGAATTGTGATGTTGAATCTGGAACTGCTCGCACAAGGCGGTGATCATAGTGTTGTTAAGGTTCATACCGTTGTCACTGATGATCCTTTCGGGGATACCGTACCGGCAAATGAGATTCTGCTTGATGAAGCGGGCAACAACATTCTTTATGACGGATGCGAAGGAAGCTGCTTCGACCCATTTTGTGAAGTAATCAATGGCTACTAGGATAAAGCGGTGTCCATTCGATACCGTAGGCTTGATCTCTCCAATCATGTTGATTCCCCACATAGCGAATGACCAAGGAGTTGTTAAGACGTTGAGAGGAACTGGAGGTATATGTACCTTGTCCCCATAAATCTGACATTTGTGACAAGTTCTGGAATATTTATAGCAGTCAGCATCCATGGTAGACCAGTAGTAGCCTGCCCTTAGAATCTTCTTAGCCATCGTATGTGAAGAAGTGAAAAACACAAGAAGGGGGGTTGAATTTTAAAATTTAAATCAAAGGTGCAGACAACACTGTATTTTTATCCTGGTTCGTTTGATCTCAAACTACTCCAGTCCACCCGTCAAGGTGATTTCGCCTCTCTCCAACGAGGTCTTAATCCACTATAATCAACTGATTACACAACTACTTTAACAACTGTTAAAGCCTTCTTGAGTATAACCACAGACCGGTTTATCTCAAGGAAATTCTCTTACAGATAATTGAACAAAAAGTGTGTTAATGTTTTCTAACAAAACTATATATCACAACTGTGATAATACACAATATTAAGCTTAGAATGAAACTGGACTGCTAATGCTTTTGAGTAGGCGTGGTTGAAAGCTTTAGCAAATTGTATGAGTGAGTTCGTTTTCATAGGTGTGTATATGCGTGAAGATTATTAGCCTTTTCTTTTCTCACACAGTCTTGTATATATAGCAAAGGCAAAGATACGTTGTTGTCCATAAATCACTTTCAATGATAATAACGTTCTTTCCTTTTTGAGAAGATCTTGTCTTGGAATAAAGCCGTTGGTAATAAATCTGTCTTGAATGCTTAGTAACACTGACGCTTCAGAGTCTTATCTGCTTATGGTAATCAGAGTGTTCTTGGCTTTAACTTATTCTGACGCTTCTGAGTGTGATGACTTGGTGAGGATCTTGATCAGAGTCAGAGTATTTTATGCGCAGATTCTGGTTATCAGGCTTCAGCATATGATCTGGTAACTTCAGCGTGTAGCACATGTTTGATCTTCTGATGCTGATTCCATCAGAGTTTCTGTAAATACACAACATAATTTTAAGTAGCATATATCTCATATATATAAATCTTACAATTTATTTATTCTTGTATTTTGTTATCATCAAAACTCTAATTGAGGGTTGTAGAATCAAACTATGTTCTAACAATCTCCCCCTTTTTGATGATGACAAAAACCAGATTTTTTCAATTAAAAATAGAGAATAAAAGGTATCAGAGATTAAAGATAAAGAATAAAAGGTATCAGAGATAAACAAATAAAGAATAAAAGGTATCAGAGCATTGAAGAGAAAAACTCCCCCTGTGTTGATTACTTCCCTTTATTTCCATGAGACTTTGAGCATCAGAACTTTACAGTTTCAGAGTTCATCGGATTCATCAGAGTTTTGTACCTGTAAGCTTTTCAGAAGAAAGAAATTCAAATATATCAGAGTGTTAGAATGTTTGATACTTATGTCTCAGTAATCCGTTATTGAAAAATATCATTCTTTCTCCCCCTTTTGTCAGTTATCAAAAAGCACAAATAATCAGAGTTAAAATGATCAGAGCTAAAAAGCGTTTATATTAAAAATAGAAGCAATGATAAGTTCAGAACATGTAAAAAATATTACATATAAACAAGTTATAAAAACAACAAGGAAATTTTTAAGAAGGAGGAGGAAGTCGTGTGAACAGAGCTTCCAACATGCTCTTGATTTGGGTGCTGGTTTCCTGTTGCTGAGATAACATGTTCGCTATTGCATCAATTTTGGTATCCTGCTTATCCATTCTTTCATTCATCAGCATATCAGATCTTTTCAAGTCCTCCAGAGTTTGCCTGTCAGGAGAGGAAGCTTGAGGATTTTCAGAAACAGGGTGCTTCTCAGAGCTTTCTGTAGTATCTTCTTCTTGACCCAAGTCTTCAGCTGGAATAATCTGTTCTTCTGTAGGTTGAACTTTGGATGTTGGACGCTGTTCAGACCAAGGAGCAATGTCCAGATGGAGAACTTCTTCCTTAAGCAGCTTACTCAGAACTGGACCTTCAATTTCTTTCAGCAGATTGCTGAAGTTCTGTTGAGCCTGTCCATAGCTCTGGTCTTGCAACTTAAAGGTTTCAGCACATGCCCATCTTCTGAATTTTGTCTAGAGGCAGTCTGATACAGCAGGATCAACCAGTTCCAGACTTGCTTGTTTCAGAGAAGTGATCCACTTCTGTATTTCTGTTTCAAAGTTCAATATGCTGGAACCAACATCTGGATGTTTTGGTTTAGGGATAGCAGTTTTGTGGTTGATGGCAGCAAGACGTTCAAAGACTGTTAAATCAATGACAGTTTTGTTGTGGTCTTCTGACTTGGCTTTTGGTGAGGGAGTGGGAGAGTCAGGAATTATTATTGGACTTGATGGGGAATTTGGTGGAGTTATTTCTGGTGAAGAGGGAAGTTGAAGAATATTCACAGTGGTACCACAGGGCAATTGAATGGCCAAAGGTTGTGGTTCAGGGGATTCAGAGGGTTGAGCCTCAGAGGTTTGAGTCTCAGGTTGTGGAGATTGTTCAGGTTGGGGAGAGGGTGGATTAATTTCTGGTTGAGGCAATGAAGGTTGTGGGATTTCTGGTTCTTGAGAGAGTGGAATTTCTGGTATTGGTGAGATGGGAATTTCTGGTTGTGCTTCTGTGTTTGGATTTGGATTTGGATTTTCTGTTTCGGGAGCGGAAGTGTGTTGGTCTATATCAGAAAGAACTTTTTCAAGTTCTTATTCTGGTATGGCTTCAGTATTTGGATTTTATGGTTGGGAGCGAGATCTTCTGAGGGTTAATGATTCAGAAGGATCAAATTCAAGGTCAAAATCATCAAAAGTTTGAGGTGTTGGGTTTTTAGATGGAGTTGGAATTGGAATTGGAATAGATGTTGATACAGCAGTTGAATCTAAAACAGTTACAGAAGCAGGATTATCTCTCTTCTTGGGAGTCTGTTGAGATGATCCTTCTGCAGCAGCTTTTCTTTTCTTTGTCTTCTTCAGAACAACCTCTGGAGCCTTCTGCTGAAGATCTTGAATATTCAGATTTGGTGTTGTACCATCAGCTTTACAAGCATCCAGATATCTCAGATCGATTTCAGGTTTGGAGTCAATTTCTGAGAACAGAGGGAAGTTGTCCAGAGGGACTCTTCTGCTGGAGATTTCAGCAGAAGGAGTGACACTGGGCTCTTTCTTGATGTTCTCTATCAACTTCATTTTCTTCAGATTTTTGGCATTCAGCTGCCTGCCAACAGTAGGTTCCAGAGTGCTGATTTCTTGAGCCTCTGTCAGATGATCAATCAGCCTATTCTCTATAAGAATATCAGATATCAGTCTTCCTAAGGGTATCCAATCCCTTTTTGTTCGTTCCTCTTCTCTTGTTTCCTTGACACTTGTTCTGAGATGTTTGAACAGAAGATGAGCCAGATTTATCTTGACCTTCTGAGAGATAAAATAGATCAGAAACTGTTGATCAATATTAATGTAATCAGGAGAGCTGGTAGGCTTCCTGTGGTTGAAGCAGCCCAGAATGATCTTGGCCCAAATTCTGTGCTTGTCCTTTAAATCCCTTATCTTGCTGGAGGGAAGCCCCAGCGTGAAGATTTCCCTTGCAATTAGGGCAGCATCAACACACATTTCTGCCATATCAATGCAGCGAACACCACCGCCATTGTAGCCTATCAAGCGTGCAATGAGGTATTCAGTGATAACAATTTTCTTCCCCATGATGTAAGACGTAACTTGATGATTTGAAGAAGAAGCGTGAATCCAAAATTCCTTTACCAGAATAGGAAATGTTGGACCCACCAGTTTGTCAAAATACTTTTCCCAACCTTGAGCTTTAACCTCTTCAGATAAATTAAACCCATTTTCTTTGAGACTGTTGAAATCCACGATTAATTCAGACAGAACTTCAAGATTCTTGGCTGGAGTTAGAAGCGTTCTGAAGGGTACTTCATATTGTTCGGATGAAACAGTTTTCTGGGAACCTGAAGAAGGAATGCTGGAAGAAGCCATGTTCACACGAGGTTTTTGTGAAAAAGATTGAAAAGGTTTTTGAGAAAGTAAGAACACTGAAATCAGAAATATTTAGAGAAAATGAAGGTGACGATAAAAGAGTGTGAATGGTGTGAAGTGTGTTTAAATAGGTTTCTAAAAAGTTTTGAAAACATAAACGTTAAGAGAGAGAAATTAATAATTATTATTAGCATTTAATGATAGCTGATTTTAGGGGATTCAGAAAGATACTTGGAACGGTTACCCATGACATGTGTCTCAATGCATCCAATCAGAGCTTTTGCCTTTTCAGAAACGTGAACGCGTGTTCAGCCTCAGAAAATGGCTGATGACTGGATGACACTTGTTTGCTTGAGTGAACAACACATCTCTATCCTGGAAATGAAGCGCTCAGATCTTCATGGATAGATTCTGATACAATCTGCACTTCTAAAGTTCTGAAGAAAGATTGATCAGTAGTTCACAGAAAAATAAACAAAGTTCTGAAGGTTAATATATAGAATCAAGACAATTTCATTTTGGGCAGAGCTTCATGCTGAGATGTTTCAGAATGAAGTTGAACCTATCTTCAGAAAGTGGTTTTGTAAAAATATCATCCCATTGATGGTCTGTGTTAATAAATTTAAATTTTAAAATCCCTTTCTGAATATAGTCTCTAATAAAATGATGTTTTATTTCTATATGCTTAGTCCTAGAATGTAAAATAGGATTTTTGCTGAGACAAATAGCAGAAGTATTGTCACAGAGGATAGGAATGTTACTCTCAAATATCTGGAAGTTCTCAAGTTGACTTTTCATCCAGAGCATTTGTGTGCTGCATCCAGCTGCTGCTGTGTATTCAGCTTCTGCTGTTGATAGAGCAATTGTGGACTGTCTTTTGCTGGACCATGAGATCAGATTTTCTCCCAGAAACTGGCAGCTTCCAGAAGTTCTTTTATGTTCTACTCTGTCTCAAGCAAAATCAGCATCACAGTATCCTACTAAGCTGTAATCACTTGATTTTCTATAAAACAAACCAAGATTAGTAGTACCTTTCAGATACTTGAAAATTCGCTTAACTGCTGTTAAGTGAGATTCTCTAGGATCTGATTGGAATCTAGCACAAATGCATACACTGAATAAAATGTCAGGCCTTGAAGCTGTCAGATAAAGAAGAGAACCAATCATACCTCTGTAGACCTTCTGTTCTACCTTTTTACTTACCTCTTCTCTTTCCAGAATGCACGTGAGATGCATTGGAATCTTTGATGGCTTACATTCTGAGAGATCAAATTTCTTCAGAAGTTCTCTGACATATTTGCTCTGATGAATGTAAGTTCCTTCTGGGGTTTGATTGATCTGAATGCCCAGAAAGAATTTCAGTTCCCCCATTAGGCTCATCTCAAATTCTGTCTGCATACACTTAGCAAACTTTCTTCCCAGAGAAGGTTTAGTAGATCCAAATATGATATCATCAACATAAATCTGACATACTAAAATGTCATTCTTAACTGTCTTACAGAACAAGGTTGTGTCCACTTTCCCTCTGGTGAATTCCTTTTCTAATAGGAAGTTACTTAGTCTTTCATACCAAGCTCTGGGAGCTTGTTTCAGACCATACAGTGACTTCTTTAGTTTGAAAACATATTCTAGATTTTTTGAACTTTCAAAACCAGGGGGTTGGTGCACATATACCTCTTCTTCTATATAGCCATTTAAGAATGCACTCTTAACATCCATCTGATACAAAGTGATGCCTTTATTAACAGCAAATGAAATTAAGAGTCAGATAGATTCTAACCTGGCGACTAGAGCAAAGGTTTATGTATAGTCTATCCCCTCTTGCTGACTATAACCTTGTGCTACCAATCGTGCCTTGTTTCTGATGACTTCACCTTGTTCATTCAGTTTGTTTCTGAACACCCATTTTGTTCCAATGACATTGAATCCTTTTGGTTTGGGTACTAGATCTCGTACGTCATTTCTTGTGAATTAATTTAGCTCCTCTTGCATTGTTAGAATCCAGTCATTGTTCAGAAGTGCTTCATCAATTGTTGATGGTTCAATTAGAGAAACTAGTCCCATGAGGGATTCTTCAGAGTTTTTGAAGCTAGATCTTATTCTGATTGGATCTTCCTTTCTTCCTAAGATTGTTTCTTCTGGGTGATCCAAGCTGCTTCTGGATGGTCTTTTCTGAAGTTGATCAACAGAAGGTGCTGGATTGCTTGCAGTGCCTCTTTCTGATGTTGAGGGAGTGTCTCTGTTAAGAGCTTCTGATAACTTGTCTTCAGTATCTGTGAATTCAACTTCCATACCTGCAAGGAATTCATTCTGCTTTGACTTTTCAGAGTCAAGCTTATCATCAAAACAAACACTGATTGATTCTTCTACAATCTGTGTTTCTGTATTGTATACTCTGTACCCTCTTGAGCGTTCAGAGTATCCTAACATAATACACTTTTGTGCTTTAGAGTCAAACTTGTTCAAATATTTTTTTGTATTCAAAATAAAGCAAGTACATCCAAATGGATGAAAATATGAAATGTTGGGCTTTCTGTTCTTCCATAATTCATATGGAGTCTTTTCCAGAATAGGTCTTATGGAGATTCTATTCTGAATGTAGCACACTGTGTTTATTGCCTCTGCCCAGAAGATCTTAGCAACGTTAGTCTCGTTGATCATGGTTCTGGCCATTTCCTACAATGTTCTGTTCTTTCGTTTTACAACTCCATTTTGCTAGGGAGTTCTAGGACAAGAGAAATCATGCAGAATGCCTTTGTCATTAAAGAATGACTCAAAATCTTTATTTTCAAACTCTCCACCATGATCACTTCTGACTTTGACGATTCTAAGATCCTTTTCATTCTGAACTTGGTTGCAGAAGGTGACAAACATAGAGTGTGACTCGTCCTTGTGTCTTAAGAACTTTACCCATGTCCATCTGCTATAGTCATCTACGATTACTAACCCATACTTCTTTCCACTGACTGAAGCAGTTTTAACTGGTCCAAATAAGTCAATGTGCAGATGTTCTAATGGCTTAGAGGTGGAAACAACGTTTTTAGATTTGAAAGCTGGTTTTGCCAACTTGCCTTTCTGACATGCTTCACACAGAGCATCTGAATTGAACTTCAGGTTAGGAAGTCCTCTGACCAAATTGAGTTTGTTAATCTGAGATATTATTCTCTTACTAACATGTCCCAATCTTCTGTGCCAGATCCATTACTCGTTGTTAACAGACAGAAGACACTTTACATTCTGACTTTTCAGTTCAGAAAGTTTTATTTTATAAATGTTGTTTCTCCTCTTTCCATTAAATAGGATAGTCCCATCTTTCTGACTAACAGCTTTGCATGAATTTTGATTAAAGATTATATCATAACCGTTATCACTTAATTGACTTATGGATAACAGATTATGCATTAATCCATCTACTAATAAAACATTACTTATAGAGGGAAGATTTCCATTACCTACTGTTCCAGAGCCAATGATCTTTCCTCTCTGATTGCCTCCAAAGCCTACGTGGCCTCCAGGCTTAAGTTCCAGGCTTTGGAACATATGCCTTCTTCCCGTCATGTGTCGTGAGCAGCCAGAGTCCAGGTACCATGATTGGTGTTTCTGCTTTGCTGCTAAAGATATCTGCCACATGTATTATTTTATCCTTAGGTACCAATATTTTCTTGGGTCCTGATTTGTTAGTTTTACCAAAACTCTGGTTGAATTTTGGTTTGACAGAATAATTACTACTAGTATATTTGATGTCATGTGTGTGTCCATATATAAAGTGTGAATCAAATGGAGTACGTTTTATAACTAAATCCATGGCATTTTTTGGTGTAGGTACCTTACCTTGGTATCCTATTCCCTTTCTGCCATTTCTGCTAACTCTATAGATCATTGAAGCCATTTTGCTTATATCTATGTTTTTAGCTAGAAACTTCTGAAAGCTATGATCATACTCCTTGATGATCTCATCAGCACTGCTGGGAGTTTCAAGGATTGTTTCCTTCTGAGAGTTTTGCAATAGATTTTCTAATTTTGAAATTTTATCTTTTAACTCAGAATTCTCCAATTTGAGACTCTCAGTCTTATCAGAGTCAGAAGCAAGATTCCTTTTTACGTTTCTGAATTTGACTCTGATCTGCTGATATCTTTCCAGAATATCATTAAGGCTTTCAGCTAGTTCAGCCTTAGTAAAGTTTATAGCAAAATCAGGAAATACCTCTTCTGTATCTGATTCAGAGTCTGACTCAGAAGCTTCACTGTCTTCTGTTATGTTTGCCATGAGAGCTATGTTTGCTCTTTCATCATTTGATTCTGAGTCAGCTTCAGATGTGTCAGAATCATCCCATGTAGCCATGAGACTTTTCTTCTTTTCCTTGCCAAACTTCTTTTTGGGCTTTTCCTTCTGAAGCTTTGGGCAATCACTTTTGTAGTGTCCTTTCTCGTTACATTCATAGCAGATGATGTCTTTGTTGTTTGGCTTTCTTCTTCCTGAAGAGCCTTCAGATCTTGTGTCCAGAGGAGGATTTTGACCTTCTGTATCTGGAGAAAGATTCATTCTGATTCCCTGATCTTCTGGGATTCCTGAACTTCCTTTGCCTCTGCTTCCATAATTGGTTCACCCTTCTGGAGAGGAGAGATAGTTCATCTTCTTCTGATGAAGACCCATCAGAGGCTTCTTCTACAGCCTGCAAAACCTTGGAGTCAGATTTTCTGTTAGATTTTAAAGCTAATGGCTTACCTTGCTTTTGAAGTTCATCTGCTTCTAGATCTATCTCGTGACTTCTGAGGGAGCTGACAAGTTCCTCCAGAGAGATTTTGTTGAGATCCTTGGATAGCTTAAGCGCTGTGACCATTGGCCTCCACTGTTTTTGCAAGCTTTTGATGATCTTCTTAACATGATCAGTAGTGAAATACCCTTTGTCAAGAACTTTGAGACCAGCAACCAGAATTTGAAATCTTGAGAACATCGTTTCTATTGATTCACTTTCTTCCATCTTGAATGCCTCATACTTCTGAATGAGCGCAAGAGCTTTGGTTTCTTTGACTTGAATGTTGCCTTCATGCGTCATTCTCAGAGAGTCAAACATATTCTTTGCAGTGTCTCTGTTTGATATCTTTTCATATTCAGAATAAGAGATGGCACTGAGAAGAATTGTTTTGGCCTTGTGGTGATTTCTGAAATCACGCTTTTGCTGATCAGACATTGCCTTCCTGTCAATCTTCTGACCACTTCCATCCACTGGGTGCGTGTATCCATCAATCACCATGTCCCACAGATCAGCATCATGGGCAATAAAGAAGCTTTCAATTTTGTCTTTCCAGTAGTCAAAGTTTTCTCCATCAAAGACTGGAGGTTTGCCACTGAATCTGTCTCTTTCTTCATTGTTGTCATTGCTGATGTTTTCATGTGGTCCTGCCATTGTGTTTTTCTGACGCTGGATCTTGTACTAACACGGTTAAGTGTTATAAGCTCAGAACCAGGCGCTTTGATGCCAATTGAAGAAGTGAAAAACACAAGAAGGGGGGTTGAATTGTAAAATTTAAATCAAAGGTGCAGACAACACTGTATTTTTATCCTTGTTCGTTTGATCTCAAACTACTCCAGTCCACACGTCAAGGTGATTTCGCCTCTCTCCAACGAGGTCTTAATCCACTATAATCAACTGATTACATAACTACTTTAACAACTGTTAAAGCCTTCTTGAGTATAACCACAGACCGGTTTATCTCAAGGAAATTCTCTTACAGATAATTGAACAAAAAGTGTGTTAATGTTTTCTAACAAAACTATATATCACAACTGTGATAATACACAATATTAAGCTTAGAATGAAACTGGACTGCTAATGCTTTTGAGTAGGCGTGGTTGAAAGCTTTAGCAAATTGTATGAGTGAGTTCGTTTTCATAGGCGTGTATATGCGTGAAGATTATTAGCCTTTTCTTTTCTCACACAGTCTTGTATATATAGCAAAGGCAAAGATACGTTGTTGTCCATAAATCACTTTCAATGATAATAATGTTCTTTCCTTTTTTAGAAGATCTTGTCTTGGAATAAATCCGTTGGTAATAAGTTTGTCTTGAATGCTTAGTAACGCTGACGCTTCAGTGTCTTCTCTGCTTATGGTAATCAGAGTGTTCTTGGCTTTAACTTATTCTGACGCTTCTGAGTGCTGATGACTTGGTGAGGATCTTGATCAGAGTCAGAGTATTTTATGCGCAGATTCTGGTCATCTGGCTTCAGCGTATGATCTGGTAACTTCAGCGTGTAGCACATGTTTGATCTTCTGATGTTGATGTTGATACTGATCTTCTGATGTTGATTCCATCAGAGTTTCTGTAAATACACAACATAATTTTAAGTAGCATATATCTCATATATATAAATCTTACAATTTATTTATTCTTGTATTTTGTTATCATCAAAACTCTAATTGAGGGTTGTAGAATCAAACTATGTTCTAACAGTATGCCCGCTAGAGTGAGTGCCAAAGGTACCATTGTGCAGTTCAGCCATGATCTGTTCAGCTTCAGTCTTGTCTACACAATGAAGCAGAATGCAATCATGATTGCGCTTGTATAGGATACCATTGCTCAGGAAGAACTTAACTGAGAATCTCCTTAAGAACTTTTTGTCATTGACTGAAGCTCCTTCAGGATATTCTTGAGCCTCGAGATACCTTTTGACTTCGTGAAACCAGGGTCGGTCCACTACTTCTTCGGTATTAATCTCGTGATAGTGTGAGGGTTCGTCCATCCGTTCTATGGTGATCTAGGGAGCCTCGTTGTCCCAATTAAGTTTAAACATGGATGACATTGTAGCTAGAGCATCTGCTAGCTGATTTTCTTCTCGCGGGAAGTGCTCGAAGGTAATCTGCTCGAAATGTGATAACAACGTTAAGACATGTTCTTTGTAAGGGATGAGGTTGGGATGTTTAGTGTTCCACTCTCCTTTGATTTGATAGATAACCAAAGTTGAGTCCCTAAATACAATCAAAGATTTGATTCCCAAGTCTATGGCAGCCTTGAGTCCAAAGATGCAAGCTTCATACTCTGCCATGTTGTTAGTGCAGTTGAAGTAGAGTTTGGCGGTGAAAGGAGTATGGCAACCTTCTAGGGATATGAGTATCGCATCGATACCGTTGCCAAGGGCATTGGAAGCACCGTCAAAGTACAGGGTCCATCGGGATCCTTGTTCAGGTCCGTCATATGGTCTGAAATCTTCAACATTGTCCAATGTCATAATGTCTTCGTCAGAGAAGTCGAACTTCATGGATTGGTAATCTTCGACAACTTGATGAGCCATATGATCAGCTAACACACTCCCCTTTATAGATTTTTGGGTCGTGTACTGTATATCATACTCTGTGAGGATCATTTGCCATCTAGTTATTCTTCCAGAAAAAACAGGCTTTTCAAAGATGTATTTGGTCAGATCCATCTTAGATATCAGCAAAGTGGTATGAGTCAACATATACTGCCTTAGCCGGCGAGCAGCCCATACCAAAGCGCAGCAAGTTTTCTCGAGCAGTGAATATCTTGTTTCGCAGTCGGTAAACTTTTTGCTAAGGTAATAAATGGCATGCTCTTTTCGGCCAGACTCGTCATGTTGGCCCAGTACGCACCCCATTGAATTTTCTAAGACAGTCAGATACATGATTAGCGGCCTTCCTTCAACGGGTGGAATCAAGATAAGAGGTTCTAGTAAATACTCCTTGATTTTATCGAAAGCAAATTGACAGTCATCATTCCATTTAACTACCTGATATTTCTTCAGCAGCTTGAAGATTGGTTCACAGGTAGATGTTAGGTGAGAAATGAACCTTGTAATGTAGTTTAGGCGTCCCAAGAAACCTCTGACCTCCTTCTCAGTGCGAGGAGCAGGCATTTCTTGTATAGCTTTGACTTTGGCAGTATCAACCTCGATGCCTTTGTTGCTGACAATGAAACCCAAGAGTTTACCGGACCTGACTCTGAAGGTGCACTTGTTAGGGTTTAATCTTAGCTTGTACTCCTTCAACCTGACAAACAGCTTTTGCAAGTGGTCGAGGTGTTCTTCTTGCATCTGTGATCGGGCTATCATGTCATCTACGTAGACCTCTATCTCATGATGTATCATATCATGAAACAAAGCTACCATGGTGCGTTGATAGGTTACCCCGACATTCTTCAATCTGAATGGCATCACTTTGTAGAAGAACGTACCCCACTGTGTAACAAAAGTAGTTTTCTCCATGTCTTCAGGTGCCATTTTGATCTGGTTGTAACTTGAGAATCCGTCCATGAAAGAAAATACCTTGTGTTGAGTTGTATTGTCAACCAAGATGTCAATGTGCGGAAGTGGAAAGTTATCTTTAGGGTTGGCCCTGTTTAAGTGTCTATAATCCACACACATTCTCACTTTTCCGTCCTTCTTCCGCACGGGCACAATGTTAGCAACCCATTGTGGATAGGAAGTAACAGCAAGAAATCCAGCATTGAACTGCTTCATAACTTCTGCTTTGATCTTTTCTGACATGTCGGGCCTCATGCGGCGGACTTTTTGTTTGACTGGTGGACAGTCTTCTCTTGTGGGTAGACGGTGTACCACAATGTTTTTATCAAGTCCTGGCATGTCTTCGTAAGACCAGGAGAAGATCTCAACATATTCATGTAACAACTGAATTAGGTGCTCTTTGACACTTGACTTTAGGTTGGCACCCACTCTGATTTCCTTTGTCTTCCTTAGTACCCAAGTTGATTGTCTCTAACAGCTCCTCATGAGGTAGAATAGCCCTTTCCTCTTGTTGTAGCAGCCTAGCCAATTCTCCCGGTACCTCACAATCTTCCTCATCTTCGTATTTGGCATGGTAGACCAGATCTTCAGAGTCATTGAAGGCCATAGCAGAATTGTTAGCCATGGAGTCCGGAATGGAAGGGTACCTGAATTTGTGAGTGTGGGTGTGTGTAAGGGATGTCCACCTTTAAATAAAAAAATGTAAAAAGAAAGACAATGAACACAAAAGTTTATATGTGAAAACGTCCATGATTCATTAAATGGCATATGAAGATGAAAAATAAGAACCCTTACAAATGGACCTTTGTGCCTCGGGTAAGACACAAGGTTGAAAAAGTACGAATTATTTGAGAATTATTACAGATCCAACAGAAATGGAAAAGATAAATTACTACGGTATGAAAGTAATCGGACCAAAGTCTTTTGCTTCCCAGTTGCACAGTCCTCCATCAACAGTTGGAAAAATCCAGTCTTCATGGCAGGTCTCCTCTTCACTATCCTCCAAAGCATTGATTCCACGATGGGTGATCTTCACAGGTGGCCCTTCGGCACGGGCGCGGCGTAGAGCCTTTTGAGTAGAAGAAGTGAACCCCAAGCCAAATTTATCTGATTTGTAAGGAAAGTCTGGAAGCTGCCCCCAGATTATGCTTCCTCCTTCTTCAATCACAGCCTTTGCATCTTTGAGAGATGACATCCGAGGCGGAGGTCTGGTAATCATAGGCACAGAAGCCACTATTTTGGTTGCCGCAATCTCCTGAGCTACCTCTTCAAAATGCTGTAAAGGGGTTTCGATGAATTCACCATCCAATTCTACTTAGCGGAAAGAATTTAGATGGCTTAGCATGTATTCCTCTTCGCCATGAACAGTTATGATTTTCCCCTGGACAGGGTACTTGAGCATTTGATGCAGAGTAGAAGTGACAGCTCCAGCATTGTGAATCCAGGGTCTTCCCAACAAGCAAGAATAGGAAGGGCGGATGTCCATCACATAGAATGTGAAGTTGAAGGTTTCAGTTCCCACTTTAATCGGGATGTCCACCTCTCTGTGGACCATCCTTTTAGAACCATCAAAGGCTCTGACAATGATATTGCTGGGTTTCAGGGTTAGGCCTTCACAATCCAATCTATCCAAAGCCTTCTTCGGCAAGACGTTTAGAGACAAACCAGTGTCTACCAGTACGTATGCTAGGGTTATCCCTATGCATTCCACCGAGACATGTAAAGCGTCATTATGTTTTCTCCCTTTTGAAGTTAAATCTGCATCGGGGAATCCTAGACCATTGTCAGCTGTTAAGATAGCTACACATTCCTGGAACTGATCTGCGGAGGTTTCCTGTGGCACATGGGCCGTCTTCAAGAATATGATCAAAGCTTTAGCGTGAGCCTCTGAATAAATCAGCAGGGCCAACATAGAGATCTTTGAGGGGGTTTGCCCCAGTTGTTCCACAACATCATAATCGCTTATCTTGATTATTTTCAAAATCTCTTCCATTTCTTTTTTAGAGGTCTTAGGGATGACCAATGGCTGAGCCCTCGTCCTGACAGGCTCTTCTTGGATTCCTTTCCCTCGGACATCAGTAGCAGCAGAGGGGACAACCACAGGAGTTACAACTTCTTCAATAATTGGAGTTCTCGCAGATATGTTTACCGGTGCAGGGGTAACCTTAGGAGCAGCTGAGGGTCCAAAGATTTCCTTTGGAGGGGCAATCCCTGGAGAGAAAATTCTTCCACTGCAAGTGATTTTGCTCATTCCAGCAATGTTTCCAATGTCATAAGTTTCTTCATCAGAACTCTCTTCAGTTGATTCAATTTGTTTAATATCGTGGTAGTAGATTTCTCCATCATAGTTCCACGGTATTGACTTGTCGGACTTGTACGGGACGGGCCCGGGCATGGTTATCTTTAAAGGTACAGTCTTTGGAGTGGATGTAATCTTAACAGGTCTTGTGGAGACCTTGGAAAGATTGGAGGATATGGTTATTATTGAAATATCATTGACAGGAATTGGTGTAACAGGAGTCTTCTCAAAAAGGATTTCTTGGTTATCCATTAGGCGTTGGATGCCTAATTTCAACAATGGACAGTCGGTTGGTAAGGATGAACAAAGGCAGCAATCTTCTTCACAACCTAGGAAAATCCCAACCTTCAGCAAATTCAACTTGATCATCGGTAGCGGAGTTATCAAATCATCAACAGTAGCAATAAAAAGATCTTCTTCAACAGCATGGGCATTGTGGCCATGCTTTGGCATTGGAGAAGAGATTACATTTGGCTTTTCAGGGGCATCGAATTCCACTTCTTTAGCGTCTATCAAATCCTGAATCTTATTCTTCAGGGCCCAACAGTTGTTGGTGTCGTGCCCTATACTCCCTGAATGATAAGCACACTTGGCATTTGAATGGTAGTAAGGAGAAGCTGTATTCGGATTCTTCGGGGCCTCTTTCAGACTGGCAAGGTTTAACTTCAAGAGATGGGGTAGAACTTGAGAAGGAGTCATGTTTATCTGGGTGAATTTCCGTACAGGCCTTTCCACCCTTGCTTGGTTGGTTCTAGGTTGATTGTTTCTGGGCTGATCAGCTGCAGACTTCTGAATCATTACGGCCCCCACCGCTGGTCGGCACTCAACTCTTCCTTGACCTCTTTGAGAGTAGACAACTGATACTTCTTTCTTTGCTGGAAAAGTCTTTTTGATGGCAGCGGAAGCAGATGCATCTTTTTGAATTTTCCCGCTCTTGATTCCGGCTTATACTCTCTCACCAGTTAGAATTAACTCAGTGAACCCCGCAGACGAACTTCCAATCAAGTGATTAAAGAAAGGCCCTGACAGAGTTCCCAAGAACATGTCTACTAGCTCTCTCTCAAATAGAGGTGGTTGTACTCGTCCCGCCAAGTCTCTCCATTTTTGGGCATACTCTTTGAAGCCTTCATTGGAGACCATGCCCATACTCTGTAATTGAGTACGGGTTGGTGCTAAGTTCGTATTATATTGATACTGCTTGTAGAAGGCGGCCGCCAAATCCTCCCAATTGTGCACATCAGACCTCTCTAATTGGTAGAACCAATCCAACTGCGTCACTGACAAACTGTCCTGGAAGAAGTGTACCCACAGGTCTTTGTCAGAAGAATGTGGTTGGATTTTCCTGACATAAGATCGTAGGTGCATCTTGGGACAAGAAACCCCATCGTATTTGGAAAACAGTGGCACTTTAAACTTCGGAGGGATAACTATTCCAGACACCAACCCTAAATCTTCAAAGTCCAGCCCAGGCACTCTCTGTATCTCCATAGCTGCCAGACGTTCTTCCAGATTTTTGTATTTGTCATCTACAGGAGTGTACTGTTGTTCTGAGTAGTCATCTTCCTCTTCTTCTTCTGCCTCAGAATCAGAAGGCACTACAGTCTCTTTACCCTTTCTCTCCCCTTCCTCAGAGGTTGATGGAAAATCTAGGACCCTTCTGGCTTGACCTTCAAACCTTCTGCCCAAGGTAGCCACACCAACTCTCTTCTTCTTCTTTTTCTCTTTTTCCTTCTCTAGTAGAGTTTTGAGCTCCTCCTGACCCTTAGCCAAGGTCATGAGTAGCTGTTGGAATTGTAAATTCTCAGCTTGCAAGTCTTTGACCGTTTGTTCAATATCCATCTTGCTGAAATAAACAGCAGAGAGATGAGGAAATCTGGTGTGAAGACCTGTTTATGCATATGATGAATGATATGTATTCATGTAATGCTTTCAAGGATTCAGAAATTCAAATTTGTTTTAAACAAAAAAGAAACACACGTCATATTAATAATATAGAATTGTTAGTACATCAATGCCCCATGGGCAAAATAATACAAAATTCTAAGGTAAAAATACATTACGCATCCTCTTTGGTGAAATGTAGGTGTTGAGAGTCTGCTCTGCGTGAAATTGACGAGTAAGTTCCAAAACCTTCTTCTCGCTTGCGTAGAATTGGGCTTCAAAAGTATCGTGTTCTCCCTTGAGCTGTATCTAACTCCTTTGCAGATCTTCGAGTGATGTTGGCATGTCAGGATGTAGGAGGGTGTATGGAACCTCTCCTTCCTTAACTGGCTCTATAATCACTGGAAGAATGGAGGGGTAAGGCATCATAATACTTTGGGCGCGGGTTCGTACCCACTTGAGGTAAGGCTCAAGGGGGATGGAATTCTTGTGTCCCAATGTCTTACTATCTACCTTGTTAGGCATCCTTCAAGCTTGGATGAACCTTTGTCGGAGTCCTTGATTGTCGTTGTCGAAGTCGAAAACCAGGCCTTGAATCAGCATGTCATATGGGCCATCCCTTCGAGCATAGCCAAACTATCTCAGAGCCAACCAGGGGTTATGGGTGATGCCTCCCCTAATGCCAAGTAGAGGGACATTATGGAATTCCCCACAATGATCGACGATGATAACATTTTCTCTGGACCGAGAACACCAATGAATATCTGAATGTGTAAGAGTCATCAATCGTTATGACCACCTCAAACCTTGCTCATTCTTCAAAACTGATTGGGGAAGATAAGAAATAAACCATCTTGCCAGAAGAGGAGTGCAGCACATGAGAACACCTCTTTTCCTCATTGTACGAGTGTGAAAAGAGTGCAAGATATCTCCAAGCAATGTAGGCACCAGGTTGCGAGCCATGAAAATCTTGACAGCACTCACATCTATAAGTTGGTCAGGGTTTGGGAACCAGACCATCCCATAGATGAGAAGAGCTATAATCTCTTCAAAAGCTTGTACGTCTAAGGAATTCCAGCAGTCTTGGGCCTTCTCAAACAGAAACTTTTCCAAGAAACCTTTGACACCACTTCTAGTTTCCCAATGACCTGTGACATCTGATGGTTGCAAGTACAAGGCTTGAGCAACATCTTCAGGCTTTGGATCTCTTTCTGTACCGTTGAAGGATAGTTGATTGAGAATAGGAATCTTCAAGAGTTTGGAAAATTCCTCCAAAGTAGGCACCAGTTGGTAGTCAGGAAATATGAAACAGTGATGCAAGGGGTCAAAGAACTGGAAGATAACTTTCATCATGTCTTCCTCTGTGTTGGAAGTGACTAAGTTGAGAAGATGACCATGCCTCTCAGTGAACGGAGACTTCTAAGGAATCCTGGAAGCAAGCTCCTTGAGTTGTGGAGGAATTCTCACAAGGTTGACCTGGATAGTTTTCCTGCGAAGTGAATCCATAGCCTACAAAACAGGAACAAAGATGAACTTCCAAAAATCCTTGAAATGGTTAGTGGATGCATATGATGCTTCATGATGTCCATGATGTTATGCACAAGTATGTATGTATAAGCAAATCACACAAGTTCCTAGTTTAGGCTTGTATGGGGTTTCATAGGTAAGTACCCTCTTGAAGTTTAGTTTGCTCAAACTTGTCCTAGAAATAGTAACCGAGTTCTAAGGAGCTCAATATCACTGGATTGTTTTCTGTGTTCATTATTTCAGTTTAGCCACTTTACTGGCGACCGAAATATTCCAAGAAAACAACCCTCAATGAGTGTAGTATCGAGTATCTACCAACTTCGGACTGCACCAAATCCGGTCATCTCACTACATCCTAAAAGCCCAAGTTGGTCAAGTAAAGGTTCTAAAAGTTCATTAGTGCTTCATGACATCACTCAGCGGCCCCGTATTCTCTTTGGTTGACTCAAAGGATACCGGTACCCACAAATATGTCACACTAACATAGCTATTGCTTAGACCGTGTCGGTATACCCCGCACAGTTTCCACAATGTATTGCTATTTACCTATGAATGTTTCCCAAATCCGGGTAGAGGATTCAAACCCAAATAATAAAACCAAAGTGTAAAGCAATTAAATCAAGCAAGATAAGCATGTAAAGGTGATCTAAAACCCTAAGGTAACCCCCCTTTTTTATATCTCCCCAACAGAGTCGCCAGTTCTATGATACGGTGGAAGAACTGACTAGAGGTTTTGCATTTCGTTCGCACTTGTGCGGTTAGCAAGAGTCGCCACCGACTTTTCTTTTATCCAAAAGGAAAGGTAAAAAAGCACAGGAAAGACCTTTCGAGAATTTTCTCGGGTTCGGGGGGTAGATTATGAAAAGGGAAGGTATTAGCACCCTTTTCATCCATGGTTTTCCATGGGCTCTTAGTTACTCGTTTTAGATCACTTGCTTTTGTTTGATTGTGTGCTTGTGGTGTGGGTTTTGAAAGTATTTTGGAAAATTTCTTTGTAATGGTTCTCGTCTCTATAAGAACGTATACAAAGTTTTATTTTGAAAAATGGTTCAAACATATGTTTGTGAATCGTGTTTTGAAAAGTGTTTTGAAAAGAGGTTTTGCAATGGTTCTCGTCTCTATAAAAATGTATACAAAACGTTTTATCTTTTGAAAATGTTCTGAAATGGAAGTGTAGGTGTGAAAGTTTTTGTCGTGAGCAAGCGAGTAACTAAGAGCGAATCTATCTACTCGAAAGGTCTTAAGTTGTTCTTTTTTCTTCCTTTTAATGGTGCTATCTTACCATTTATTTGGTAAGAAGCCCCATCATTGGATGTGAAGGGACAGGCGCGGGTCAATTTTACAATCATTGAAGGCAACTTGTGAGACGCACTAGCAATTTTTGAGGATCTAGATCGTTTTAATCAAAGGCAACATCGAGGGTCATCGAGGGTCTACGATCTTTTTTCTCGAAGGGTCATTTTGCAAGAGTGTCTCATATTCGAGGGACATGATTGTATTTCCGAGACAACGAGCGAGATTACCCTAGAGGTGCGCGTGTGAAAAAGTGTATTGGTTTCAAGTTATTTATTCTTTGATTAGGTCATCTAGCGATTGATTTTTGAATCTTGCCATACATGCCTAATTACTATACAGTATAAGGAAAACAGTAAATTGCGGGAATTGAAATTCTACGCTATTACAACAGTATCCGGGTGTGATCGGTGGATCTGGAACTGACTGTTTAACGCTGGTTCGCGAAATGTCGCGGAAGCAAGAGTCGCCACCGTCTTTTATTTTCTCCAAATGGAAAGGACAAAAGCACAGAAAAATTCCTTAAAGAGATTGCTCTCGGTTCGGGAGGTAGATTATAGAAAGGGAAGGTGTTAGCACCCTTTCTATCCATGGTTATCCATGGGCTCTTAGATACTTGCTCATTGTGTTTTCAAAAATGTTTGTTTGCTTTTCAATGTGGGTTAACAAAGTTTCTTTGAAAAATTTCAGTTCGACTCGTATGTCAGAGTGTTTGAAAAATTTGCTTTGAAAGCTTTTGAAAAGTGTTGGTGTGAAAAGTCTTTGAATTTTTGTTTTGAAGAGAGCAAGTATCCATGAGTCGTCTACCTACCCTAAGGAATTCGTCTGTGTAAATATCCTTTAAAGTAGTGTCATCCCACCATTGAGAGGTAGGTAGCACCACCGTTGGAGGTGTTCGGGTCAATTCGAGTTTGTAGGGACATGGTGATCACCAGAGCAATGGGAAGACACCTTAGAAGCTACCCTCATGCCAGGTTCCCGGATCATGAAGACTTACTAAGACATCCTCTACTCGACGATCACCTTTCGAAGGCAAGGCAACAGTGAGGCGTACCCTAGGGGTGGTGTGTGATTTGTGTGTCTTTTCGGATATTTTTGTCTTTTCATGTTCATTGTGATCTACGCTTGATTTTATTATGGCCATTCATTCTTTCATGCTTTTGTTAACAGTTAAAAGTTGCGGGAAAAGTAAATCTAAGACTATTACAAATGGCGCGGGTCCACATCGCCAAAATTAAACCGGACCCGATTTGACGGAAAGTAAATAAAGCGAAAGAAATAAAAGTGCGAGCAATTGTTTACACGGCTTTGGGAGAGATACATAATGAATTAAGCGAAATAAAATAAATGTGCGAATTAAATGAATAAAATATGGGCGTTGAACCCTTTTGCAAAAAATTAAAGTTAATGAGGAATTAAAATTAAAATTAAAAGAAAACATTTTTGGTATTTTTGTGTTTTTTAAGATTTGATAGGAAAAAGAATTAATTAAAACTAAAATAAAATGTTAAACCTAGTTCTAATTATTTTTTGAAGTTATTATAAAAGTATTAAAATTTAACCTAAATGCAACCCTAATTAGTTTACAAGTTTAATTATGAAAATAAATAAATCACTAATATTATGGCAAAAAAAAAAGGAAAATTAAAAGGAATAAAAAGTTATTAAACCTAATGCTATATTTTTGGATTTTTTATGAAAAAAAGAATTAATATTGCAAACCCTAATTTAAATTGAATTTATTTACATGCTGATTTATGAGAAAATGTGAAAATTAAATATTTTTATTATGTTTTTATCTTTTTTGAGTCTTTTGTATCTTTGTAAAAAAAATAATTAATTAAATTACCAAGAAAGCAAATAAAATAACAATTAAAATAAAACATAAAAATAAAATAGAATTTGCAAACCAGGGGGTTTCAGTCCCAATTGTGAGGTGTAGTCCAAGCAAATCTGGCCCAATGACTCTGAGGCCTTTTTGACTTTTTGCGTAGCGTGTGGATGCGTTGACCTGGACATAGCATGTTCTTCAATCCTGGCCTTTGATTTGGATGCTCTTGGATACGTGGACGTTGGATAATGAAGATATATGGTGTGCCTTATCATAAGCGCTGCACATGAATGGTTAGTGAAAAATAATATGAGAAATATACAGACCTGGGACTCGAACCCAGGTCTTGGACGTTATTGCAATCACCAACTGCCAGCTGAGCCACTACACGTATTTGTTAATTAAACATATAATCAATATAATAAAAAGAAACAACGCGTTAGTGCTGGAAAACGCGCGGATTTTCAAACCAACGAATCACTGGTTGACACGATGTCGTCTTCTTCACGTTCCCTGTAACATAAACAAAAGCAACGGTTTTATGCGCGTGGCCTTAGGGACGTTTTCAGAAAATAGCGATTAGAGCTATGCAACTCATAAATTAATCGCGACCATGGCTTCTTCTTCGTCCAAGCATGCCAAATTGAACGGTGGTGGTTTGGAGTCCTGATTTTTCCTCTTTGCAAAAGCCCCAAATTCAACCTCTGAAAACCCTAAATTTCACTCATGGCATCATCGTGTATGTAACATAAAAACTCAATTAAACATATCAGTTAGCTTTGAAATCAAATGAGGAATAAGAATCAACAATTAAATTTCATAAAAAAATGCCTAGAACATGATATGCGTTTTTGATTTTTTTGCTGTACAGTCAAAGGTCTCGTTACCAATTCCTTGCGTTTGAGTTGATGTTAGGGATGGCAATCTGTTCAGGAGACCACAAGGAAGCTTTTGGAAAAGGAATTAAGCTTTGAATCCACCTAGAACACTGATTTCAGTTTTGAGTTTTTTGGACAATTTTTCAAGTTGGCAATGGTGTCTCCTGCGCAGCATTCAGTGTGTGGGCATTAGGTTTTGACTCAGCACTTATGAAGGAAGGGAATTAGGTCATTAGCTGGCCTTGATCCATGCCCATGAGAGAATTAGTCTTAGGTCTTTCACCATTAACAAACTTTCCTTTTTTTAAGCAAAACTAAGACTTGGTGTACAACCTAACCCTAGCATGAGTTTGTGAGCTGGCACATGATATATGGAAGCTATCCAAATTCAAATGACACTATTCCATTGATTTTTAAATTTTATTTGAATTATTAAAGATTTAAAATGAATTAAATTATCAAAAATTAAATAAAATAGAAAAATCAATGTTTGATCTTGAAATTAATCATGGGACACGTGTGTGGCATGACAAGGCTGAATCAAGTGGAAGAAAGTGGGCCCTTTTGTCAAAAATTGAAGTTTCAAGGATAGTTGACTTTTGCCATTTCACAAAAATTTCCCAACTTCTCCAATGCATAACTTGCTCAATTTTTAAGCTTTTCTCATGTTCTTGGACATTTTGGAAAGGTCTTTGAGTCCTTTAACCAATGCCTTTGGTCCCATGTCATTTTGATTTTCCAATCTCAAGTTATGGCCTTTGACTTAAAGTCCCTTTTTGTTGACTTTTGAAAATGACCTATAATGTTGAAATTGATAACTTTTTGTGAGAGCATTTCTTGGACTTGAAGTATGAAGGTGAGTTGTAGGAAATATCTTTCTCTTCAAAATGAGCTTTGGATGGAATTTTTCTGATAATCCATGTGAAAGTTATGCCCTGGTCAATTTCAGTTGACTTTTTCAGCTGTCCAAATAAGGAAACTTTTGCATCTTGATGATTTTCTGAGCCAAATTTTGAGAATCATGATCAAGCATTGATCAAATGATGTTTGTGGCTTCAAAATGATATGTTGACCAAAAATTTGAACTTTTGACTGTCAAATGACCATTTTGCCCCTACAGTTGACTGTAGTGCAATTTAGGGTTTTGACTGTGCAATTTTGAGCTGAATGCCTTGAAACTTGATATGAGGATGCTTGACCATGTTTGTAAGCATATGAGACTTGATTGGGCCTTTGAACACTTCCTTTTCTTGATCAGACTCAAAACCCTAATTTTGACTATATAGGAGACAGTTGGACTGTGCAACCCTTGGGGGAGTTTTGTGACTTGGCTTGGCAATTTCTTGAAGAATATGGGAGGGCAAATTTTGGGGTACAACACCGGGAATGGGGGTACAGTTATTACAAATGGGGATGAATCAAATGAAAATAGCAATGTACAAATATCAAACAATACAACCAAATCGAATTATTGTGCGATTTAATATAAAGCTATGACAATTTATGAAATAAAGAAATCAATAAAGTATGAAATGCAATGTATTTACTTGAAAAAGAAAAAGAAAACCTATTCTAAAAAAGAAATTGATTTGAATTATAATCCTTGTTATTATTTTTTGTATTTTTATTAATTATAAATAAATAAAGAAACTAAACTAATTTATCGTTTTTTTTTATATTTTATTAAATGTAAAAATAATAATAATAAAAAGGAGTTTTTATAAATAGAGAAAGTGGTAAAAAAACTAATCACTAAAAACTAAATTAAATTAATAAAATGCTTTAGGTTTTATTAGTATTGTTAACAAAAAAGAATTAAATTAACAAAAAGGAAGTAACAATGGGCTTAGGGAGATTTGGGGTGTTAGGCCCAAAAGAGGAATGTTGAAGCTAAAACCAAAACCGGATGGGGGGTGTGAGCCAAAAATGCACATGGGCTTAGGGTTTGTAACTAAACGAGCCCAATGTTCTCTTAAGCTGTTTAATGTTTTTTGATTAAGGGAAACAAACAGATTAGGGTTTGTGGTTCCCCTCTTGATCACATCGGCGCTCTCTCATCGTCTCTTGCGCTTCTCTCTTCCAAATTGTTCATCTTTCTCACTAGACGTCCCTGTTCTCTTCCTAATTTCGTGAATAAAACGCTTTTTTGGCCTCTAGGTCTCATTCTGACTTACGCCTTTTTTTCTGAAATCCCTAAGTTATAAAATGGATTTGTCTAAAAGGTTTGGAATTTGTTTTGATCTGATCTTCCTCTCACCTTCCGTTACCGGAGTTCTCTTTCTCTCATCTCCTAACGATTTTCATTGGTTTTGCTTCTTGAAAGAGGTTAAGTTCTGTCTTTTTTACTTTAAACGATTTTTGTTGTTGTTTTGTATTGTTCATGTTTTTTATGTTAACCTACTGTATTGCCTATTGAGACGTAGGAAGTGAAATGTGAAGAATCCATACCTTTGGAATTTTTTCTGTGAAATGGAGAGGAATGATGAGGCGGAGAGAGGCGCTCCCTGGTGGCGGACTTGGCGAGAAGGAAGAGATAATGACGAAAGCCTTGCTTTCCTGGTAACTTCTTTCTGTCCTTTGAGCTTTGAATGATGATGGTGTTGTACTTCTGGATTTGGTTATTTTTGTAAGTTTGCTGGATGTTGTTTTGATACTTTGACAGTTTGATGGTTACAGTTTGATGATGTTGTTGGTTTGGATATTGATTTGATGATGTTTGAGACTCTTTTTTTCTGGTTTTCTGATATTGAGATGGTTTATCAGTTTTGGTTTTTGAATGTTCTTGTTGTTTTGTTTTGGGTTGATGAGGGTTTCGAGGCCTTGGTTTTGTTGCTACTGTATGTTGAGTTAACAGGTTGGGATGTATTTTGGAGGATTTTGGTTATGTAGTTTTTTGGTTATGTGTTTGGTTATGCAAGTTTTTGGTTATGCAGGTTTGGTTATGTGTTTGGTTATGCAGGTTTTTGGTTATGCAGGTTTGGGGGCCATTTGGTTTTGAACTATTTGACAGTTTTAGTTTGATGGTTTTGGCTGTTTGAGGATGTTGGACTGTTTTACAGTTATAGGGATTTTGGTTATGCAGGTTTTGTTGACAGTATTCTGAGTTTTTTTAAAATAGTTTGGTGGATGATGGGAGTTTTTTGATTTGAGGATGGTTTGGGATTTTGTATGTTTGAAAATGGTTTGTAACAGTTTTGAGGATGGTTTGAAGGTTTGGAGGTTTTTTGGAACTTTTACAGTTTTGAAAACTTGGTTCTTTTGAGCTTTTCTGAAGTTTGATATCTTTTGTTTTTTCCTTTTTCTTGAGCCTCCTCTACTGTTATATTCATGTGGTTTTTTGTTTGACAGTTTATTCAAAATGGTGGGAAAACCACCAAATTTTGAATATTTGGCTTATTGTTCTCATGCTCTTTTTCTTGCAGCTTTTGTTTTCTAGCAATTCTTGTGCAATTGTGACAGCAGGGCAGCATCCCTAGGTGACTTCTTTCCTCTTTCTCTCTTAATGACCCTAAGATCCAAATGCTATTTTTTATTTTTTTTTTCTGAAAAGTTTGCAATAAAAGGAAGATGATGAAATGGCTTATTGAACAAGCCTCTTGCTTGTTGACTTGGTTATTATACTGCTATACTTCTTTGATGCCTGCTCTAGCTTATGTTGTTTCTTGTATTTTGTTTTGCCATGCTGTTGCGTTCAGTTTGGACTATTTGTTTTGTCCAACTTGCTTGCATTGTTTGTTTGGTGATGCACTGCTTGTTTGGCCCTGTTTTGCGCCTTGTTTTTACTTATGCGCTACTGTTTGCACATTTTCACTTGTTTGGACAGCCTTGTTGCATTCAGTTTGTAATATGTTTGGCTGCATTTCTTGTTTGGATAGCCTTGTTGCATTTGGACAATTTGCTTGCATTTCTCATTTTTCTTTTTGTGAACCAAGAAGAATAATCTTCTTGTGATTTGCAAATAGAAAAATAAAAACGTGATGAATTAAAAAATAGCCTTCTGATTCCAAATTGCAAACTTTAATGATGAACGCTTTTTCTTTCTTTTGAAAATTCTTACTCATGTCCAATTAACTGTACTAACTATTTTTCTGTCTTTTGTTTTCATGTGAGCACAACTGGATGGTGGCAAAGCAGAGGAAGCAAGAGACTCTGTGGTAAGCATGGAAGCAATGGAAGCTCAGTCAACCTTAGGCATAGATTCACTTTCTTTGTAATTTAGAGAGAAACATTCAATCAATTGTATTAATTTATTTTTCAAATACGATAAGTTGTAAAACCTAAAGCATATAAATAATAAATCGTCTTTGTAACAACTTTTGAAATAAATGAAGAAAGTCTTATGAGATAATCTGATGTCCATTAAAATCCATTATTGTCAATAACTCACAATTTTCTCTTTGCATCTTCACTAATTCTTTAAGATTCGTGATCAAGATAATTGAAACTTCATTCCAATAATTCCAATCAAGATAACTTAAACTCCAAGTAATCTAATAATAATGTAATTTTGCAACTGCGTTCCAATCAGAACATGCACTATCTATTCCATAAACAAGCAAATATTTATTCCATAAACAAGCAAATGTCTTAACAGACGCAAATTATTTGGTTAACCTGGATCAAACAAAACATGAATGTCCCAAATGACAGTTTTAGATCCCATCTCTTGTCTCAAACAAACATGCCTTATGGAGAAACATTAACCTTTCAGTAAACTTGAAGAAGCATGAAAACATGTGACAGCCAATTGGATCTTTGGGAATTCAATTCTTTCGAGAATTGCAAGAAAAACCCTAATTGTTGGCTTACTACCATAGGAGAAAATTTGTTTGATCGATTCCTGAGCCAATCTTGAATATCTGAGAAACCCTAGGGTTGTGCTTTCTGTGAAAAACGGGAGGGAAAACTTTGGGGTACAACACTCTGTGTGTGTCAAAACAGTAGGAAGAACTCAGAAGTTGTGTATGGTGCTAAGACAGTGAACAAACAATCAGCAGTTCAGCGTGTTATCAGCGTATGAAAATTAGAAGTTCTAAGTGTTAAAACATAGAATGAACATTAGAAGTTCATTGTGCATTAACAGTGAGTGAATATCAGAAGTTTAGTGTGTTTAAACAGTGAGGAGAACTCAGAAGTTATGTGTTATGCTAAAGCTGTGAGTGTTTATCAGAAGTTTTATACCATATTTCAACTCTTAATCAGCACATCAGCAATTTATCCAGTTCTTAATAAACAACAAATCATAAGGATAATAGAAAAATAGTTTATAGAAGTTCTAATCCTAAATCTGAGTCTAGCCCTAATTAATAAGTTCTGATCCACAGTTTTTCTACTTATGTAATGATATGGACAACATCAATATTGTGATATTTACATATTTGATTATGTTTTGAATGAAAAGATGCAAAGTCAGAAAGACTTACCTTGAATCCGGAGTGTGGGCTTGGAGGTTTGAGCTGTTGCCTTCAGATGTTCTGGTGTCATCGAGAGTGACAGAACAGTGGTTATGTTCTTTGATCCAAAAGGAAGAACAAAGGTTTTGTTTTCTGTTTGGGAAATATGGATTTTTTTATGAAGGTTTCACAACTTTCTTTTCTCTCTTTTGGCCAATCTCTCTCTAAAAGCCAGCCAGCCCTTTGTAGTTTGTGTTTGCATTTTTTTGGACTCTTGGAATTTTTGTAGGGGTTCGAGGCTTTTCTTTCTCAAAATTCCCCCCTTTATAGTTGCCAATGGAGTTCAATTTATAGGCAAAGATTTTTATATTTTTTTAGAGGTCAAGTGGCACCCACATCACATGTTAGGCGCTGATTTGATCTTGAAGTAAGTTTAAACAAGCATGGTTCAAGGCACAAAGCATGATGGCTAGCAGGTTTAGCAGCACCTAAGCTGGATTTGTCAACCAAATTTAAGGAAAAGAAAAAAACAACAGATGGGCCTAGCACCCTTTTGCATAAAAGTTTACTTTCCCAAGACAGTAGAGGTACACATGGGGGAAATCCTTTGGATAAAGACTCAAAAGTGGTTGTGAGAATTAAAAGAGCATTAAATGATGATGAGATTTATCAAATCAGAAATCCTGCAACGTGATATTCTGCATCATTGCTTAGTTCTGGATCAGAAGTTCAGCTTCAGCGTAACATCCAACCTCTGATCTTTGTATCTCCTGGCTCCAGCATATTCTGAAGGAGCTCTCAGACTTTCTAGGAAGCTTGCAGCATGCTTCTTAACCTTATTTGAATTACCGTAGAAAAGTCTGACTGAACCTTTGTGAAAACTTGCCCAAAAGTTCTGACCAAACTCTGTCTTGAAAGTGTCCAGAATTTGTTGTGTGTTTCAGTTTTAAGAACGTGTCTTTGAGAAGTTATAACTTGAAATCCCAACATTTCTTGGAGAAGTTCTATTCTGTAATGTTTTAGATCTCGTTGAAATCTATAACTATTGAATCAGAAGTTCTTCCAGAATCAGCTTGCGTCATGGTGAACATCTGGCCATAAGTTATGAGCTTGTCATATTTTCTTAAACACTTAGAAAAATTCTAAGTATTTAGAATTTTGACTTCTCCAAGGTAGTTTTGACTTTTGAATTTCTTAATGAAACAAACTTTATATTTCAACATGTCTTGATGAAATATGATTCTTGAAATTTGATTTTGATCCAAAAGTTAAAGTTTGACTTTTCAGTGTGCAAATGACCATTTTGCCCTTGTGAACGACTTTCTTGAGAAATCTGTAATTC
Organism: Vicia faba; assembly: GCA_948472305.1. NCBI lineage: Eukaryota > Viridiplantae > Streptophyta > Magnoliopsida > Fabales > Fabaceae > Vicia > Vicia faba. Next base: position 431,380,019 of record OX451740.1, on the reverse strand, counting down.
GATGCTTGGGATTGGATGGAAGAAAACTTGAGGATCCAGGGTGATTCTTTAAGAAATGAGAGGGAAAATTTTGGGGTGCAACAGCTACCCCTGTTCAATTTTCTTACACCTGAAGAGTTAGATTGGTAAATCCGCCATTCGTGACTTGAAGGTGGAAGATGATTGAACAGTAGAGTGCCCAGAAAATTTGCACTTGAAGATGTGTTAGTTGATTATATAGAGAATGGGCTTAAAGATGCCATTTGGAGAGATAATGGATAGTTGTTGGAGATGGGCTTAAAGATGCCATCCAGAAATGATTGTTGGACTGTATCTGTAAGCTGGAACTTAATGATTATCAGAATGGATTCCGTGTCTGGAGTGTATCTGAAATGTATCTGGAAGTGAGAAGGAACCTGAGTAGGGTTGCTTCATGATGGGTCCGTGTGAAACTGCATCTTAGAAAGAGGAGGAACCTGTGTAGGGTTGCCTGATGATGAGTCCGTATAAAATTGCATCTTGGAAAGAGGAGGAACCTGTGTAGGGTTGCCTGAGGATGAGTCCGTGTAAAACTGCATCTTGGAAAGAGAAGGAACCTGTGTAGGGTTTCCTGATGATGAGTCCGTGTAAAACTGCATCTGGAAGTGAGAAGGAACCTGGGTAGGGTTGCTTCATGATGAGTCCGTGTGAAACTGCATCTTGGAAAGAGGAGGAACCGATGTAGGGTTGCCTGATGATGAGTCTGTGTAAAACTGCATCTTGGAAAGAGAAGGAACCTGTGCAGGGTTGCCTGATTATGGGTCCGTGTGAAACTGCATCTTGGAAAGAGGAGGAACCTGGGTAGGGTTGCTTCATGATGAGTCCATGTAAAACTGCATCTGGAAGTGGAAGGAACCTGGGTAGGGTTGCTTCATTATGAATCCGTGTAAAACTACATCTTGGAAAGAAGGAACCTGTGTAGGGTTGCCTGATGATGAGTCCATGTAAAACTTCATCTTGGAAAGAGAAGGAACCTGTGTAGGGTTGCTTCATCTGGTCGCGTAGATAATTGTCCTGTTTGATTTCAGGTATTAATCTTTGACCTGAGAAAGAAAGATAGTTTTCCTGGCTTGTTACAGGTGTTAATCTTCAATCTCTTCATGTAGATAGTTTTCCTGGCTTGTTACAGGTGTTAATCTTTAATCTCTTCATGTAGATAGTTTTCCTGGCTTGTTATAGGTGTTAATCTACAATCAGTCATCCACAGATAGTTTTCCAGGCTTGTTACAGGTATTAATCTGGAACTCGAAAATGTTGGTGGTAGCCATCTGTTGATTGAACTTTTCTTGATAAAGGTAAAACGTTAGTTGTATGCAATGTCATGATGTATGCATTGTGTAATGATGTTCTCAAAATAAATGAGATTTGTGTCGCATGCACTTATCATGTACGTAAATAGGATGTATGAAATGTGATGCTTATTGAAGTGTATCTTTGTCTGGGAAAATAAATCCTTGATAAATGTCGAGGAGTCGTTAAATCCTGGACAGCTGTTGAAGAGTTGGTGTCTCTTCAAACTTGGCTTAGAATATTTCCACCGGGGATTCCTGTTTTGTTGTTTGAGGAAAATTCCACTGGGGAATATTGAAGACTCTGTTGGAGAGTGTTGATTCCTGCTTGGCAAAAAAGTTTTGGAGTCTCAGTTGTCCGTTGCTCTACTGGGGTTGAAGTTAAACTGATATCTGGTCGGGTCCAGGTTTCACAGTAACTTGTTGGGTATTGTAGATTAGTCCACTAGGTAAAGGGAGTTGTGGTCCTCTGGTTTGTAGTAGTTGGAAAGGAAAAGTCGAGCTGGGGAATCCTGCTGTTTGTTGGGGAAATAAACCTTGTTGTCGGTCTGTTGGAGAGGCGGCGACTTCACTGGCAGAAATCCTCGAGGATTCTTCAAGTCAACTCAATTGGGAAAAAGTTTTCAGAGATTGAAACTCTGGCTGTGAGTCCTCCTATGAGAAGGATTTTGGGGATATTTGTCACTGCCCTTAGTAGCGAGTGTTTGTGGCACTGCCAGGAAATGTTTGACTGTATGTAAACCTTTGTCGGGATTCGGGTTCAATGCCCCAAGTGATTCATATGGAGACCTGCCCCTGGTTAGTCTGTACTTGTTGAGAGATTTCTTGGAATATTGAATGGATTTCCCCAAGTGTGCTTAGATAGTGACATGTCATTCCCCCTTGTTGATAAGAGATTTGTCATTGTAAGTGTCATCCCACTCGAAGTGATTTTGTTCACTGAGAGAGCTTTTGTTCACTGGATATTTGTTGTGTGAATTTCTCCGCTATCATACAAATAGCCATATGCAAACAGCGATATTCAAATAATGCAAAATTTATGCTTGTCTTGAAATTTTGAAAAATGTGTTTTTTAGCAAGAAATTTTGTAAGAAAAATTCAACTAAGGATTTTGAGTAAAGCCTTACAGGAGTCATGATACCTTTTGTAACAGTATGCTTTCGAACTAACCCATGCTTCAATTAGGACTTTTGAAGGGTTGTAACGTGGCTTGGTTCACGGTTTAAGAAACAAAGGATAAAGGCTAAAAGTGTATTTGTACCCACCCGTTCTTCGTTATGTTCTTCAGTCCTAAGCTTAGTTAATTGTACATTTGAACTCCAGTTGAGTCTGGAATGACGTTTTGGTGATGGTTCAGACAAGTTAAGTTTGTCGGAAGGCAGTCATTTTTTGTAACATTTTTTTCATGTTGTGGAGGATTCGTAGTGACCTCTTTCTTTTGATTTGTTATTCCTAATTTTTGCCTGACTGTTCCTGTTTTGAGATTACAGTCAGCGAGATGCCCCAGTTTTTCTTAAGTCTCCTTTGTAGGTTTTGACTTAGTGGGGTTTTCCTTTTGAGAGATAATGACTGCCTATTTGGTAGGGAACCCTCACTGTCTTTTGATTCCAGAGGAACTTTTTTTTATGTCATTCATTGTATTATGAAATGAGAGTTTGCGACTAAACACACGCTTGAATCAACTGAGAGACTACTGTGATCGGTGGGAACGAGAACTGACTGTTTTTGGAATGTTGGTTCACGTTTGCGTTTGTTTTTGCAAAGTGTCGCGGTAAGCAAGAGTCGCCACCGTCTTTTATTTTATCCAACAAGGGAAAGGACAAAAGCACAGAAAAAATTCCTTTTCGAGAATGTTTCTCGGGTTCGGGAGGTAGATTATAGAAAGGGAAGGTGTTAGCACCCTTTCTATCTGTGGTTATCCACGGGCTCTGAGGTACTTGCTCACTATGTTTTCAAAAGGTTTGCTTTTCTTTGTGATTGTGGGTTTTGAAAAGAGTTTTGTTTTTGATGAAAGTGTAAGTGCGAAAAGTTTTTGTCTTGTTTTAAAAGAGAGCAAGTACTTAAGAACATCTTCCTACTCGAAAAGGAATTAAACTGTGCAACTATCCTTTAGACAGCGCTATCCCACTATTGAGGAGTAGGTAGCACCATCGTTGGAGTTTTTCGGGTCAATTAGATTTAAGGGACTTGTGGTCACTAAAGCAACGTTAGGACACTTTAGTGGTAATCCTAATGTCTTAGATCATTTTTATCGAGACAACCATTTCGAGGCAACTTATGATCTTGGGACAAAAAGGACGACCTCTAAAACATCCTATACTTAATGACCACATTTGAGGCAACCAAATGAGGTGTACCCTAGGAGTGGCATGTGCAAGTGTGTCAATTTTCAGTTATATTATCTTTGTTTATTTAGGTGTTCTACCATTTGTTTTTAGATCTTGTCATACAATCCTAGTTAGCATACATCTAAGCAGTTAATATATATACAAGAATTTAAAGTGCAGAAACTGTAAATACTACACTATTACAAGGCTTTGGAGAGGGGATTATTTACATGTCCAAAATTTGGGGAATAATAAGCAGTAAAGTAAAAGTCTTAATTTAAGCTACCACAAACCAATAAGTAGTCATATTAAAATAAACGCGCGTGCATCTAGAAAATCCTAAGAATAAGAACTCATTTTTGTTTTGTTTTATGTTTATGAAAATGATTGAATTTAAATAAATCCTAAGTCTACTAATTTTAAAATTGGAGAAAATAAGTTAAAATGATTAACTAAACTAAATTCTAATTCTAAGTTATTTATTTTTATGATTTTTATGTTAAAAAGAAAATTAAAAGGAATAAACAAAAGCAAAATAAACAGAGTACAAAAGGGCCAGGCAGCAAAACAAGAAAAAAAAGAAATATAATTCTGGAGGCTTGGGTCGAAAGAGGGGCAGGTTGTCTTTCGACCCAGTGAAGAGGCTGGATCGAAGGTGCATGAGGGGCTGCACTCTGAGGGTATTCGATCGGGTCATGTCCTTCTTCGATCTGGAAATCCTGGGTCCAGTTCGAAGCTAGACTGTTGAGCTTCGAAACTCTGAACAGGGATCTGAGAATGTGGTTCCTGCAAAACGAAACACATGTTAAAGGTCCATGGGGGATTTTACCCCCTGGTTCGAATCTCCTCTTATTCACACGTGCTGAACCTGGGTCTGGGTTTGTTTATCCTGGGATTCGGAGGATAAACTCAGATTGTGCCCAAGCAATGGCACAATCTCAACTCTGCACTGTAACTCACATGAAGCACATTAAATCATTCACAAACAGAAATAAAAATATGAATATGCAATCGAAATGAATTTGAGAGTGAGCTTGAGATTATATTTTTTTTACCAAACAGAGGTGCTTCGACCTGTAGTTCTGAGGGAGGAGGCGTTTGCTGGGTGGTAGCTTTGGCTTGGAAAATTCTGGGCAGCGTCTCTCCAAGTTCTCTATTTTTCGGTCTCCTTTTTTGTCTTTTTTGCAGCCTTTGTGAATTCTTTATATAGAGGGGGTGGAGGGGACAGGAAGACAAAGGTTTAAATGACCTTGATTATGTGTTTTTGACAGCCATGAAGGAGGATTTGTAACGTTTGAAAGCCATGAATAAGAGTTTGTAACATTGGCTAAACACATGGGATCCTGTCCCTTTTTGAATTTTGAATGACCTGCAGCTGGCCTTCGAATGCTCTCCTTCGAATGGGCTGATGGTCTCCTTCGAATGCTCCCTTTTGAATGCTTCTTCAAATGGACCTTTTTGGAATTCCAATCGAAGTACTTGTCCTTAATGCCAATCAAAATGCTTCTTCAGAGTGCCAATCGAAATGCTCCTTCAGAATGCCAATCGAAGGGTCTTTCAGAATGACAATCGAAATGCTTCTTCAGAGTGCCAATCGAAATGCTCCTTCAGAATGCCAATCGAAATGCTTCTTCAGGGTGCCAATCGAAATGCTCCTTCAGAATGCCAATCGAAATGCTCCTTCAGAGTTCCAATCGAAATGCTTCTTCAGAGTGCCAATCGAAATGCTCCTTCAGAGTGCCAATCGAAATGCTCCTTCAGAATGCAAATCGAAGCATCACTCAAAAATTTTCCTTTTCCTTAGGCAAGAGTTTGTGATCAACCATGCAAGGGGAAGGCTTTGGGAAACATGAGAGGGAAAATTTTGGGGTGCAACAGTTGCCCCTGTTCAATTTTCTTAAACCTGAGGATATAAATTGGCTTTCGAGCCTTTCGTGATCTGAGGGTGGAAGATAATTGAACACTAGAGTGCCCAAATATTTGCACTCGCATGGTGAAGTATCAGCATTGTGATGTCAGGAATGGGCTTACAAATGCCATTTGGAGATTGTTGGTAGGAGGATGGGCTTATAGATGCCATCTGCAGGAGTGTCGATCGCATAAGAGATTCCTTAGCGAAAACTTGCATACCTGTTGTTGTAGAAGATTCCACTAGGGAAGTCTAACTTCGTTGAGATTTAGGAACCTGCCTGTACTTCAACTGGGAGAATGCCTCTGCTGAGTTTTAAGAACCTGTTCATAATTCAATTGGGGGGAAACATCTTCATCAAGATCTAGGAACTGTCTCGTGCTCAATGGAATAAACCGCTGAGGTTATAGAACTTGTCCATACTAAGACGAAGGAGAACATCAAGATCTAGGAATTGACTCGTGCTCAATAGAGTATACTGTTGAGGTTATAGTACTCGTCCATACTATGATGTAGGGAAACATCTTCATCAAGATCTAGGAACTGTCTCGTGCTCAATGGAGTAAACCGCTGAGGTTATAGAACTTGTCCACACTATGATGGAGGAAAACATCAAGATCTAGGAACTGTCTCGTGCCCACCGGGAGTATACCGCTGAGGTTATAGAACTTGTCCACACTATGACGGAGGAAAACATCAAGATCTAGGAACTGTCTCGTGCCCACCGGGAGTATACTGTTGAGGTTATAGAACTCGTCCACACTATGACGTAGGGAAACATCTTCATCAAGATCCAGGAACTGTCTCGTGCTCAATGGAGTAAACCGCTGAGGTTCTAGAACTTGTCCACACTATGACGGAGGAAAACATCAAGATCTAGGAATTGTCTCGTGCCCACCGGGAGTATACCGCTGAGGTTATAGAACTCGTCCACACTATGACGTAGGGAAACATCTTCATCAAGATCCAGGAACTGTCTCGTGCTCAATGGAGTAAACCGCTGAGGTTATAGAACTTGTCCACACTATGATGGAGGAAACTGTCGAGATTGAGAACCTTATCTGAAAATTCAACTGATGATAATTCAATTGAGATTTAAGAACTGGTCAGATCTTCGACTAAGCTGAGAACTTAACTGCATTTTTCCTGAAAGGTAAAGGTCAGTCATATGCAATGCATGATATGGATCAGGCAATGATGTTCTCAAAATAAATAAGATTGTATTCGTATGATGCGTAATGCATGTCTCATTATGTATGGGAATGTGATGTTTTGGCTGGGGAAAATAAATCCCGGATAGCTTGCTGGAGAATAGAGTTGAATTCTTCATTTCTGCTGGGGATGGTGAACGAAGATGATTGTGAGAATAAACCTGCAGGAGAGAAGGACTCCGTTGGGGAATAAACTTTGATGAAGAGATTACTCTGCGGGGAAATACTCTGTGGGGAAGAGATACTCCGCTGGGGATTTTAACGATAAGCTCCGCTGGGGGTTCCGCTGATAAGCTCTGTTGGGGATTTTGACGATAAACTCCGCTGGGGATTGATTACCATTGTTGGTGATATTGAATCTGTTAAGGATAGAAATCCTGCTTGGGGAAAGAAAGAACTTCGTTGGGGATGACGTTTCAGTTGCAACTTGCTGGGGATAACCTTCTGAAATTGGCTGGGGAAATTTATTTTGTACTCTGCAGGGGATAAGCTTCCAGGATCTACTGGGGAAGATGATTCAACTCCATTGGGGAAGCTTTTTAGACTGCGCTGGGGAAATGGCTCCACTGGGGGTGTCTTGCATTCTGCCGGGGAACATTCTTATATTCCGTTGAGGAATATTAAGACTGCCAAGGATACTCTTATGTTTGCTGGGGGATATCCTTATACTCCGCCGGGGAATATTATGACCTTCTGGGGGATACCCAACCTTTTTAGCGCTGATGGTGGATGAGCTCTGCTTGGGGGGAGCATTGCTGATTTGTTCATAGTTGCAAGTCTCAACTGGGAGAGCCACCATTGTTGTCTTACTCTGGGGGAGTGAAAGTATCTTAGCCATATTCTTCAGCTGAATATATACCTTGGTACCTGGTGGACAAAGCAATTAGACCGCTCAGACAAATCTTATTGCCCCTGTTTCTGATATCACCCGTAATTAGTCCTTTGTTTCGCATGTAAATATTTATGAGCAGCAATTTAATGTCAAATGCATAAATCAAAAATGAACATTGGACGTTCTTTGCAAAACAAAACAGATAAAGGAAAAACAATTTGAAATTTGTTTGAAAATGAGTTTGTATTGACTTTGAAGTTTGGCCTGTAAATAGGCGTTTTGTACAAGAGGTTGACGTCCTAGTAAGAGAAAGCCGCCGAACAAATAGAATTTATACAATTTGTGAAAACAAAACAGCTATGTGAATAATCCCACTGGGTTCCAACTCTGCTATTGTCTTTATATCTTCAAGCATCTTATCACTTTGTTGCTTAGTTGAAGGTGAATCTGATTGACTGGCGTCGTCCGAGCCTGATAGTTGATACCGAAGTCCGGATGCGAGGTGATCCGATGAGACATAGTATTACGCTTTAATCCCTAACTTTTGCCTGAACCGCCCTTTCGGGTTTTCAGTCCACCGGGATACCCATTTTTGCCCAAGCCGCCTTTTCAGGTTTTCGACTTGTCGGGTGTACAGATTTTTTTTATTTTCATCCCTTATTTTTGCCCGAACCCTTTTGGTTCGCCGAGAAGCCCTTATTTTTGCCTGGGCTAGTCAACCTAGCGGGTCTTTGATTATGCGTAATATCTTTTTACTATGTCTGCATTGACGGGGTGAGGAAGGTCGTCACCATCCATAGTGGTTAGAATCATCGCTCCTCCTGAGAATATGTTCTTAACCACAAATGGCCCTTCATAAGTAGGGGTCCATTTGCCCCTGGGATCACCTTGAGGTAGAATAATGCGCTTGATTACCAGGTCCCTAACTTGATATTCTTGTCGTCTGACTTTCTTGTTAAATGCCTTGATCATCCGTTTTTGGTACGTCTGACCATGACAAATAGCTGTGAGTCTCTTTTCGTCGATTAGATTCAATTGATCAAGTCGGGTCTGGATCCAGTCGTCTTCGCTTAAACCTGCATCCTTCATGATCCGAAGAGAGGGTATCTGAACTTCAATGGGCAAGACTGCCTCCATGCCATAAACCAAGGAATAGGGTGTTGCCCCTGTTGACGTCTGTGCCGAGGTACGGTACCCATGAAGAGCAAATGGTAACATCTCATGCCAGTCTTTGTATGTCACTGTCATCTTCTGCACAATCTTCTTAATATTCTTATTTGCTGCTTCGACAGCCCCATTCATCTTCGCCTGGTAGGGAGAAGAGTTGCGGTGCTGTATTTTGAATTGCTCGCAGAGCTCAGTGATCATCTTGTTGTTAAGATTGGTACCGTTGTCCGTAATGATCCTCTATGGTACACCATATCGGAAGATCAGGTTGTGCCGAATGAACCGTGCCACGACGTTCTTGGTTACGGTAGCAAAGGAAGCTGCTTCAAACCACTTGATAAAGTAATCAATCGCTACCAGGATGAAACGATGCCCGTTGGATGTCGTAGGTCTGATCTCGCCGATCATATCAATGCCCCACATTGCAAAAGGCCAAGGCGTTGTCAAAACATTAAGAGGAACTAGAGGAACATGCATCTTATCAGCATAGACCTGGAACTTGTGACAAGTCCGAGAATGCTGATAACAGTCGGCTTCCATTGTGGACCAGTAGTATCCTTCCCGAAGGATTTTCTTTGCCATGGTATGTCCATTGGAATGAGTTCCGAAAGCACCTTCATGCAGCTCTGCCATGATCCTTTCTGCTTCAATTTTATCCATGCAGCGCAGTAAGGTTGAATCATGGTTACGTTTGTAAAGGATGTCGTTGCTGATGAAGAAATTTGCCGCGAACCTTCTCAGAAACTTCTTGTCATTAACAGATGCACCCTCGGGGTATTCTTGAGCTTCAAGGTACCTCTTCACTTCTTGATACCAAGGCTTTTCTGTTGCCTCTTCGGTCTCAAGATCACAGCAATGTGCAGGTTCATCCAATTTCCAAATGATGATCCGGGGAGCCTCGTTGTCCCACTTGACTTTGAACATAGAAGACATCGTAGCTAACGCGTCCGCCAACTGATTCTCCTCTCTTGGGAAGTGTTCAAAGGTTATCTCCTCGAAATGGGGAAGCAACGTCAATATATACTCCTTATAAGGAATAAGATTTGGGTGTTTCGTATCCCACTCTCCTTTGATCTGACTGATCACGAGGGAGGAATCTCCGAAGACACTTAGAAACTTAATCCTTAGGTCAATTGCAGCTCGGAGACCCATAATGCATGCTTCATACTCTGCCATGTTGTTGGTGCAGTTAAAACATAGTCGGGCGGTAAACGGAGTATGAGAGCCTTTAGGAGATATGATCACAGCGCCAATGCCATTACCCAAAGCGTTTGAAGCTCCGTCAAAGTGCATAGATCATCGGGATCCTTCCTCAGGTCCTTCATCCGGTCCAGGTGCTTCACAATCAGTTATGAACATGATATTCTCGTCTGGAAATTCAAAGTTCATAGACTGGTAATCATCCACTGCCTGATGTGCCAAATGGTCTGCCAATACACTTCCCTTGATTGCTTTTTGAGTTGTGTACTGGATGTCATACTCAGTCAGGATCATCTTCCATCTTGCTATTCTTCTGGACAAGGCAGGCTTTTCGAAGATATACTTGATGGGATCCATTTTTGAAATCAAAAGAGTAATGTGAGTCAACATATACTGTCTCAGCCGGCGAGCAGCCCATGCCAAAGCGTAGCAAGTTTTCTCGAGCAGTGAGTATCGGGTCTCACAGTCGGTAAACTTTTTGCTAAGGTAATAAATGGCATGCTCTTTTCGGCCAGACTCGTCATGCTGCCCCAGCACATACCCCATTGAGTTGTCAAGCACTGTCAAGTATAAGATTAGAGGTCTCCCTTCAACTGGTGGCATCAGAATGGGTGGCTCCTGGAGATACTCCTTAATTCTTTCGAAAGCGGCATGGCATTCATCGTTCCAACGTACCACTTGATCTTTCTTCAGCAGTTTGAAGATTGGCTCGCAAGTAGCAGTTAGGTGCGAGATGAATCGGGCAATGTAGTTCATACGTCCTAGAAAGAATCTGACCTCTTTATCTGTCTTAGGAGCTGGTATCTCTTGTATGGCTTTCACCTTGGCAGGGTCCACTTGAATACCTTCGTCACTCACGACGAAACCTATCAACTTGCCAGACCTCACCCCGAAGGTACATTTGTTTGGGTTCAATCCCAGCTTGTATAACTTCAACCTGTCAAACAGTTTCTGTAGATGGTCAAGGTGTTCCTCCTCAGTTTGGGACCTCGCAATCATATCGTCGACATATACTTCAATCTCATGATGGATCATATCATGAAATAAAGCAACCATGGTACGCTGATACGTTGCCCCAGCATTTTTCAACCCAAAAGGCATGACCTTGTAACAAAAGGTACCCCACTGAGTAACAAAAGTGGTCTTCTCCATGTCTTCAGGAGCCATCTTGATCTGATTATAACCAGAGAAGCCGTCCATAAAGGAGAATACCTTGTGCTGAGCAGTATTGTCGACTAGAACGTCGATGTGGGGCAGAGGGAAGTCATCCTTAGGGATTGCCCTGTTCAAATCTCTGTAATCAACACACATTCTGACCTTACCATCTTTCTTCGGCACTGGAACCACATTGGCGACCCACTGAGGGTAAGAAGTTACTGCTATAAAACCGGCGTCAAACTGTTTCATAACTTCGGCCTTAATTTTCTCAGACATCTCTAGACGCATACGGCGAACCTTCTGTTTTACCGGAGGGCAGTCTTCCTTGGTAGGCAGGTGATGAACCACAATGTCGGTATCCAACCCAGGCATATCTTCGCAAGACCAGGCAAAGATTTCCACGTAGTCATGTAGCATCTGAGTCAACCGTTGTTTCACACTAAGCTCCAGATTTGCACCGATCTTGACTTCCTTCTTGTTTGTCTCAGTACCCAGATTCACTGCTTCTACTGGATCTTCATGTGGCTGAATGGCCCTCTCTTCCTGGAGTAGTAGTCTTGCAAGCTCACCAGGCACTTTGCAATCATCTTCACCTTCGTCTTCGGCTAAGTTGATCGAATTTTCGAAGTCATAATTGGCAGTAGCAGCGTCGTTACCAGTGAGATCCAGAGTGGATTGGGACTGAGTAATAAAAGTAATAGGGATGAAGTCCTTTGCTGTCTAGTTGCTTAGTCCTCCATCAGTAGTAGGATAGATCCAACTGTCGAACTCAGACTCTTCAACGTCGTCTTCAATGGCATTCACTCCCGAGTTGCTGATGAACACAGGAGGTCTTCCAATCCTTGCACTTCGAACAGCCCTCTGAGCTTCTGCAGTGAAACCCAAACCGAACTTGTTATTCTTCTGAGTGAAATCAGAAAGTCGGCCCCAGTTTGCATACTCACCCTTCTCAATAACAGCTCGGGCATCCTTTAAGGAAGCCATTTTCATGGGAGAACCTTCAATCACAGTCTCAGCTGACGCCAGTGTCTGAGGAACCTCTTCAAAGTGTTGAAATGGGGTCTCAATGAACTCCCCATCCATTTCTACGTACCGGAACGAGTTGAGGTGGCTGACCATGTACTCCTCCTCCCCTTGAACTGTTACAATCTTTCCTCTGACCGGATACTTCAACTTCTGATGGAGCGTTGAGGTTACGGCTCCAGCTTTGTGGATCCATGGACGACCTAGTAAACAAGAATAGGACGGCCGAATGTCCATCACGTAAAATGTAGAGTTGAAGACCTGAGAACCAACCTTGATTGGAATGTCAACCTCACCGTGCACCATCCTCTTAGATAAGGCCCGGACAACAATGTTACTCGGCTTTAGCTCCAAACCTTCGCAATCCAGCCTGTCTAAAGCTTTCTTTGGCAAGACGTTCAACGAGGAACCAGTGTCAACCAACACATGTGCAAGAGTAGTGCCCCTGCATTCAATGGAGACATGCAGGGCATCATTATGGTTCTTCCCTTTAGCAGTCAGATCAGCGTCGGAGAAACCCAAACCATTATCAGCAGTTAAATTGGCCACACAATCGGTAAATTGATCAGCTGACGTCTCTTATGGCACGTGGGCCATCTTCAGGAAGGTAATCAGGGCCTTGGCATGGGCCTCTGAACACAACATCAACGATAACATGGAAATCTTGGATGGGGTTTGCCCCAGTTGCTCAACCACATTATAATCACTCTTCTTGATGATTTTCAGAATCTCTTCCATCTCCTGTTTGGAAGCTTCAACGCTGATTGTCTTTGGCGCCTCCGTCTGGGCAGGCATATCAGTAGCGATCCCTTTGCCCCGAGCGCTAGATGACTCGGCGACAGGGGGAAGGATAGGAATTTAATCAGGAACAGTAGTAGGTACACTTGCAGGCTTAATGACAACAGGTCTTCAGACAGCTGGCGGAGTAATATCAGGTGAGAAAAGTCTACCACTGCGGGTGACTTTGGCAGGCCCTGTAATGTTGCTGATGCCGGTATCAGCATCAAACTCTTGCTTGACTCTGAGAACATAAACATCTTCCCCATAGTGCCAAGGGACAGATTTGTCAGAGGTGTAGGGGATAGGCCCCGGAACAGTGATGATTATAGGTGCGGTCTTCGGAACAGATGTAATTCTAACAGGCGTCCTCGAGGGAGCCTTGGAAGAATTGTTGAAAATGGTAATAATGGAAACTTCTTCAGAATGAACGGGTGGAACAGCAGTCTTTTCAAAAAGAATCTCTTTACTATCCATCAGGTTCTGGATACCTGACCTTAAAGATGGACAACCAGTAGGTAAAATAGAACACATAGGGCAACCCTCACCACAACCCGGAAATAAACCGGCTAGTAACAGGTTCTTCTTGATAGTCATTAGAGGGGTAACAACATCATCCACAGAAACTACAGACGAGTCTTCCTCTACAACATTCACTCCATGTCTGGGCATGGGGGCAGTTACAACATTAGGCCTCTCGTGCGCCTCGAACTCAATCTCCTTTGCATCAATTAAATCCTGCACCTTGTTCTTCAGAACCCAACAATCGTCTATATTATGCCCCGGGCTATCAGAGTGAAAAGCGCAGCGGGCATTAGGGTTATACCTTGGTGACATTGTATTTGGATTCTTTGGAGCTTCTTTTAGGGTCACCAGATTGGTCTTCAGCAATTGTGGCAGAATCTGAGACAAGGTCATGCTGAGACGAGTGAATTGCCTTTGAGGTCTCTCATCCCTTTGTTGGTTGTGATGTTGAGGAGCACCGGCAGGTTTTGAGATAACAACCGCATTGACAGCTTGGCGGTGTTCAGGTATATTCTTCCTTCTCGAACTGTAGACCGCACTGGACTCCTTCTTAAACGGTCTCTTCTCGGTGCTCGAGGAGGCACCCTTCTGTATTTTTCCAGCCTTAATTCCAGCTTCAATCCTCTCACCAGTCAAGATAAGGTCTGTAAACCCAGATGAGGAGCTTCCAATCAAATGGTTAAAGAATGGACCAGACAGGGTTCCCAGGAACATATCAACCAGTTCACGATCAGCCAAAGGTGGTTGTACCCTTCCGGCCAGGTCCCTCCATTTTTGAGCATACTCTTTAAATCCTTCGCCCGTCCCTATTGACATACCCTGGAGTTGGGTACGCGTAGGAGCGAGGTCGGAATTATACTGATAATGCTTAAAGAATGCAGCAGCCAAATCCTCCCAGCTGTGGATACTGGCTCCATCCAACTGATAGAACCACTCAAGCTGAGTCCCTGAGAGACTGTCCTGAAAGAAATGGATCCATAAATTCTTATCAGTAGTGTATGGTTGGATCATCCTCACATATGACCGGAGGTGCAACTTGGGACAGGAAGCTCCGTCATATTTGGCAAAGGCAGGTGCCTTGAACTTGTGGGGAACCACCACCCCAGATGATAAACCCAAATCTCCGAAATCCAGACCGGGAACCTTCTGTACTTCCATGGCGTTCAAACGGTCCTCCAGCTGTTTGTATTTATCCTCAGCAGGAGGATACTGTTCTTCATCATAGTCTGTCTCGTTGTCGGAGACCTCAGGGCTAGGAGCCCTCCTTTCTTGTGGACTATCCTTCTCTCCATATGGGGTGGCCAGATCAATTTCATTCTGCAGCCCGTTTCCAAACCTGCGTCCAGTATTGAACAAGACGATCCTCTTCTTCTTCTTCTTCTTCTTTTTCAGGAGCAGGGTCTTCAGGTCCTGCTGACCCTTAGCTAGATTCATGACCAACTCTTGAAATTGGGCATTCTGGGCCTGGAGGGCCTTGATAGCTTGCTCCGTGGAAGTTTCAGCAGACATGATGATTGCTGAAATAAACAGCGAAGAAGATAAGAGACCTGTAAAAGGGTACCTGTTATGCATATGATGAATGGTATGCTATGTAATGCATTCAAGGGTTCAAAAATTCAAATTTGTTGTAGACAAAAAGAACACACGTCGCATTAAGAAGCAATTTGTTCGTACATAAGTGCCCCATAGGCGAAATATTACAAAATTCTTAATGTAAAAAGACATTGCGCATCCTCTTTGGAGCGATGTAAGTGTTGAGGGTCTCCTCCTCGTGAAGTCGGCGGGTAAGCTCCAAAACCTTCTTTTCACTGGCATAGAAGCTGGTTTTAAAAGTATTCCGCTCTTTCTTGAGTTGGATCCAACTTTTTTGCATTTCTTCCCATGATGTTGGCATGTCAGGATGTAGGATGGCGTATGGAACCTCTCCTTCCATAACAGGCTCTTTAATCAAGGGGAGAATGTGAGGATATGACATCATAAGATTCTGGGAGCGGGTCCGTACCCACTTGAGGTAAGGCTCAAGGGGGATAGAATTCTTGTGCCCCAGTGTCTTACTATCTACTCTATTAGGCATTCTCCAAGCTCTGATGAACCTTTGTCGAAGTCCTTGCGCATCATTGTCAAAGTTAAAAACTAGGTCAGGGATCAGCATGTCATGAGGGACATCCCTCCGAGCATATCCAAATTGTCTCAAAGCTAGATAGGGGTTGTAGGTAATGCCTCCCCTAATTCCAAGTAACGGAACATTAGGAAATTCTCCACAACGATCAATGATAGTGACATTTTCTCTGGACCGAGAACACCAATGTAGATCAGAATGTGTGAGGGTCATCAATCGTTGTGACCACCTTAAACCCTGCTCATTCTTCAAAACTGATTGTGGAAGGTGAGAAATAAACCACCTTGCTAGGAGAGAAGTACAACACATGAGAACACCTCTTTTCCTCATTGTTCGTGTGTAAAATGAGTGGAGGATGTCCCCGAGCAATGTAGGTATGGGATTCCTGGATATGAAAATCTTGACAGCATTCACATCTATAAGTTGATCAGGATTTGGGAACAAAACCAAACCATAGATAAGGAGTGCCACAATCTCTTCAAAGGCTTGCAGATCAAGAGAATTCCAGCATTCTCGTGCCTTCTCAAATAGAAACTTTGCCAAGAATCCTTTGATACCACTTTTGG
The DNA here is from genome assembly GCA_948472305.1 of Vicia faba. Taxonomy (NCBI): domain Eukaryota; kingdom Viridiplantae; phylum Streptophyta; class Magnoliopsida; order Fabales; family Fabaceae; genus Vicia; species Vicia faba. Next base: position 431,363,898 of record OX451740.1, on the reverse strand, counting down.
TTTCCAATGCCCCTTGATGTCAGATGGTTGTAAGCGTAATGCTTGAGCAACATCTTCAAGTTTTGGTTCATTTTCCATACCGTTGTAGGGTAGTTGACTAAGAATAGGAATTCTCAGGAGTTGAGAAAATTCCTCCAAAGTAGGCACTAATTGATAATCAGGGAATGTGAAACAGTGGTGTAGGGGGTCAAAGAACTGGAAGAGAACTTTCATCATATCTTCTTCAATGTTGGTGTTGACCAAGCTGAGGAGTCTACCATGTCTTTCACTGAAGAGAGAATTCTCGGGAATCCTAGATGTAAGCTCTTTGAGTTGAAGAGGGACCCTTACAAGGTTGACTTGAATTGTTTTCCTGCGGAGAGACTCCATGTCCTACAAAATAAGAACAAAGATGAAGATCTAAACCCTTGGAATGGTTAGCAGATGCATATGATGCTTTATGATGTATGAAAAAAACACATGTACAAGCAAGTCACATCAAAAACCCTAGTTTCAGGCTTGCAGGAGGTTTCATAGGTAAGTACCCTCTTGAGTTTAGTTGGCTCAAAAACCTGTCCTATAAATAGTAACTGGATTCTAAGGAGCTCAATATCATTGGATTGTTTTCTATGTTCATCGTTTCGGTTTAGACACTTAACTGGCGACCAAAATATTCCAAGAAAACAATCCTCAATGAGTGTAGTATCGAGTATCTACCAACTTCGGACTGCACCAAAGTCGGTCATCTCACTACCCCTAAAAAGGCCAAGATGGTCGAGTAAGGTTCTAGGTCATTAGTGCTTAGTGACATCACTCAGCGGCCCCGTATTCTCTTTGATTGACTCAAAGGCTACCGGTACTCACAAATATGTCGCACTAACATAGTTGTTGCTTCAACTGTGTCGGTATACCCCGCACAGTTTCCACAACGTATTGCTATCTATGAATGTTTCCCAAAATTTGGGTGGAGAATTTATAGATCTCCGATACAAGCCCACAAAATTAAAAGCATACAAAGCAATACAAATGAAAACACAAGTGATCTAGTCCTAAGGTACACCTCACTTATTCAGTCCCCAGCAGAGTCGCCAGTTCTGTGATCGGTGGGAACGAGAACTGACTGTTTTTGGAATGCTGGTTCGCGTTTACGTTTGTTTTCGCAAAGTGTCGCGGTAAGCAAGAGTCTCCACCGTCTTTTATTTTATCCAACAAGGGAAAGGACAAAAGCACAGAAAAAAATTCCTTTTCGAGAATGTTTCTCGGGTTCGGGAGGTAGATTATAGAAAGGGAAGGTGTTAGCACCCTTTCTATCCGTGGTTATCCACGGGCTCTTAGGTACTTGCTCACTATGTTTTCAAAAGGTTTGCTTTTCTTTGTGATTGTGGGTTTTGAAAAGAGTTTTGTTTTTGATGAAAGTGTAAGTGCGAAAAGTTTTTGTCTTGTTATAAAAGAGAGCAAGTACTTAAAAACATCTGCCTACTCGAAAAGGAATTAAACTGTGCAACTATCCTTTAGACAGCGCTATCCCACTATTGAGGAGTAGGTAGCACCATCGTTGGAGTTTTTCGGGTCAATTCGATTTAAGGGACTTGTGGTCACTAAATCAACGTTAGGACACTTTAGTGGTAATCCTAATGTCTTAGATCATTTTTATCGAGGCAACCATTTCGAGGCAACTTATGATCTTGGGACAAAAAGGACTACCTCTAAAACATCCTATACTTAATGACCACATTTGAGGCAACCAAATGAGGTGTACCCTAGGAGTGGCATGTGCAAGTGTGTCAATTTTCAGTTATATTATCTTTGTTTATTTAGGTGTTCTACCATTTGTTTTTAGATCTTGTCATACAATCCTAGTTAGCATACATCTAAGCAGTTAATATATATACAGGAATTTAAAGTGCAGAAACTGTAAATACTACACTATTACAAGGCTTCGGGGAGGGGATTATTTACATGTCCAAAATTGGGGGAATAATAAGCAGTAAAGTAAAAGTCTTAATTTAAGCTACCACAAACCAATAAGTAGTCATAATAAAATAAACGCGCGTGCATCTAGAAAATCCTAAGAATAAGAACTCTTTTTTTTTATGTTTATGAAAATTATTGAATTTAAATAAATCCTAAGTCTACTAATTTTAAAATTGGAGAAAATAAGTTAAAATGATTAACTAAACTAAATTCTAATTCTAAGTTATTTATTTTTATGATTTTTATGTTAAAAAGAAAATTAAAAGGAATAAACAAAAGCAAAATAAACAGAGTACAAAAGGGCCAGGCAGCAAAACAAGAAAAAAAAGAAATATAATTCTGGAGGCCTGGGTCGAAAGAGGGGCAAGTTGTCTTTCGACCCAGTGAAGAGGCTGGATCGAAGGTGCATGAGGGGCTGCACTATGAGGGTATTCGATCGGGTCATGTCATTCTTCCATCTGGAAATCCTGGGTCCAGTTCGAAGCTAGACTGCTGAGCTTCGAAACTCTGAACAGGGATCTGAGAATGTGGTTCCTGCAAAACGAAACACATGTTAAAGGTCCAGGGGGATTTTACCCCCTGGTTCGAATCTCCTCTTATTTACACCTGCTGAACCTGGGTCTGGGTTTGTTTTATCCTGGGATTTGAAGGATAAACTCAGATTGTGCCCAAGCAATGGCACAATCTCAACTCTGCACTGTAACTCACATGAAGCATATTAAATCATTCACAAACAGAAATAAAAATATGAATATGCAATCGAAATGAATTTGAGAGTGATCTTCAGATTATATTTTTTTTACCAAACAGAGGTGCTTCGACCTGTAGTTCTGAGGGAGGAGGCGTTTGGTGGGTGGCAGCTTTGGCTTGGAAAATTTTGGGCAGCGTCTCTCCAAGTTCTCTATTTTTCTGTCTCCTTTTTTGTCTTTTTTGCAGCATTTGTGAATTCTTTATATAGAGGGGGTGGAGGGGACAGGAAGACAAAGGTTTAAATGACCTTGATTATGTGTTTTTGACAGCCATGAAGGAGGATTTGTAACGTTTGAAAGCCATGAATAAGAGTTTGTAACGTTGGCTAAACACATGGGATCCTGTCCCTTTTTGAATTTTGAATGACCTGCAGCTGGCCTACGAATGCTCTCCTTCGAATGGGCTGATGGTCTCCTTTGAGCGCTCCCTTTTGAATGCTTTTTTGAATGGACCTTTTTGGAATTCCAATCGAAGTACTTGTCCTTAATGCCAATCGAAATGCTTCTTCAGAGTGCCAATCGAAATGCTCCTTCAGAATGCCAATCGAAGGGTCTTTCAGAATGCCAATCGAAATGCTTCTTCAGAGTGCCAATCGAACTGCTCCTTTAGAATTCCAATCGAAATGCTTCTTCAGAGTGCCAATCGAAATGCTCCTTCAGAATGCCAATCGAAATTCTCCTTCAGAGTGCCAATCGAAAAGCTTCTTCAGAGTGCCAATCGAAATGCTCCTTCAGAGTGCCAAACGAAATGCTCCTTCAGAATGCAAATCGAAGTATCACTCAAAAATTTTCCTTTTCCTTAGGCAAGAGTTTGTGATCAACCATGCAAGGGGAAGGCTTTGGGAAACATGAGAGGGCAAATTTTGGGGTGCAACAACTACCCTGCCCCAGGTTTTGATTAAAGGTTTCCATTTGTGTAAGAAAGAAAACTTCTGCTTCTTTGGCTCAAAGGGGTTGACTAGGGATTATCTTCCTTATAACTCCAGTGTTTAGGATTTGAAGGAATGCATGTACATTGTCAGTAAGGTCTTTCCAAAAGCATACTGTATGAGATTATGGCATTGTTTTCATTATCCTCCCTCTAAAGGCTTATAACTTTTAGCAAGAGTTGAATGTCATAAAGTGAGTAAAAAGCATAGTTTAAATGTAATGAAAATGAGTGGATCAAATCAAGACAAACATATGGAATGCATTAATGAAATAAAGTTTTACATTAATAGATAATTGTTTGAATAACAAAAGAAATTACAATTGAAAATTCAAATGAAACAAAAGCCTTTTTGTTTGAATTTTTCACTTCAGCTGGCGAGCCTTTGAGGGACGGAAGAAGAACTTAGTTTGGCCATCTTGTGTGAACTCCAGCATTCCTCTGTCAATCAAGTCTTGGATCTTATTTTTTAAAGCCCAACAGTTATTCGTATCATGCCCAGGATTATTGGAGTGGTATTCACATAATGAATTGGGATGATAGTTAGGAGCAGAGGTATTGGGATTCCGAGGAGGATCCCTTAATGTGACCAAATTCAAGTTCAGAAGGTGTTGTAAGACCTGCGATATAGGCATGTCGAGTTTGGTAAACTTCCTAACAGCTGGGACTTGTTTACTTTGGTTAACCTGTCCTTGTTGACGAGGTGGTTGCTGGGTTTGTGATGGGGAATCAAATTGGGGAGGTCTTCTCTACCTTAAACCGGCTTCTTGTCTCATAGGAGGCTGAATGATGAATTGATCCCCAATCCTAGATGTTTGCCCCCATTTGGTTACATCCATCCCGACAAAGCTTGTTGATAAGGACTCTCAACTCTTGTCCTTGGGCCAGATTTTGGATAAGAGCCATCTGGCCCACCAGTTGTCCCATCATCTGGACTTTCATTACGGCTATCTCGGTTTGTAGCCACCCCAATTGGTCATCTCTGTCGTCCCCAGGATTTCCCATGATCATGCCCCTGGTGAGGAGCGCCTTGACTTCTTCTTGTCCCTTGGATAGGTTCAAGAACGTCTCTTGAAGTTGAGTGTTTTGAGCCTGGATGCCTTTCACCGTTTGTTCCATATCCATCTTACTGAAATAAACAGTAGGAAGATAAGGAGACCTATAGGGGAGAAATTTGTCATGATATGATGCATGATACGTGGATGCATGTTTTCAAGGATCTCGCGGGATTAGTAGTCACTTACAGTTTTGGATTGGAGAACTTTGTATCGGTGGATGTCTTTCCATGAGAATTAAACTCACCATGCCAAGCGGGTTGTAGCCTTTGACTCCGGTTTGTTGTACTTGATCTTTGACGGTGTTTGGTTAGAAGAAAATAAATCCTATCGCCCCATGGTAGAAGTCTGGTTCAACATGACCCTGAATCATAGGCCCTCGAGATCCTTGAAACGGCTATTGAAAATGCTATGGTATGATGTTATGATGTTATGTACAAATATGCGAGGTAAGCAAGTTTATATACAAATAATCATATTCATATAAAGTAGACAAGTCCTTAGGTTTAGGCTTGCATGGAGTTTGTAGGTAAGTACCCTCTTGAAGTTTAGTTGGCTCAACTTGTCCTAGTTAATAGTAACCGGGTTCTAAGGGATCTCAATATCACTGACCTTTCTTTTAGGCATTGTCTCAGCTCAATCAATCTTTTCTTGCGGCCGAGATATCCCAAAAGTCCGATCTCAATGAGTGTAGCATCGAGTATCAACCAACTTCGGACTGCACCAAAGCTGGCTATCTCACTACTTCCTAATGGCCAAGTTGGTCAAGTAAGGTTCTAAGGTCAGTTAGTGCTTCATGACGCTGCTCAGCGGCCCCGTATTCTCCTCATTTCAACACAAGGGATACCGGTACCAACAACTATTGCTTAGACCATGTCGGTATACCCTGCACAGTTTCCACAATCTATTGCTACTTACCTAAAAAGGTGCCCCAGATCCGGGTAGAGGATAAAAAAAAACCCAAACAAGGAACCAATAATGTAAAGCAAGCAATTCAAACAAATGATGGCAAGTAATGGTTATCTAACTCTAAGGTAACCCCACTTTTAGATAAATCCCCTACAGAGTCGCCAGTTCTGTGATGCGGTGGGAGAACTGACTTGGGTGTTTTGCATTTGTGTTCGCAAATGTTGCGGTTTAGCGAGAGTCGCTACCAACTTTTCTTTTATCCAAAAGGAAAGCTGAAAAAGCACAAGAAAGACCTTTAGAGATATTTTCTTGAGTTCGGGGGGTAGATTATGAAAAGGGAAGGTGTTAGCACCCTTTTCATCCATGATTTTCCATGGGCGCTTATTTACTCGCTAGATCACTTGCTTTTTGTTTGAATGTACTTGTGGTATGGTTTTTTGAAAGTATTTTGAAAACGTCTTTGTAATGGTTTTCGTCTCTATAAGAACGCGTACAAAGTGTTTATTTGGAAAATAGTTCAAAGATGTGTATTTTTTGAAAGTGATTTTAAAAAGGTGTCTTTATAACGGTTCTCGTCTCTATAAGAACGCGTACAAAGTGTTGTCTTTCAAAAATGTTTCAAAATGAGAGTGTTGGTGTATAAAATGTTTTTGTTGTGAGCAAGCAAGCAACTAGGAGCGAATCTACCTACTCCAAAGGTCTTAGATGTTCTTTTCCTCCTTCTTTAGACGTTGCTATCTTACCATTGTTTTGGTAAGAAGCCCCATTGTTGGATGTGAAAGGAAGAGGGTGAGATGTTTGTATAGTCATAGAAGGCAACCTATGGGACGTTTTAGCAATATCATTTTAGGGACTAGATCGTTTACCGAAAGAAACATTGAGGGTCATCGAGGGACTACGATCTTTTATTGAGGGTCTTTTGCTAAAACGCCCATGTTCGAGGGACATGACTATTTTTCCGATAGACCACAAAGTGGAATTACCCTAAGGGTGCTAGTGTGCAAGTGTGTTTGATTGCATGCATTTTAGTCTTGATTAGGGTGATCTATTTGTCGATTTCATATCTAGCCATACACACCCTAGTTACTAATAACATATGAAAGCAATAAAAGTGTGGAAAGTAAAGATTCTACACTAATACAATCATTAGAGGGATGGGGATACATATTTATGAATGGGGATTGCAAATAAAATTAAACCCTAAGTTACTATTACCACCATATTGAAATGTACAATATAAAAAAGAAAAAAGACTTGTTTATAAAATGTTTTTGTCTTAATGAAAAAAAGAAATAAATTAATTAATGAAAGAAAATATTTTTATGTCTTTTTATGTTAATATTAAAAATGATGAAAAGGAAAATAAATGAAAGATAGAAACAGCGTGCTGCTACAAGAAAAACAACAAGGATCAGAAGTTTTAAAGTCAGGCGCGTGATGACTCAGAAAGGAACGTCAGTGGAATCAGAAATTCTGGATTGGTACATTCTGAGGTCCTGCAAGACGTTAGAGGGAAAACACAGAAGTTCTGGATTGCTATGTGCTGAACTTCTGAATGTTAGAACAGTGAGAAAACCTTAGAAGCTCTGTGTGTGTCAAAACAGTAGGAAGAACTTAGAAGTTGTGTATGGTGCTAAGACAGTGAACAAACAATCAGCAGTTCAGCGTGTTATCAGCGTATGAAAATCAGAAGTTCTAAGTGTTAAAATAGTGAGTGAACATCAGAAGTTTGTGCATTAACAGTGAGTGAATATAAAAAGTTCAGTGTGTTTAAACAGTGAGGAGAACTCATAAGTTCTGTGTTGTGCTAAAGCTGTGAGTGAACATCAGAAGTTCTATATCATATTTCAAATCTTAATCAGCACATCATCAATTTATTCAGTTCTTAATAAATAGAAAATCAGAAGGATAATAGCACAACAGTTTATAGAAGTTCTAATCCTAAATCCGTGTCTAGCCCTAATTAAGAAGTTCTGATCCACAGTTTTTCTACTTATGTAATGATATGGACAACATCAATACTATGATATTTACATATTTGATGTTGTTCTGAATGAAAAGATGCAAAGTCAGAAAGACTTACCTTGAATCTGGAGTGTGGGCTTGGAGGTTTAAGCTGCTGCCTTCAGATGTTCTGGTGTCAGCGAGAGTGACAGAACAGTGGTTATGTTCTTTGATCCAAAAGGAAGAACAAAGTTTTTGTTTTATGTTTGGGAAATCTAGATTTTTTATGAATGTTTCACAACTTCCTTTTCTCTCTTTTGGCCAATCTGTCTCCAAAAGCCAACCAGCTCTTTGTAGTTTGTGTTTGCAGTTTTTTGGACTCTTGGAATTTTTGCAGGGGTTCAAGGCTTTTCTTTCTCAAAATTCCCCCCTTTACAGTTGCCAATGGAGTTCAATTTATAGGCAAAGATTTTGTATTTTTTTAGAGGTCAAGTGGCACCCACATCATATGCTAGGCGTTGATTTGCTCTTGAAGTAAGTTTAAACAAGCATGGTTCAAGGCACAAAGCAGGATGGCTAGCAGGTTTAGCAGCACCTAAGCTGGATTTGTCATCCAAATTTAAGGAAAAGAAAAAAGCAACAGATAAGCCTAGCACCCTTTTGCATAAAAGTTTACTTTCCCAAGACAGTGGAGGTACACATGGGGGAAATCCTTTGGATAAAGACTCAAAAGTGGTTGTGAGCATTAAAAGAGCATTAAATGATTATGAGATTTATCAAATTAGAAATCCTGCAACGTGATATTCTGCATCATTGCTTAGTTCTGGATCAGAAGTTCAGCTTCAGCATAACATCCAACCTCTGATCTTTGTATCTCCTGGATCCAGCATATTCTAAAGGAGCTCTCAGACTTTCTAGGAAGCTTGCAGCATGCTTCTTAATCTTCTTTGAATTACCCTGGAAAACTCTGACTGAACCTTTGTGAAAACTTGCCCAGAAGTTCTGACCAAACTCTGTCTTAAAAGTGTCCAGAATTTGTTGTGTTTCAGTTTTAAGAATGTGTCTTTGAGAAGTTATAACTTGAAATCCCAGCATTTCTTGGAGAAGTTCTATTCTGCAATGTTTTAGATCTCATTGAAATCTATAACTATTGAATCAGAAGTTCTTCCATAATCAACTTGCGTCATGGTGAACATCTGGCCAGAAGTTCTGAGCTTGTCATATTTTCTTAAACACTTAGAAAAATTCTAAGTATTTAGAATTTTGACTTCTCCAAGGTAGTTTTGACTTTTGAATTTCTTGATGAAACAAACTTCATATTTCAACAAGTCTTGATAAAATATGATTCTTGAAATTTGATTTTGATCCAAAAATCAAAGTTTGACTTTTCAGTGTGCAAATGACCATTTTGCCCTTGTGAACGACTTTCTTGAGAAATCTGTAATTCGATGTTTGGGATTGGATGGAAGTAAACTTGAGGATCTAGGGTGATTCTTTGATAAATGAGAGGGAAATTTTTGGGGTGCAACAGCTGCCCCTGTTCAATTTTCTTACACCTGAAGAGTTAGATTGGTAAATCTGCCATTCGTGACTTGAAGGTGGAAGATGATTGAACACTAGAGTGCCCAGAAAATTTGCACTTGAAGATGTGTTAGTTGATTATGTAGAGAATGGGCTTAAATATGCCATTTGGAGAGATAATGGATAGTTGTTGGAGATGGGCTTAAAGATGCCATCCAGAAATGATTATTGGACTGTATCTGTAAGCTGGAACTGAATGATTATCAGAATGGCGTCCGTGTCTAGAGCGTATCTGGACTGTATCTGGAAGTGATAAGGAACCTAAGTAGGGTTGCTTCATGATGGGTCCGTGTGAAACTGCATCTTGGAAAGAGGAGGAACCTGTGTAGGGTTGCCTGATGATGAGTCCGTGTAAAACTGCATCTTGGAAAGAGGAGGAACCTGTGTAGGGTTACTTGATGATGAGTCCGTGTAAAACTGCATCTTGGAAAGAGAAATAACCTGTGTAGGGTTTCCTGATGATGAGTCCATGTAAAACTGCATCTGGAAGTGAGAAGGAACCTGGGTAGGGTTGCTTCATGATGAGTCCGTGTGAAACTGCATCTTGGAAAGAGGAGGAACCTCTGTAGGGTTGCCTGATGAGAAGTCTTTGTAAAACTGCATCTTGGAAAGAGAAGGAACCTGTGTAGGGTTTCCTGATGATGGGTCCGTGTGAAACTGCATCTTGGAAAGAGGAGGAACCTGGGTAGGGTTGCTTTATGATGAATCCGTGTAAAACTGCATCTTGGAAAGAAGGAACCTGTGTAGGGTTGCCTGATGATGAGTCCGTGTAAAACTTCATCTTGGAAAGAGAAGGAACCTGTGTAGGGTTATTTTATCTTGTCACGTAGACAATTGTCTTGTTTAATTTCAAGTATTAATCTTTGACCTGAGAGAGAAGGATAGTTTTCCTGGCTTGTTACAGGTGTTAATCTTCAATCTCTTCATGTAGATAGTTTTCCTGGCTTGTTACAGGTGTTAATCTTTAATCTCTTCATGTAGATAGTTTTCCTGGCTTGTCACAGGTGTTAATCTACAATCAGTCATCCACAGATAGTTTTCCTGGCTTGTTACAGGTATTAATATGGAACTCGAAAATGTTGGTGGTAGACATCTGTTGATTGACCTTTTCCTGAAAAAGGTAAAACGTTAGTTGTATGCAATGTCATGATGTATGCATTGTGTAATGATGTTCTCAAAATAAATGTGATTTGTGTCGCATGCACTTATCATGTACGTAAATAGGATGTATGAAATGTGAAATGTTTATTGAAGTGTATCTTTGTCTGGGAAAATAAATCCTTGATAAATTTCGGGGAGTCGTTAAATCCTGGACAGCTGTTGAAGAGTTGGTGTCTCTTCAAACTTTGCTTAGAATATTTCCACCGGGGATTCCTGTTTTGTTGTTTTAGGAGAATTCCGCTGGGGAATATTGAAGACTCTGTTGGAGAGTGTTGATTCCTGCTTGGGAAAAAAGTTTTGGAGTCTCGGTTGTCCGTTGCTCTACTGGGGTTGAAGTTAAACTGATATCTGGTCGGGTCCAGGTTTCACAGTAACTTGTTGGGGATTGTAGAGTAGTCCACTGGGGAAAGGGAGTTGTGGTCCTCTGGTTTGTAGTAGTTGGAAAGGAAAACTCGAGCTGGGGAATCCTGCTGTTTGTTGGGGAAATAAACCTTGTTGTCGGTCTGTTGGAGAGGCGGCAACTTCACTGGCAAAAATCCTCAAGGATTCTTGAAGTCAACTCAGTTGGGGAAAAGTTTTCAGAGATTGAAACTCTGGCTGGGAGTCATCCTATGAGAAGGATTTTGGGGATATTTGTCACTGCCCTTAGTAGTGAGTGTTTGTGGCACTGCCAGGAAATGTTTGACTGTACGTAAACCTTTGTCGGGATTCGGGTTTAATGCCCCAAGTGATTCAGATGGAGACCTGCCCCTGGTTATTCTGTATTTGTTGAGAGATTTCTTGGAATATTGAATGGATTGCCCCAAGTGTGCTTAGATAGTGACATGTCATTCCCCCTTGTTGATAGGAGATTTGTCATTGTAAGTGTCATCCCACTCGAAGTGATTTTGTTCACTGAGAGAGCTTTTGTTCACTGGATATTCGTTGTGTAAATTTCTCCGCTATCAAACAAATAGCCATATGCAAACAGCGATATTCAAATAATGCAAAATTTATGTTTGTCTTGAAATTTTGAAAAATGTGTTTTTTAGCAAGAAATTTTGTAAGAAAAATTCAACTCATAATTTTGAGTAAAGCCTTACAGGAGTCATGATACCTTTTGTAACAGTATGCTTTCGAACTAACCCATGCTTCAATTAGGACTTTTGAAGGGTTATAACATGGCTTGGTTCACGGTTTAAGAAACAACGGATAAAGGCTCAAAGTGTATTTGTACCCACCCGTTCTTCGTGATGTTCTTCAGTCCTAGGCTCAGTTAATTGTACGTTTGAACTCCAGTTGAGTCTGGAATGACGTTTTGGTGATGGTTCAGACAAGTTAAGTTTGTTGGAAGGCAGTCATTTTTTGTAACATTTTTTTTCATGTTGTGAAGGATTCGTAGTGACCTCTTTCTTTTTATTTGTTATCCCTAATTTTTGCCTGACTGTTCCTGTTTTGAGATTACAGTCAGCGGGATGCCCCAGTTTTTCTTAAGTCTCATTTGTAGGTTTTGGCTTAGTGGGATTTTCCTTTTGAGAGATAATGACTGCCTATTTGGTAGGGAACCCTCACTGTCTTTTGATTCCAGAGGAACTTTTTTTTGATGTCATTCGTTGTATTACGAAATGAGAGTTTGCGACTAAACACGCGCTTGAATCAACTGAGAGACTACCCTGCCCCAGGTTTTGATTAAAGGTTTCCATTTGTGTAAGAAAGAAAACTTCTGCTTCTATGGCTCAAAGGGGTTGACTAGGGATTATCTTCCTTATAACTCCAGTGTTTAGGATTTGAAGGAATGCCTGTACATTGTCAGCAAGGTCTGTCCAAAAGCATATTGTATGAGATTATGGCATTGTTTTCATAATCCTCCCTCTAAAGGCTTATAACTTTTAGCAAGAGTTGAATGTCATAAAGTGAGTAAAAAGCATAGTTTAAATGTAATGAAAATGAGTGGATCAAATCAAGACAAACATATGCAATGCATTAATGAAATAAAGTTTGACATTAATAGATAATTTTTTGAATAACAAAAGAAATTATAATTGAAAATTCAAATGAAACAAAAGCCTTTTTGTTTGAATTTTTCACTTCAGCTGGAGAGCCTTTGAGGGACGGCAGAAGAACTCAGTCTGGCCATCTTGTGTGAACTCCAGCATTCCTCTGTCAATCAAGTCTTGGATCTTATTTTTTAAAGCCCAATAGTTATTCGTATCATGCCCAGGATTATTGGAGTGGTATTCACATAATGCATTGGGATGATAGTTAGGAGCAGAGGTATTGGGATTCCGAGGAGGATCCCTTAATGTGACCAAATTCAAGTTCAGAAGGTGCTGTAAGACCTGCGATATAGGCATGTCGAGTTTGGTAAACTGCCTAATGGCTGGGACCTGTTTACTTTGGTTAACCTGTCCTTGTTGTCGAGGTGGTTGTTGGGTTTGTGACGGGGAAGCAAATTGGAGAGGTTTTCTCTCCCTTAAATCGGCTTATTATCTCATGGGAAGCTGAATGATGACTTGATCCCCAATCCTAGATGTTTACCCCCATTTGGTTACATCCATCCCGACGAAGCTTGTTGATAAGGACTCTCAACTCTTCTTGTCCTTGGGCCAGATTTTGGATAAGAGCCATCTGGCCCACCAGTTATCCCATCATCTAGACTTTCATTACGGCTATCTTGGTTTGTAGCCACCCCAATTGGTCACCTCTGTCGTCCCCAGGATTTCCCATGATCATGCCCCTGGTGAGGAGCGCCTTGACCTCTTCTTGTCCCTTGGATAGGTTCAAGAACGTCTCTTGAAGTTGAGTGTTTTGAGCCTGGATGCCTTTCACCATTTATTCCATATCCATCTTACTGAAATAAACAGTAGGAAGATAAGGAGACTTGTAGGGGAGAAATCTGTCATGATATGATGCATGATACGTGGATGCATGTTTTCAAGGATCTCGTGGGATTAGTAGTCACTTACAGTTTTGGATTGGAGAACTTTGTATCGGTGGATGTCTTTCCACGAGAATTAAACTCACCATGTCAAGCGGGTTGTAGCCTTTTACTCCAGTTTGTTGTACTTGATCTTTAAAGGTGTTTGGTTAGAAGAAAATAAATCCTCTCGCCCCTTGGTAGAAGTCTGGTTCAACGTGACCCTGCATCATAGGCCCTCGAGATCCTTGAAACGGCTATTGAAAATGCTATGGTATGATGTTATGATGTTATGTACAAATATGCGAGGTAAGCAAGTTTATATACAAATAATCATATTCACATAAAGTAGACAAGTCCTTAGGTTTAGGCTTGCATGGAGTTTGTAGGTAAGTACCCTCTTGAAGTTTAGTTGGCTCAACCTGTCCTAGTTAATAGTAACCGGGTTCTAAGGGATCTCAATATCACTGACCTTTCTTTTAGGCATTGTCTCAGCTCAATCAATCTTTTCTTGCGGCCGAGATATCCCAAAAGTCTGATCTCAATGAGTGTAGCATCGAGTATCAACCAACTTCGGACTGCACCAAAGTCGGCTATCTCACTACTTCCTAATGGCCAAGTTGGTCAAGTAAGGTTCTAAGGTCAGTTAGTGCTTCATGACGCTGCTCAGCGGCCCCGTATTCTCCTTGTTTCAACACAAGGGATACCGGTACCAACAAATGCGTCACACTAGCGTAGCTATTGCTTAGACCATGTCGGTATACCCCGCACAGTTTCCACAATCTATTTCTACTTACTTAAAAAGGTGCCCCAGATCCGGGTAGAGGATCAAAACAAACCCAAACAAGGAACCAATAATGTAAAGCAAGCAATTCAAACAAATGATGGCAAGTAAATATGATCTAACCCTAAGGTAACCCCACTTTTAGATAAATCCCCTGCAGAGTCGCCAGTTCTGTGATGCGGTGGGAGAACTGACTTGGGTGTTTTGCATTTGTGTTCGCAAATGTTGCGGTTTAGCGAGAGTCGCTACCAACTTTTCTTTTATCCAAAAGGAAAGCTGAAAAAGCACAAGAAAGACCTTTAGAGATATTTTCTTGAGTTCGGGGGGTAGATTATGAAAAGGGAAGGTGTTAGCACCCTTTTCATCCATGATTTTCCATGGGCGCTTATTTACTCGCTAGATCACTTGCTTTTTGTTTGAATGTACTTGTGGTATGGTTTTTTGAAAGTATTTTGAAAACGTCTTTGTAATGGTTTTCGTCTCTATAAGAACGCGTACAAAGTGTTTATTTGGAAAATAGTTCAAAGATGTGTATTTTTTGAAAGTGATTTTAAAAAGGTGTCTTTATAACGGTTCTCGTCTCTATAAGAACGCGTACAAAGTGTTGTCTTTCGAAAATGTTTCAAAATGAGAGTGTTGGTGTATAAAATGTTTTTGTTGTGAGCAAGCAAGCAACTAGGAGCGAATCTACCTACTCCAAAGGTCTTAGATGTTCTTTTCCTCCTTCTTTAGACGTTGCTATCTTACCATTGTTTTGGTAAGAAGCCCCATCGTTGGATGTGAAAGGAAGAGGGTGAGATGTTTGTATAGTCATAGAAGGCAACCTATGGGACGTTTTAGCAATATCAATTTAGGGACTAGATCCTTTACCGAAAGCAACATTGAGGGTCATCGAGAGACTACGATCTTTTATCGAGGGTCTTTTGCTAAAACGCCCATGTTCGAGGGACATGACTATTTTTCCGATAGGCCACAAAGTGGAATTACCCTAAGGGTGCTAGTGTGCAAGTGTATTTGATTTCATGCATTTTAGTCTTGATTAGGGTGATCTATTTGTCGATTTCATATCTTGCCATACACACCCTAGTTACTAATAACATATGAAAGCAATAAAAGTGCGGAAAGTAAAGATTCTACGCTAATAAAATCATTAGAGGGATGGGGGTACATATTTATGAATGGGGATTGCAAATAAAATTAAATCCTAAGTTACTATTACCACCATATTGAAATGTACAATATAAGAAAGAAAAAGGGCTTGTTTAGAAAATGTTTTTGTCTTAATGAAAAAAAGAAATAAATTAATTAATGAAAGAAAATATTTTTATGTCTTTTTATGTTAATATTAAAAATGATGAAAAGGAAAATAAATGAAAGATAGAAATAGCGTGCTGCTGCAAGAAAAACAACAAGGATCAGAAGTTTTGAAGCCAGGCGCGTGATGACTCCGAAAGGAACGTCTGTGGAATCAGAAGTTCTAGATTGGTATATTCTGAGGTCCTGCAAGACGTTAGAGGGAAAACACAGAAGTTCTGGATTGCTATGTGTTGAACTTCTGAATGTTAGAACAGTGAGAAAACCTTAGAAGCTATGTGTGTGTTAAAATAGTAGGAAGAACTCAGAAGTTGTGTATGGTGCTAAGACAATGAACAAACAATTAGCAGTTCAGCGTGTTATCGGCGTATGAAAATCATAAGTTCTAAGTGTTAAAATAGTGAGTGAACATCAGAAGTTTAATGTGCATTAACAGTGAGTGAATATCAAAAGTTCAGTGTGTTTAAACAGTGAGGAGAGCTCAGAAGTTCTGTGTTGTGCTAAAGCTGTGAGTGAACATCAGAAGTTCTATACCATATTTCAAATCTTAATCAGCATATCATCAATTTATTCAGTTCTTAATAAACAGCAAATCAGAAGGATAATAGCACAACAGTTTGTAGAAGTTCTAATCCTAAATCTGAGTCTAGCCCTAATCAAGAAGTTCTGATCCACAGTTTTTCTACTTATGTAATGATATGGACAACATCAATACTGTGATATTTACATATTTGATGATGTTCTGAATGAAAAGATGCAATGTCAGAAATACTTACCTTGAATCCGGAGTGTGGGCTTGGAGGTTTGAGCTGCTGTCTTCAGATGTTCTGGTGTTAGCGAGAGTGACGGAACAATGGTTATGTTCTTTGATCCAAAAGTAAGAACAAAGTTTTTGTTTTATGTTTGGGAAATCTAGATTTTTAATGAAGGTTTCACAACTTCCTTTTCTCTCTTTTGTCCAATCTCTCTCCAAAAGCCAACCAGCCCTTTGTAGTTTGTGTTTGCAGTTTGTTGGACTCTTGGAATTTTTGCAGGGGTTCAAGGCTTTTCTTTCTCAAAATTCCCCCCTTTAAAGTTGCCAATGGAGTTCAATTTATAGGCAAAGATTTTGTATTTTATTAGAGGTCAAGTAGCACCCACATCATATGCTAGGCGCTGATTTGCTCTTGAAGTAAGTCTAAACAAGCATGGTTCAAGGCACAAAGAAGGATGGCTAGCAGGTTTAGCAGCGCCTAAGCTGGATTTGTCAGCCAAAGTTAAGGAAAAGCAAAAGCAACAGATGGGCCTATCACCCTTTTGCATAAAAGTTTACTTTCCCAAGACAATAGAGGTACACGTGGGGGAAATCCTTTTGATAAAGACTCAAAAGTGGTTGTGAGCATTAAATGAGCATTAAATGATGATGAGATTTATCAAATCAGAAATCCTGCAACGTGATATTTTGCATCATTGCTTAGTTCTGGATCAGAAGTTCAGCTTCAGCGTAATATCCAACCTCTGATCTTTGTATCTCCTGGCTCCAGCATATTCTGAAGGAGCTCTCAGACTTTCTAGGAATCTTGCAGCATACTTATTAACCTTCTTTGAATTACCCTGGAAAACTCTGACTGAACCTTTGTGAAAACTTGCCCAAAAGTTCTGACCAAACTCTGCCTTGAAAGTGTCCAGAATTTGCTGAGTGTTTCAGTTTTAAGGACGTGACTTTGAGAAGTTATAACTTGAAATCCCAGCATTTCTTGGAGAAGTTCTATTCTGCAATGTTTTAGATCTCGTTGAAATCTATAACTATTGAATCAGAAGTTCTTCCAGAATCAGCTTGCATCATGGTGAACATCTAGCCAGAAGTTCTGAGCTTGTCATATTTTCTTAAACAATTAGAATAAATTCTAAGTATTTAGAATTTTGACTTCTCCAAAGTAGTTTTGACTTTTGAATTTCTTGATGAAACAAACTTCATATTTCAACATGTCTTGATGAAATATGATTCTTGAAATTTGATTTTGATCCAAAATTCAAAGTTTTACTTTTCAATGTGCAAATGACCATTTTTCCCTTGTGAACGACTTTCTTGAGAAATCTGTAATTCGAGGCTTGGGATTGGATGGAAGAAAACTTGAAGATCCAGGGTGATTCTTTGAGAAATGAGAGGGAAAATTTTGGAAATGAGTACAACACCAATACCATTGCCGAGTGCATTTGAGGCTCCATCAAAGAATAGGGTCCATCGGGATCCTTGTTCAGGTTCGTCATATGGCCTGAATTCTTCACAGTTGTCTAATGTCATGATGTCTTCATCCGGAAATTCAAACTTCATGGACTGGTAGTCTTCTACAGCTTGGTGAGCAAGGTGATCGGCTAATACACTGCCCTTTATAGCTTTCTGGGTAGTATAATGTATGTCATATTCTGCCAGGATCATCTGTCATCTCGCTATTCTCCCAGAAAGAGAAGGCTTCTCGAAGATGTATTTTATCGGGTCCATTTTATATATCAACAAGGTAGTATGAGTCAGCATATATTGTCTTAGCCGGCGAGCAGCCCATGCTAGAGCGCAACAAGTTTTCTCGAGCAGTGAATATCTGGTTTCACAGTCGGTAAACTTTTTGCTCAAGTAGTAAATAGCGTGCTATTTTCGGACAGACTCGTCATGCTGCCCCAATACACACCCCATTGAGTTTTCTAAAATAGTCAGATACATGATCAATGGTATTCCCTCGACTGGTGGTATCAACACGGGAGGCTCTTGTAAGTATTCTTTTATTTTGTCAAAAGCAATTTGGCATTCATCATTCCATTTGACTACTTGATCTGTCTTCAATAGTTTGAAGATTGGCTCACAAATAGTTGTTAGGTGAGAAATGAATCTAGCAATATAGTTCAAACATCCCAAGAATCCTCTGACTTCCTTTTCAGTGCGAGGTGCAGGAATCTCTTGTATTGCTTTGACTTTGGAAGGATCTACTTCAATACCCTTGTTGTTGACGATGAAGCCTAAGAGTTTACCAGACCGTACCCCAAATGTGCATTAGTTTGGATCCAACCTCGGCTTGTACTTCTTCAGTCTCTCAAACAGTTTTTGTAAGTGATCAAGATGCTCTTCCTTTGTTTGAGATCTGGCTATCATATCGTTCACATAGACCTCTATTTCGTGATAAATCATGTCATGAAATAGAGCTACCATGGTACGTTGGTAAGTTGCCCCAGCATTCTTTAGTCCGAACGGCATCACCTTGTAGCAGAATGTGCCCCATTATATGACAAATGTTGTTTTCTCCATGTCCTCAGGCGCCATTTTGATTTGGTTGTAACTTGAGAATTCGTCCATGAAGGAAAACACCTTATGTTGTGCCGTATTGTCAACTAGGATATCAATGTGGGGGAATGGAAAATCATCCTTAGGGATCGCCCTATTCAAATCTTTGTAGTCCACACACATTCGCACTTTGCCGTCTTTTTTGGGTACGGGAACAACATTGGAAACCCATTGGGGATAAGAGGTGACAGCCAAGAATCCAGCGTTGAGTTGCTTCATGACCTCTGCTTTAATCTTTTCTGACATATCTGGCCTCATTTGACGAACCTTTTACTTTACTGACGGACAATCCTCTCTGGTAGGCAGATGATATACCACAATATCTTCATCAAGTCCTGGCATGTCTTCATACGACCAGGCAAAGACTTCGACATAATCGTGTAACAACTGAATCAGACGCTTCTTGACACTGGGTTCCAGATTGGTACCCACCTTGATCTCTTTTTTATCTTCTTCAATACCTAGGTTGACTGTATCCATGGGTTCCTCGTGAGGCTGAATGGTTCTCTCTTCTTATTGTAATAGTCTGGCGAGTTCCCCTGGTACTTCACAATCTTCCTTACCTTCGTCTTAGGCTTGGTAGATTAGATTCTCAGAGTCACAAAAGGCCATAGAAGTATCGTTACCCATGGGATCCCGAATGGATGTATATCTGCATTGTGAGTGTGGGTGTGTATAAGGGTATAGCTATCTTTGAAAGAAAGTAAAATGTAAAAGAAAAAAATGAGCACGAAAGTTTGTATGCGAAAACGTCCATGATTCATTGATGTTATATGAAAAATGATATAATAACCCTTACAAATGGACCATTGTGCCTCGGGTAAGACACAAGGTTTTAAGTGTGCGAATTATTTTGAATATTACAAATCCAACAAAATGTAAAGACAAATTACTGAGGGATGAAAGTGATTGGGACGAAGTCTCTAGCCTCCCAATTGTTGAGCTCTCCATTGACAGTTAGAAAGATCAAATCCTCTAGGTTGCAACCATCTTTAACATCTTCCACTGCGTTAACTTCACAGTTGCTGATCTTCAAGGGTGGCCCTCCAGCACGGGTGTGACGTACAACCTTCTGAGCACTTGAAATGAAACCTAGGCCAAACTTATCAGACTTATATGGGATACCTGGAAGTTGTCCCCAGATAGTGCAGCCTCCTTCCTCTATTACTGCTTTGACATCTTTCAGCGACGACATCCGGAGTGGAGGCCTTGTAATCTTGGGAACAACTTTGGTCACTGCCACATCTTGAGGGACCTCTTCAAAGTGTTGAAAGGGAGTTTCAATAAATTCACCATCTAATTCCATATATCTGAAGGAATTGAGATGGCTGGTCATGTATTCTTCCTCTCCATGAACGGTGATAATCTTCCCTTGAACTGGATATTTCAACATCTGGTGCAACGTAGAAGTAATAGCGCCAACATTGTGGATCCATGGTCGGCCTGGCAGGCAGGAGTATGAAGGGCGGATGTCCATCACATAAAAAGTTGAATTGAAGGTTTGGGTTCCAACCTTTATGGGAATGTCTACCTCCCCATGCAACATCCTCTTCGAGCCGTCAAAAGCCCTTACCACTATGTTGCTTGGCTTCAAATTCAACCCCTCACAGTCAAGTCTATCAAGAGCTTTTTTGGGTAATACATTCAGAGATGAGCCAGTATCCACCAAAACATGCACCAGAGTTGTGCCCCTACATTCCATTGAGACATGCAATGCCTCCTTATGCTTCCTTCCCCTCGGTGTTAGATCAGCATCTGAAAAACCTAAACCATTGTCCGCAGTTAGACTAGCTACACAGTTGTGATACGGTGGCAGAACTGACTGTTTAATATTAGTTTGCATTTTGCGTTTTGTGTTTGCAAAATGTTGCGGTAAGCAAGAGTCGCCACCGACTTTTATTTCATCCAACCGGAGAGGAAAAAAGTACAGAAAAAATCCTTTTTTGAGATTTTGAGTACGGGGGGTAGATTATAGAAAGGGAAGGTGTTGGCACCCTTTCTATCCATGGTTTTCCATGGGCTCTTAGGTACTTGCTCATTTTTAAATTGCTTGTGTGTGCTTTGTTTTGAAAATGTTTTACTTCGTGATAACCCATGTATCAGTCCTCAAAGGTGTGACGAAGTTATTTTGAAAAATTGTTTGAAAATGTGTAAGTGTGAAAAGTTTTTATTTGAGCAAGTACCTACTAGCATGTACTTACTCGAAAAAGATTGTTTCTATTCTTGTTTCCTTTAGACATCACTATCCTACTATTGAGAAATAGGTAGCACCGTTGTTGGAATTTGTAAGGGTCAATTCAAAAGGGACGTACGGTCACTAAAGCAATATTAGGACACCTTAGTAATAACTCTAGAGTCTTAAGATCTTATTCGAGGCAACATTTCCGAGGCAACATTCGAATGGGACATTTTGATCTTTTTAGACTGGAGGGCAACCACTAAGACACCCTATGCTTAATGATCGTTTACCGAAGGCAACCGAAGTGAGAGTATACCCTAAAAGTGAATATATGTGAGTGATTTGTTTCAGTTATTTATCTTTGCACATTAGGATTTTCTAACTGTATCAATTTATCATGCATTATTGCCATACAATCCTATTAGCATACATCTAGACAGTTAAATATTTGCAGGAATTAACAATGCGAGAAAATAAACCTACACTATTACAAGGCTTCGGGGAAAGGAATTAATTACATAGCCAAAAACTCAGGGATTTAAATAGTAAATAAAAACCCTAAATTAACTATTACAAACCATGAACAGTTACAAAATATTGGCAAAATAAATAACAAGCGTGCGGCGAATTAAATGCGAGGTGATTAGGGTTTTGACCCTTTGACTAATCCTATTTGCGGTTGATTAAAAAAAAAGATGTTTTTGTCATGTTTTGTTATTTGATAAAATAATGAAATAATTAAATTAAAAGAAAATCCTAAGTTCTAATTAATATTAATTAAGAAAAATAAATTAATTCATTCTAAAAAACCTATTTTTATATTTTTATTTTATTTGAGAAAGGCTTTTACCTACAGACGCTTACTATAGTTACAAACCTGTTCATCTCCAAAACTGCATACGAGCAAGATAAATGACAAGTACTGGTACCAATCAACTCGTCTCATCCTCACGAGCATCATGGTATCAGAATCAAAGCCCAATTTTGCCTGCATTGAAAACCCCTAAACAAGAACATGAAACCCTAACCATGGCAATATCACGTACAGGCATCAAAAATGCAATTAAATGACATGGTTAGCTTGCAAACATGATGATAATCACAACTATGATAATTAAAAGTGCTAAAGATGCATGAATCATGCTAATCGAACTACAAAAATATGTCAAACCATGAGGATCGTAGCGCGCGTTTCTGGGCGTGTTGAAGCTTGCAAAGGATGTTGTTAGCTTCCTGAGATGTCTAGCAAACGATTGAGATCACTAGCATACCTTGAATTGGCCTTAGAATGAAAACCAACTCCCACTTTTCTTTGGATTTTCCAGTTTTGTTCCAAGCTTCTCACGACCTCTAACCCTCCTCTTTTGATCTGCAAAGCTTTATTATATAACCTAGAATGAATTAGGTTAACAAACTTGGCATGAATCTTTGCATTTATCCAAGATTTGATTTGATTTTCAATTTGTATGATATCTTTCTATTTTCATGCCAATCATGCCTTTCTTATACCAATTGCCATTGATTCGAATTGATCATGCAAGCTCAGCATATCTTGATTGCCAATCTGTAAAAAAACAAATCAAATCATATCTTTGATAATTTTCATCATTTATTTGATTTAATTCACTTTTTAATTAATGAAAAATCAAAATAAATTGAAAAATGAAGAAAATAATTTGTGGATAAGTATTTGAGTCGTGGACCACATTATAATTGAAGTGCAAGCATAAAAAGTTAGGCCCATTTAGAAAAAAAATGCAAATTTGAGCACATTTGACTTTTGGCAATTTTGCAAAAATGGTCAACTTGGCCAATGCATAACTCTCTCAATTTTGACCCTAGAGAGGTGTTCTTTGACTTTTTAGAAATCTTAGTCTGTCCTCTAAGCAACCATTTTGGTCTCATCTCAATTGAGTCTTCCATGTTCATGTATGAAGCTTTGACCCAAAAGGTGATTTTGTTGACTTTTCAAAAGGACCTATAATGTCAAAATTCATATCTTTTTGTGAGTGCATATTCTGAACTTTTGAGATAAATATGAATTATGGGTAATTGCATCCTCTTCAAAATGAGCTTTGGATGGGTCATTTCTGATAAAGTATGAGAAAGTTATGCTTGGTCAAAGTTGAGTTGACTTTTCCTATAAAACCCTAATTTAGCAACTTTTGGGTTTTGATGGATTGTGAGCAATCATTGAGGAATAATGATCAAAACTTGATCAAATGATGAATAATAATTCAAGTTTAGTATGTTGACCAAAAATCTTGAAGTTTGAATGTATGTGGGCCACAGTTGACTTTTTACCTAGCACAGTTGATTTTCAGGCATTTGAGCAATTGACTGAGCAAACTTCTTCTGCAAGGCTTGAAACTTGACATGGATGATATTAAGGACATATTAGGACAATGGTGAGCATTTGAGTCATTTTAAGTTCACACATCTTGATGAAGATGGAAACCCTAATTAGAGATAGACTGCCTTAGGAGAGAGTTTGTCTGGTCAACTCTTGAACTTCCTTGAGCCATTTGCGGACCTCACTTGCCATGTGTTGAGAAATATGGGAGGGAAAATTTTGGGGTACAATAGAAGTCTTGAAATTGATCAGCAGATGTCTCTTGAGGTACATGGGCGTTTTTTAAGAACTTTACCAAGGCTTTTGCATGTGCCTCCGAACAAAGTAGTAATGCCAGCATGGAGATTTTAGAGGGAGTTTTCCCCAGTTGTTCAACTACATCGTAGTCGCTTCTCTTTATAATTTTCAAGATCTCATTCATTTCTTTCTTGGAGGCCTCAGGTATAGTTAATGATTGAGCCTTCGTCCGGACATGCTCAATCATAACACTTTCCTCGAGTCTCATTTAATTCGGCAGCAGGAGTGCCGGTCAGAATGATTACAGGGGTTGTAACGGCTTTGTCAATCGGAGCATTGTTGGAGATAAATGTAGGACCGTGAACAGCTTTTGGGGGAGCAGGAATGATTACGGGTCCAGAAACTGCTTTTGAGGGAGCAATTTCTAGAGAAAATATCCTACCGCTACGGGTAATTTTGCTAGTTCCTGCAATGTTATTGATGTCAGAGCTTGAATCTTCGGCGGCTGGCCAGTCCTGCTTGATACTGTGATAATAGACATCCCCTCCATAATTCCATGATATGGTTTTGTCTGATGTATATGGGACTGGTCCATGCATTGTGATTATTAGAGGTGCTGCTTTCGGAACTGATGTAATTCTAACGGGTCTTTTGGTGGAGACCCTGGAAGAATTTGCGGAAATGGCAATGATTGAAACATCTTCAAAAGGAACAATTGGAACAAAAGTCTTTTCAAACAAAATTTCTTTGTTATCTATCAGGCACTGAACGCCTATTTTCAACAAAGGACAACCAGTCGGTGAGGACAAGCAGAGATGGCAAACTTCGTTACAGCCCAGGAACACATCGACATTCAACAAATTCAAGTTAATAGTCGGGAGTGAGGTCATGAGTTCATCAACTGAGGTAACAAACAAATCTTCCTCAATGGCATTAGTATTATGGCCATGTCTGGGCATAGGGGCAAAAATTACATTTGGCTTTTCCAGCGCATCGAACTCAATTTCTTTTGCTTCAATGAGGTCTTGTATTTTGTTCTTTAGGGCCCAACAGTTATTAGTATCGTGACCAGGACTTTCAGAGTGATACGCGCAATGGACATTGGGATGATAATGAGGGGATGTTGTATTGGGGTTTTTCGGAGCTTCTTTCAAGGTCACCAAGTTGAATCTTAATAGATGAGGTAATACTTGAGACGGGGCCATGTTGATTCTGGTGAACTGCCTGACTGGCCTTTCCATCCTTGGTTGATTATTTCTTTGCTGATCAGACACGGGTTTTGGGATCATAACATCCCTCACCATTGGTCGGCGTTCGTCCCTATCTTGGTTTATTTGTGGATATACGGCAGCCACCTCTTTCTTTCTGATAAAGGGCTTCCTTACAACTGTAGAAGCAGATGTGTCTTTCTGAATCTTTCCATTCTTCATACTAGCTTCTATCATCTCTTCGGTTAATATTAGTTCAGTAAATCCTGTAGATGAACTTCCAATTAAATGATCGAAGAAGGGACCAGACAATGTGCCCAAGAACATGTCCACCAATTCTCTCTCATACAGAGGGGGTTGAACTCTTCCAGCCAAATCTCTCCATTTTTGTGCATAGTCCTTGAAACCTTCATTGGAAACCATGGACATACTCTGGAGTTGAGTACGGGTATGTGCTAAATCTGCATTGTACTGATATTGTTTGTAGAAATCCACAGAAAGATCTTCCTAATTGTGAACATTAGCCCTTTCTAGTTGGTAGAACCAGTCAAGTTGAGTCCCAGACAGATTGTCTTAGAAGAAGTGCATCCATAAGTCTTTATCAGCGGTATGGGGTTGAATTTTCCTCAGATATGACCGGAGATGCATCTTAGGGCATGAAACTCCGTCATATTTAGCAAATACAGGTTCTTTGAATTTTAGAGGAATCACTATCCCCGACACCAAACCCAATTCCTGAAAGTCCAAGCCATGCACCTTTTGGATTTCCATCACGCTCAAACGCTCTTCGAGATGTTTGTACTTGTCATCAGCTGGAGGGTATTGTTCTTCAGAGTAGTCTTCTTCTTCCTCTGATTTTGACGGGACAACTATTTCCTTGCCTTTACCATCTTGGTTGTCTCTTTCACCGGATGTTGTTGCAAAGTCCAAAGTCCTTCTTGTCTGCCCATGAAATCTTCTTCCCATGTTCAAGACTCCGGTTACCTTCTTGGTTTTCTTTTTCCTCTCTTCAGTCAGCAAAGTCTTCAATTCTTCTTGTCTCTTAGCTAGGGTCAAAAGCAACTATTGAAACTGTGTATTCTGAGCTTGGAGATCTTTCAATGTTTGCTCAAGATCCATCTTACTGAAATAAACAGTAGAGAGATGAGGAGACTTGTTGCAAAAAACCTACTTATGTCATGATGAATGGTATCTGCATATGCAATGTTTTCAAGGATTTCAAAGATTCAAATTCGTTTTAGACAAAAAGGAAACACACGTTATATTAATAAGATAAAGTTTGAGTACATCAATGCCCCTTGGGAAAAAATAATACAAAAGCTCTAAGATAGAAAAGTAGTGTGCATCCTCTTTGATGCAATGTAGGCATTCAGAGTCTGCTCCTCATGAAGTAGCCTAGTGAGCTCCAAAACCTTCTTCTCGCTTGCATAGAATTAGGCTTCGAAAGTATCTCGCTCTCCTTTGAGTTGTATCCAATCCCTTTGTAGGTCTTCAAGGGATGTGGGCATGTCAGGATGTAGGATAGTGTGTGGAACATCTCCCTCCGTGATAGGCTCAATGATTACCGGGAGAATGGAGGGGTAAGGCATCATAAGACTCTGAGCACAAATTCGTACCCACTTGAGGTAAGGCTCAAGAGGGATGGAATTTTTGTGCCCCAAAGTCTTGCTATCCACCTTATTTAACATCCTCCAAGCTCGGATAAATCTCTGGCGAAGACCTTGATCGTCATTGTCATAGTCGAATACCAAACCTTGAATCAACATCTCGTGCGGGCCATCCCTTCGGGCGTAACCAAACTGTCTTAAGGCTAAACATGGATTGTAGGTGATACCTCCCCTGATGCCAAGTAAAGGGACATTAGGGAATTCTCCACAAAGGTCAACAGTGATAACATTCTCTTTGGATCGGGAGCACCAATGAATGTCTGAATGTTTGAGCGTCATCAACCTTTGTGACCATCTTTAACCTTGCTCATTCTTTAATACAGATTGGGGAAGATGAGAAATAAACCATCTTTCCAAGAGAGGAGTGCAACACATAAGGACACCTCTTTTCCTCATTGTGCGAGTGTGAAAAGAGTGTAGGATATCCCCTAGCAATGTAGGCACCAGGTTGCATGATATGAAGATTTTGAAGGCATTCACATCTATGAGTTGGTCAGGATTTGGAAACAAAACCATCTTGTTGTATCCCAAAATTTGCCCTCCCATATTCTTCAAGATTTAGCAAGATCAAGCTTCAAAATCCCTCAAGGGTTGCACAGTCCAATTGCCTCCTAACACAGTCAAAATTAGGGTTTTGGTTCTGGCAAAGAAATTGAGGTTTTCAAGGGTCAAATCAAGTCCCATGTGCCCATATACATTGTCAAACATCCATATATCAAGTTTCAAAGCTCACAAGGTCAAGTTGCACAGTCAAAAACCCTAATTGCTCCACAGTCAACTGCAGGGGCAAAATGTTCATTTGACAGTCTAAAGTCAAAAATTTTGGTCAACATCTTATTTTGAAGCCACAATCATCATTTGATCAATTCTTGATCATGATTCCACAAGCATGGCTCAAAAAGTCTCAAGATGCAAAAGTTTCTATTTTTGGACAGTTGAAAAGTCAACTGCAAATTGAACAAGGTATAACTTTTTCATGGTTTATCAGAAAAATCCCATCCAATGCTAATTTTGAAGGGGATGACATTTCCTACAACTCATCTTCACACTCCAAGTCCAAGAAATGCTCTCACAAAAAGTTATCAATTTCAACATTATAGGTCATTTTCAAAAGTCAACAAAAAGGCACTTTAAGTCAAAGACCATAACTTGAGATTGGTAAATCAAAATGACATGGGACCAACGGCATTGGTTATAGGACTTCAAGACCTTTCCAAAATGTCCAAGAACATGTTCATAGCTTCAAAATTGAGCAAGATATGCATTGGAGAAGTTGGGAAATTTTTGGGAACTTTCAAAAGTCAACTTTGCCTAAAACACTTCAAATTTGCTAATGGGCCTCAAATTCTTTCTTGAATCATTACCCAAGGCCTATGCACGACCCATTGAGCTCAAAATGATTTATTTTCTTATTTTTAATTAATTAATTGAATTTTTATTATTATTAATTCATTTAATTGGTTTAATTGTAGAAAAATATCAAAGCATGTTTGTCAAATCTTTTTATGCAGCAAATATACTCCACACATGCTACGGATTTCGTGCATCACTCAAGGGGACAAGATCTTCCATAATTGGAAAGGTTTTCATGGCAAAAGATTGAAAATCACATAATTGAAAATCAAAGATATGAAACATTACTGCAATGGATTCATGGGCTTTATTTTGACCTAATTTGCATCACATACATATGCAAGAGCTAACCCTATTCAGAGATACACGTGAAAGCTGCTCATACTCCATAGCCAATTTGCAAAAAAATCAAGAAAGTGGTGAAACTGAAATCCTACTTGCAGTACAATTCAAGGCCTAAAAACTTTTCCAATACGTTGCTGACATTGCCAGGAAGCCATTGCAATCAAGAACAGGCTCTCATACCCAAGGAAACGGTAAAACAAAGTCAGGGTTTGGTCAAATATGTTCATAATCGAAATCTAATTTCCATGCATCATTGACCTGTTTTATTTGTTGATTTGTATTGCTGACGCCTTCCTGAAACTTTTGATATAGTTTAATTGCACTAAAACTCTCAGGATCATAATCCACCATGAATGGAGTTTAGGGTTTCTGAAGCTTTCAATTAGGGCTTCCTTGTTGTGGAAAAATTAAACCTTGAGACCTATGCAGTTGAATTCAGGAGCTCAATACGATTTGAATGGCAACCTCGCGCTCAATTTATATTATCTGTGGACGTAATCGCTATTTTTCACACTTTCACTTAGTGGGGGTTTAAAACCCCCGCTATCTTATTCATATTTTGCAGGTAAACAAAGAAGAAGACAGACGTGTCATCACATGATTGGGGAGTTCAAAATATGGCGCGTTTTCGTTTGTTCTATACCATTAGTGCTTGTTTTTTTTATATTAATTGTTGTCCACTCATATGACAAACGCGCTTGAATGGCTGGATGGTGGATGACACGCTTGGCAAACGCTGGGACCTGGGTTCGATTCCCAGGTCCCCCCATATAATTCATAATTTTTGTGTTAACATGTTCTAGTGCAGCATCCGTTCCATGCCCCACCATGCATCCTCACGCCTGAGCTTGCCACGCCCTCATGATGATCAATCCAGTGGTTACATAATGAAGAGCATGATGCACTCTAGTCAACCAACGTACACACAACCAGAAAAGTCAAAGATGGCCTTGTGTTCATGGGCCTGAATTCCTCACAAACACCTCCATATGGGCCAGACACCCCCTTGGTTTGCAATTTAATTTTCTTTTCTTTCTTTTAATTTCTTTCAATTGTTTTTTTATAACTATTATTAATTCACCATAAAATTAATTTTTCATAATAAAAATCAGAAAATCAAAATACAAAAATATGTTTAATTATTTATTAATTTCCTCACTAATTTATTGTTGTAAATAAACTCTAACAATTAACTTTAGTTTAATTTAGGTTTATATTTTAACCTCTTTTCTTAATAAATAAAAATATATAGAATTAGGTTTTTGACTTTTTTATCTTTTTCTTAAATTAATTATTAATCATCATTATTTATCATTATTATTAATTATCATTAATTTTTGTACATAAATATGTAAATTAACTAATTAGTTTAAATTAGGTCAACTTTGACGTTTTATTAATAATTAAAATAATTTAGAACTAGGGTTTCACTAACTTTAATTTTAATTCTTTTCTTTATTTTCATAAATACCAAAAACATAAAAAAAACTTTCTTTTCTTTAATTAAATAATAATTAGGTCCTAATTTAATTTAATTTCAAGCAAATGGTCAAAACCCTCGGACGTTCAGTTTAATTCTTTTCGCGCATTATTTTTATTTCTTTTAATTATTATGTAACTGCTTTCCGGATGTAATAGTAATTAGGTTTACCGCATTCTTTACTTTCCGCATCTTTTATCAAAAACGGGTCTTTGTATTTTGGCGATGTATAGACTCGCGCCTTGTAATAGCGTAGCTTTTATATTTCCGTCTTTTAACTTTCCGCACTCCTAACTGCTAAACTCGCATGAAAGAATGTATGGTAATATAAAATAACTCGTAGCTCACAATGACATGATCAAAGATAACTGTTAAACTGAAAACAACACACAAATACACACACCACTTCTAGGGTACGCCTCACTCGCTGCCTTCGAAACGTGGTCGTCAAGTATAGGACGTTTTAGCGGTCGCTCTTATGTCCATGATCCAGTTGCCTCGAAACAGTTGCCTCGAAACAGTTGCCTCGAAACGGTTGCCTCGGATTAAAAAAGATCTAGGACATTAGGGTAGCTTCTAAGGTGTCCTACTGTTGCTTCGGTGACCACACATGTCCCTAATAATCGAATTGACCCGAACACCTCCAACGACGGTGCTACCTACCTCTCAATTGTGGGATAGCATTATCTAAAGGACTCTTACACAGCCTAATTCCTTAGAGTAGGTAGATTTCTCATAGGTACTTTCTCTCTTAAACAAACAAAACAACTTTTCGCACTGACACTTTCAAAAAGTTTTCAAACAAATTTTTCATACACTCTTGAGGACTGATACAAGAGTTACCTAGAAGTCTTTCAAACTAAACTTTTTCAAAACCCACACACACTTGAAAAGCAAACAATTTTTGAAAACATAAGAGCAAGTACCTAAGAGCCCATGGATAACCATGGATAGAAAGGGTGCTAACACCTTCCCTTTCTATAAATCTACCTCCCGAACCGAGAGACATCTCAAAGAAGGAATTTTGCCGTGCTTTTGTCCTTTCCATGTTGGAGAAAATAAAATACGGTGGCGACTCTTGCTTCCGCGACATTTCGCGAACCAGCTTTAAACAGTCAGTTCTATTTCCACCGATCACAGAACTGGCGACTCTGCTGGGGAAACTTAAAGTGAGGTGTACCTTAGGATAGCTCATACTTGTGTTTTCAATTGTTGTGTTTTGTTTGCTTTACTATTATGGGCATTGTCTTGGAGTTTCATAGATCCTAACCCGGATCTGGGGATACCCTGTTAGGTAGCATAAGCTGTGAGGGACCTGTCCGGCATAGACCGACACGGGTGAAGCAGTGGCTACGTTGGTGTGGCACCTTGGTCTGTACCGAAATCCCTTGTGTCGCAACGAGGAGAATATGGGTCTTCTGAGGAGTCATTAAGCACCAACCGACCTTAGAACCTTAAATGACCCAACTTGGCCAATAGAACAGTAGCAGTATGCTACACCCATTGAGGCTAAACTCTCGCGATGGTTCTGGCCGCAAGAAAAGATTGCGACGCTGGAGTTATGACCGATTGAGGGTAGTCAATGATATTGGGATCCTCTAGAACCCGGTTACTTTTGATAGGACAGGTCTTAACCAACAAACTGAAAGAGGGTAGTACCTGAACTTCATGCTGGCCTAAACCCTAAGGGATGTCTTGTGTGACTTGTGTACCTTATCATGTTTGCCTTTGTGAATATTTGTGGTGTGCTTTATCATGACATCATACCATCATAAACATTGCATGCATCCTGCATAAGGACTGACCATTTCAAAGACAAGAGGATTTCACCTTTGCTCTATTTTGTAGGACATCATGATGCATATGCGAAGGAACACTATCCGGTTCAACTTTGTTCACCCACCTGAGTTGCTTGAAGAATTGGTTAGCAGAATTCCAAACACCACTTCCTTCATCAAGAGGCATGGTTCTCTTCTCGGTTTAGTCACTGCAAAGTGGGACCAACAACTGATGAGTGTCTTGACCCAGTTCTATGATCCCTTGCATAACTGCTTCACCTTTCAAGACTTCCAGTTGGTCCCTACCCTGGAAGAATTCTCTGATTTGCTTGGCATCCCTATCTTGGATCAGACCCCCTTCACTGGTTGGGAAAAACTCTTAGGCTTGAGGAGATTGCTGCAGCCCTCCCTTTGACCCACAAAGAGGTAATGGACAACTGGGTGACTAGAAGCAGAGTTAAGGGTTTCTTGGTCAAGTTTCTGATCGGTAAAGCTAACAGTTTCTGGAATGACCTAGACTTCAGGGCGTATGAAGACATTCTGGCTCTCTTAATCTATGGTCTGGTTTTGTTTCCTAATCCTGATAACTTCATTAACATCACTACCATAAGGATCTTCATGTCTCGGAACCCTGTGCCCACTCTCTTGGGTGATATCCTGCAACAACTTTATGCTCGTACTACTCGAAGACGAGGAACTCTGTGGTGTTGTATTCCTTTGTTAGTGAGGTGGTTTATTTCGCACCTCCCTAAGTTCGTGCTGAAGAATAAAGAAGGAAGAGGCTGGGCTCATAGGTTAATGTCTCTCACTGATAATGACATCATTTGGACTCTCAGGGGTTTGGATGAGGTAGTTGTTATTGATTGTTGCGGAGAATATCCTAATGTTCCTCTGATTGGTACCCAAGGAGGAATTTCTTATAATCCATGTCTAGCTCTCCGTCAGTTTGGAAGAGCCAGAAGAGCAGGGCCTCATGAGATGTTGATGCCTCACATCAGTTTTGAGTTTCAGGTAGATAGTGATGAGCTGCGTCGTAGGTTCATCAAGGCTTGGGACAGAATTCACAAAGCTGACCCACATGAGTTGGGACCGAAGACTTCTCTACCTATGGAACCCTACTACAGATGGGTCCGCATCTGTGCTCAGAATTTAGGTATGCCATATGAAGCTGTCAGACCCATCATTCTTGAATATCCTGATAGAGATGGGGCTTCTCCAACTGTTCTCCCTCCTCAGATACCTACTGATGTTGATTGACTAAAGAGGTCTTAGGCACAACTACGAGAAGAACGGGATTCTTATCGGGAAAAGT
The DNA here is from genome assembly GCA_948472305.1 of Vicia faba. Lineage (NCBI taxonomy): Eukaryota > Viridiplantae > Streptophyta > Magnoliopsida > Fabales > Fabaceae > Vicia > Vicia faba. Next base: position 431,331,399 of record OX451740.1, on the reverse strand, counting down.
TCAACGAGCAGGAATTGAAGATCCAGAAGCTGACAAAGCAGTTGGAGAACGAGCGGGCCTTGAATGACTACATCCGTACTGAGAAAAGGAGACCCTAGGATCACTGATGAGCTTTGGATATTCTTTTACAGTTACTTTTTTATTTCCCTTTTCAGTATTTCCATTTTATGTAACGCCTAAGGGCAATCTGTTGAACAATCTAAATTCCAAAGTTTAAATCTAATGAAGTGTGTTCCTTTTTGTTTACAAAGTTGAATCCCGATTGTCTTTGAAAACATAAATCATACGCATTCCATTCATCATGTGCATCACAGGTACTCTTCTTTTCAGGTTGCTTAATGTTCTTCGCTGTTTATTTCAGCAGCCATCATGAATCCTGAATCATCTACTGAGCAATCCATCAAGGCCCTCCAGGCTCAGAACGCCCAGTTCCAAGAGCTGATCATGAGTTTAGCCCAAGGTCAAGAGGAATTGAAGGCTCTGCTGGTCAAGAAGAAGAAGAAGAGAACTGTACTATTCAACACTGGCCGGAGGTTTGGTAACACACTGCAAAATGAGGTTGATCAAGCTGGTTCTTCTGTAGGGAAAGGCAGTCCCCAAAGGGGAAGGGTTCCTAGTCCTGTGGTCTCTGACAACGAGACTGATTTCAATGAAGAGCAATACCCTCCCGCTGAAGACAAGTACAAGCAGTTAGAGGATCATCTGAATGCCATGGAAATTCAACAAGTGCCTGGGTTGGATTTTGGAGACCTGGGTCTATCTTCTGGTGTGGTGATCCCACACAAGTTCAAAGCACCATCTTTCGCAAAGTATGACGGGGCGTCCTGCCCTAAGCTACATCTCAGATCTTATGTGCGGAAGATCCAGTCGTATACTATGGAGAAGAACTTATGGATCCATTTCTTCCAGGAGAGTCTTTCAGGGACTCATCTCGAATGGTTCTATCAGCTGGATGGAACCAAGGTTCGTAACTGGGAGGACTTGGCTACTGCTTTTTATAAGCAGTATCAGTACAATGCCGACCTCGCTCCTACACGTACCCAACTCCAGGGTATGTCGCTAGGATCGGGAGAAGCTTTTAAAGAGTATGCGCAAAAGTGGAGGGACCTGGCTGGCAGGGTGCAGCCACCATTAACCGACCGTGAACTTGTGGACATGTTCTTAGGGACCCTATCCGGGCCGTTCTTCAACCATCTCATTGGCAATTCGTCTGCAGGGTTCACAGACCTCATTCTGACTGGGGAAAGGATAGAAGCTGGCATGAAATCAGGGAAGATACAGAAAGGTGCGTCCTCAAGTTCTGAGAAGAAGCCTTTCAAGAAGGAAGCTAGTGTTGTGTATGGGCCCAGAAAATAAAACAAACCGGAGCTCCGCCAAGCTGTCAATGCGGTGGTGATTGCTAAGCCTGCTGCCGCTCCTCGGCAACCTAACCAACCAAGGGGTGAGAGACCCAGAAGAGAATATACTCGACTTAGTAGGACCTTGTCACAGATCTTGCCGCAATTGCTATCGACCAACTTGGTAACCGTCAGAGAAGCTCCGAAGGTGGTTAACACAACCTCTCCGAAGTATAATCCCAATGCCCGTTGTGCTTATCACTCTGATAGCCCGGGGCATTCTACTGATGATTGATGGGCCCTAAGAAATAAGGTTCAAGACCTTATCGATGCCAAAGAAATACAGTTTGAGGCACCCGAAAGGCCCAACGTTGTGACTGCTCCTATGCCACAGCATGGAGCAAATGCTATTGAGGAAGACCTGTATGCAGTTTCTGTGGATGATGTTGCTACCCCTTTATTGACTGTCAAGAGGAACCTGTTGCTAGCCGGTTTATTTCTGGGTTGTAGCAAGGGTTGCCTTCTATGTGCTGTTTCCCCTGCTGTTTGTCCGTTGCTGAAGTCAGGCGTCCAAAACCTGATGGATAGCAAGGAGATTTTGTTCAAGAAGACTACTGTTCCTATTGTTCCTACTGAAGAAGTATTTGTTGTCCCCATCTTCAACAATCCTATCAAGGCTCCCCCGAGGAAGCCAGTCAAAATCATGTCTGTTGCACCTATTATCATTACTGTTCCGGGGCCCCTCCCCTATAAATCTGACAAGGTTGTCCCATGGCATTATGGGGCAGATGTGTATGTACTTGGAGTAAAGCAGGAGTTCAACACTAGTACCGGTATCAGCAACATCACCGGTCCCGCTAAAGTTACTCGCAGTGGCAGGCTCTTCTCGCCTGACATTGCGCCACCAGTTATCCGAAGACCTCTTATCATCACGCCTACAAGTGCGCCTGTTTCCCCTCCTGATCAAGTTTCTACCCCTATTGCCGAGTCATCTGACACTCGGGGCAAAGGGATTGCTGATGTTCCTGCCCGGGTGGATGCACCAAAGACTGTTAATGTTGAAGCCCCCCAGCAAGAGATGGAGGAAATTCTTAAGATCATCAAGAAGAGCGATTTCAACGTCGTTGAACAGCTGGGGCACACCCCCTCTAAAATCTCTATGCTATCACTGCTGTTATGTTCAGAGGCCCATGCCAAGGCCCTGATTTCATTTCTGAAGACGGCTCATGTGCCACAAGAAACATCTGTCGACCAATTTACTGATTGTGTGGCCAACTTGACCGCTGACAATGGGTTGGGCTTCTCTGATGCTGATCTGACCGCTAAGGGAAAGAACCACAACGATGCCCTGCATGTCTCCATTGAATGCAGGGGCACTACTCTCGCCCACGTGTTGGTAGACACCGATTCTTCACTGAATGTACTTCCCAAGAAGGCCTTAGACAGGTTGGATTGTGAGGGTTTGGAGTTAAAACCTAGTAACATCGTTGTCCGAGCCTTTGATGGGTCGAAGAGGATGGTACATGGTGAAGTGGATATTCCGATCCGGGTTGGTTCTCAAGTCTTTGATTCAACATTCTATGTGATGGACATTCGTCCATCCTATTCTTGTTTGCTGGGTCGTCCTTGGATCCACAAAGCTGGAGCTGTGACCTCCACTCTACACCAGAAGCTCAAATACCCTGTCAGAGGGAAGATTGTTACAGTGCAGGGGGAGGAAGAATACATGGTTAGCCATCTTAACTCATTCCGGTATACAGAGATGGACGGGGAGTTCATTGAGACCCCCTTTCAACACTTTGAAGAGGTGCCTCCAACATTGGCATCAGCCGAGACTGTGACTGAAGATATTTCTCCTTTGAAGATGGCTTCCTTGAAGGATGCCCGGGCTGTGGTTGAGAAGGATGAGTGTGCAAACTGGGGCAGGCTCCCTGATTTTACTCCAAAGACTGACAAGTTTGGGCTGGGTTTCACTGCAGAGGCTCAGAGGGTTGTACGTAAAGCAAGGATTGGAAGACCTCCCGTATTCATCACCAACCCAGGAGTGAATGCTATTGAAGGCGATGCGGAGGAATCTGAATTTGACAGCTGGATCTACCCAACGGCCGACGGTGGACTGAACAATTAGACTGCCAAAAACTACATACCTGTTACTTTTGTTACTCAGTAATGAGCTCCTTTGTTTTTAAATTTGTAACGAACAATAATTTTAAAACTTTATGGCCCGGTGTCTTACCCGGGGCACCGTGGCTTCATTTGTGAGGGCTTATTACTTGTCATTTCCATATATCATGAATAAAAACATTGGACGTTTTTCGCATTTCAAATCTTGTGCTCCCTTTCTTTCTTTCTTTATATATTGCAAAACAGCTATATTTACACACACTCACCTATACAGGTTTCAATCCACTCTGGATCTCACTGGTAACGACTCTGCTACTGCCAGTTATGACTTCGAAAATCCGATCAACTTAGCCGAAGACGAAGGTGAAGATGATTGTGAAGTGCCTGGCGAGCTTGCAAGACTGTTACTCCAGGAAGAGAGGGCCATTCAGCCACATGAAGAGCCAGTGGAAACAGTAAATCTGGGTACGGAGGCAGACAGAAAGGAAGTCAAGATCGGTGCCAATCTAGAGCTCAGCGTGAAACAGCGGTTGATTCAGATGTTGCATGATTATGTGGAGATCTTCGCATGGTCTTACGAAGACATGCCTGGGTTAGATACCGACATTGTGGTTCATCACCTGCCTACCAAGGAAGACTGCCCTCCGGTAAAGCAAAAGGTCCGCCGTATGCGTCCAGAGATGTCCGAGAAGATCAAAGCTGAGGTTATGAAACAATTCGATGCCGGTTTTCTAGCAGTGACTTCTTACCCTCAGTGGGTTTCCAATGTGGTTCCGGTACCGAAAAAGGATGGTAAGGTCTAAATGTGTGTTGACTACAGGGATTTGAACAGGGCCAGCCCCAAGGATGATTTCCCTCTGCCTCACATCGACGTTCTGGTTGACAATACTGCTCAGCACAAGGTGTTCTCCTTCATGGACGGCTTTTCAGGTTATAATCAGATCAAAATGGCTCCTGAAGACATGGAAAAGACTACCTTTGTTACTCAGTGGGGCACCTTCTGCTACAAGGTCATGCCATTCGGGTTGAAAAATGCTGGGGCAACCTACCAACGTGCCATGGTTGCTTTATTTCATGACATGATCCATCATGAGATAAAAGTGCACGTCAATGATATGATTGCAAGGTCTCAAACTGAGGAGGAACACCTTGACCATCTACAGAAGCTGTTTGACCGTCTGAAGTTGTACAAGCTGAGATTGAATCCGAACAAGTGCACCTTCGGGGTAAGATCTGGGAAGTTGCTAGGCTTCGTCGTGAGCGAAAAAGGTATTCAAGTGGACCCTGCCAAGGTTAAGGCCATACAAGAGATGCCAGCTCCCAAGACAGAGAAAGAAGTCAGAGGCTTTCTAGGACGTCTGAATTACATTGCTCGATTCATCTCGCATCTAACTGCTACCTGTGAACCAATCTTCAAGCTGCTGAAGAAAGATCAGGTGGTACGTTGGAATGATGAATTTCAGGTCGCTTTCGATAGAATCAAAGAGTATCTCCAAGAACCACCCATTCTTATGCCACCGGTTGAAGGGAAACCTCTAATACTGTACTTGACAGTACTTGACAGCTCAATGGGGTGTGTGATGGGGCAGCATGACGAGTCTGGCCGAAAAGAGCATGCCATTTATTACCTTAGCAAAAAGTTTACCGACTTTGAGACCCGATACTCACTACTCGAGAAAACTTGCTGCGCTTTGGTATAGGCTGCTCGCCGGCTGAGACAGTATATGCTGACTCACACTACTCTGTTAATTTCTAAAATGGATCCAATAAAGTACATATTCGAAAAGCCTGCTCTGTCCGGAAGAATAGCAAGATGGCAAATGATCTTGACAGAATACAACATCCAGTACACGACTCAGAAAGCTATCAAAGGAAGTGTATTGGCAGACCATTTGGCACACCAGGCAGTGGACGACTACCAGTCAATGAACTTTGAATTTCCTGACAAGAGCATCATGGTAGTGACTGATTGTGAAGTACCTGGACCGGACGAAGGACCTGAGGAAGGATCCCGATGGTCTATGCACTTTGACGGAGCCTCCAATGCTTTGGGTAACGGTATCGGCGCTGTGATCATATCCCCTCAAGGCACTCATACTCCACTTATCGCCCGGCTATGTTTCAACTGCACCAACAACATGGCGGAGTATGAGGCGTGTATCATGGGTCTTCAAGCTACGGTTGACTTAAGGATCAAGTTTCTGAGTGTCTTCGGAGATTCCGCTCTCGTGATCAATCAGATCAAAGGCGAGTGGGATACGAAACACCCAAACCTTATTCCTTACAAAGAATGTGTGTTGACATTGATCCCCCATTTCACAGAGATAACTTTTGAACATTTCCCAAGAGAGGAGAATCAGTTGGCGGACGCGTTGGCTACGATGTCTTCTATGTTCAGAGTCAAATGGGACAATGAGGCTCCCCGGATCATTATCTGGAAACTGGACGAACCTGCATATTATTGTGATTTTGAGGCTGAGATAGTAACTGAAAAACCCTGGTACCATGAGGTGAAGAGGTATCTGGAAGCTCAAGAATACCCCGGGGGTGCATCTGTCAATGACAAGAAGTTTCTGAGAAGGTTTGCAGCGAAGTTCTTCCTCAGCAACGACATTCTATACAAGCGAAACCATGATTCAACCTTACTGCGTTGTGTGGATAAGACTGAAGCAGAAAGGATCATGGCAGAACTGCATGAAGGTACCTTCGGAACACATTCCAATGGACACACCATGGCAAAGAAAATCCTTCGGGCATGATATTTCTGTTCCACAATGGAAGCTGACTATTACCAACATTCTCGGACATGTCATAAGTGCCAGATTTATACTGATAAGGTGCACGTTCCTCCAGTCCCTCTGAATGTCTTGACTGCACCATGGCCTTTTGCAATGTGGGGCATTGATATGATCGGCGAGATTAAACCTACGGCATCCAACGGGCATCGCTTCATCCTTGTAGCGATTGATTACTTCACGAAGTGGGTTGAAGCAGCTTCCTATGCCACTGTAACCAAGAACGTCGTGGCACGGTTCATTCGGCACAACCTGATCTGTCGATACGGTGTCCCAGAAAGGATCATCACGGACAATGGTACCAATCTCAATAACAAGATGATCACTGAGCTCTGCGAGCAATTCAAGATACAGCACCACAACTCTTCTCCCTACCGGCCGAAGATGAATGGGGCTGTAGAGGAAGCTAATAAGAATATCAAAAAGATTGTGCAGAAGATGACAGTGACCTATAAAGATTGGCACGAGATGTTACCGTTTGCTCTTCATGGGTACCGTACCTCAGCAAGGACGTCAACCGGGGCAACCCCATTTTCCTTGGTCTACCGCATGGAGGCAATCTTGCCGATTGAAGTCCAGATACCCTCTCTCCGGATAATGAAGGATGCAGGCTTGAGCGAAGATGACTGGATCCAGACTCGACTTGATCAGTTGAACCTAATTGACGAAAAGAGACTCACTGCTATTTGTCATGGTCAAACGTATCAAAAACGGATGATCAGGGCATTTAACAAGAAAGTCAGACCACAAGAGTATCAAGTTGGAGACCTGGTAATCAAGCGCATCATTCTTCCTCAAAGTGATCCCAGGGGCAAATGGACCCCCACATACGAAGGGCCATTTGTGGTTAAACATGTCTTCTCAGGAGGAGCCATGATTCTAACCGACATGGATGGTGACGACCTTCCTCACCCCGCCAATGCAGACATAGTAAAAAGATACTACGCATGATAAAAGACCCGCTAGGTTGACATACCTAGGAAAAAATTAGGGCTTCCCGGCGAACCAAAAGGGTTCGGGCAAAAATAAGGGATGAAATGAAAAAATCTGTACACCCGGCAAGTCGAAAACCTGAAAAGGCGGCTTGGGAAAAAATGGGTATCCCGGTGGACTGAAAACCCGAAAGGGCGGTCCAGGCAAAAGTTAGGGATAAGCGTAATACTATGTCTCATTGGATCACCTTGCATCCAGAATCTGGTATCAACATCAAGTTCAGACGGCATCAATCAATCAACTTCATCTTCAACTGAGCAGCCAAGTGATGAGACGCTCGAAGATATAAAGGCGATAGCAGAGTTGGAACCCAGTGAGATTATTCTTTTCACACAGCTGTTTTGTTTTCCTTTTTCACAAAATTGTATAAACTCTGTTTGTTCGGCGGCGTTCTCTTACTAGGACGTCAGCCTCTTGTACATAAACGCCTATTTACAGGCAAATTCAAAAAATCAAATACAAATTCACTTTTCAGACCAATTGCCAATTGTTTTTTCCTTTTTTCTGTTTTGTTTTGTAAAGAACGTCCAATGTTCATTTGTGATATATGCATTTGACACTAATTGCTAACTCATAAATATTTGAATACAAAACAAAGGGATTAATTACAGGTAACATCAGAAACAGGGGCAATAATGAGCTGTCTAAGCAATCTAATTGCTCTGTCCACCAAGGTACCAAGGTAAGTTCGGCTGAAGAATGTAACCCAGATACCTTCACTCCCCGCCGAGTAAGACAAGATTCAACAATTCTCTCCCAAGCAGTTAGTCTCCCATCAGCCCTAAAAAGGCACAGCATCTCCAGCAAGTCAGCAATATTCTCCCCGAGCAGAGTTATCCTCAGTCAGCCTCAAGGAAGTGGGTATCCCCAGAAGACCTCAACATTCCCCAGCAGGGTATACAATATTCCTCTACAAGCATCCCCGACAGTCTTGATCTAAGATTGTTCCCCGGCGGAATACCAGACATCCAGTGGAGCCACTTCCCCAGTGCAATCTGAAAAGTTTCCCCAGGAGAACTCAATCAATCTCCCCAACAGGTGCAGGAAGCTTATCCCTAGTAGATTCTGGAAGCTTATCCCCTACAGAGTGCGAATGCTCTCCCCCGGCTTTATTCAAAGGTTATTTCCCCACCAGGATATAACTGGGTTATCCTCAGCCAATTGCCACGGAAAGATCGTCCCCGGAGAAATCTTCCTATCCCCAGCGGAGTTCATCAAACCTTCCAACAGAGCTCAACAATGGTATCCCCAACGTTGTTATCATCAACCTCAGCAAAGTACCTCTCTTTCCCCCACAGGGTATTCCCCGCAGAGTAATCTCTTCGCCAAGTTTATTCCCCGACGGAGTCATCTTCTCCTACCGGTATTCTTGCAACCATCATCCCCAGCGGAAACAAAGCTCTACTCTTCCACATCAGCCCAGGATTCAACTTCCCGGCACTCGTCAAGGATTTACTTTCCTAGACAAAAATACACTCATAAACATCACATCTTCATACATTATAGCATGCACACGCATCATATCACACAATCTCATTTATTCTTGAGAATATCATGCATGTCATACATCATGACATCGCATACAACTAACGTTTTGTCTTTTCAGGACAAAGATCAATACAAAGATGATTACTATCAATTGTCGCAATTCCATATTCGATACCTGTATCTAGCCAGGGCATATCTGTGAGCGATTATTTTCCAGACTCGATTCATGTATCCTGCCAGGGAACGTCTGAAGAGTTTGAAGATCTGATTCCTGTATCTTGCCATGGTGTATCTGTTGACGACTAATTCCAGACTCGATTCTTGTATCCTGCCAGGGCACGTCTGAAGAGTTTGAAGATCCGATTCCTGTATCTTGCCAGGGTGTATCTGTTGACGACTAAATCCAGACTCGATTCCTGTATCCTGCTAGGGCACGTCTGAAGAGTTTGAAGATCTGATTCCTGTATCTTGCCAGGGTGTATCTGTTGACGACTAATTCCAGACTTGATTCCTGTATCCTTCCAGGGAACGTCTGAAGAGTTTGAAGATCCGATTCCTGTATCTTGCCAGGGTGTATCTGTTGACGACTAATTCCAGACTCGATTCCTGTATCCTGCCAGGGCACGTCTGAAGAGTTTGAAGATCTGATTCCTGTATCTTGCCAGGGTGTATCTGTTGACGACTAATTCCAGACTCGATTCCTGTATCCTGCCAGGGCACGTCTGAAGAGTTTGAAGATCCGATTCCTGTATCTTGCCAGGGTGTATCTGTTGATGACTAATTCTAGACTCGATTCCTGTATCCTGCCAGGGCACGTCTGAAGAGTTTGAAGATCTGATTCCTGTATCTTGCCAGGGTGTATCTGTTGACGACTAATTCCAGACTCGATTCTTGTATCCTGCCAGGGCACGTCTGAAGAGTTTGAAGATCCGATTCCTGTATCTTTCCAGGGTGTATCTGTTGACGACTATTTTCCGGACTCGATTCCTGTATCCTGCCAGGGCACGTCTGAAGAGTTTGAAGATCCGATTCTTGTATCCTGCCAGGGTGTATCTGTTGACGACTATTTCCATATTCGATTCCTGTATCTAGCCAGGGCACATCTGTGAGTAACTGATTGAAGATTCGATACTTGTAGCCAGCCAGGGCACATCTACATAAAGAGTTTAAAGATCAACACCGGTAACAGGCCAGGTAATTATCTTTCTTTCTCAGGTACGCAAGTTCTCGCTAAGGAATCTCTTACGCGATCGACACTTCCAGATGGCATCTATAATCCCATCCTCCTATCCATCATCCCTCCAAATGGCATCTGTAAGCCAATTTCCCCATATCACATTGCTAACATGTGAGCGCAAATTTCTGGGCACTTTAGTGTTCAATCATCTTCCACCTTCGGATTACGAAAAGCACACCAGCCAATCTACATCCTCAGGTCTAAGAAGATTGAACAGGGGCAACTGTTGTACCCCAAAATTTTCCCTCCCATATTCTTCAAGATTTAGCAAGATCAAGCTTCAAAATCCCTCAAGGGTTGCACAGTCCAATTGCCTCCTAACACAGTCAAAATTAGGGTTTTGGTTCTGGCAAATAAATTGAGGTTTTCAAGGGTCCAATCAAGTCCCATGTGCCCATATACATTGTCAAACATCCATATATCAAGTTTCAAAGCTCACAAGCTCAAGTTGCACAGTTAAAAACCCTAATTGCTCCACAGTCAACTGCAGGGGCAAAATGGTCATTTGACAGTCAAAAGTCAAAAATTTTGGTCAACATCTTATTTTGAAGCCACAATCATCATTTGATCAATTCTTGATCATGATTCCACAAGCATGGCTCAAAAAGTCTCAAGATGCAAAAGTTTCTAATTTTGGACAGTTGAAAAGTCAAATTCAAATTGACCAAGGTATAACTTTTTCATGGTTTATCAGAAAAATCCCATCCAATGCTCATTTTGAAGGGGATGACATTTCCTACAACTCATCTTCACACTCAAAGTCCAAGAAATGCTCTCACAAAAAGTTATCAATTTCAACATTATAGGTCATTTTCAAAAGTCAACAAAAAGGCACTTCAAGTCAAAGACCATAACTTGAGATTGGTAAATCAAAATGACATGGGACCAAAGGCATTGGTTATAGGACTTCAAGACCTTTCCAAAATGTCCAAGAACATGTTCATAGCTTCAAAATTGAGCAAGATATGCATTGGAGAAGTTGGGAAATTTTTGGGAACTTTCAAAAGTCAACTTTGCCTAAAACACTTCAAATTTGCTAATGGGCCTCAAATTCTTTCTTGAATCATTACCCAAGGCCTATGCACGACCCATTGAGCTCAAAATGATTTATTTTCTTATTTTTAATTAATTAATTGAATTTTTATTATTATTAATTCATTTAATTGGTTTAATTGTAGAAAAATATCAAAGCATGGTTGTCAAATCTTTTTATGCAGCAAATATACTCCACACATGCTAAGGATTTCGTGCATCACTCAAGGGGACAAGATCTTCCATAATTGGCAAGGTTTTCATGGCAAAAGATTGAAAATCACATAATTGAAAATCAAAGATATGAAACATTACTGCAATGGATTCATGGGCTTTATTTTGACCTAATTTGCATCACATACATATGCAAGAGCTAACCATGTTCAGAGATACACGTGAAAGCTGCTCATACTCCATAGCCAATTTGCAAAAAAATCAAGAAAGTGGTGAAACTGAAATCCTACTTGCAGTACAATTCAAGGCCGAAAAACTTTTCCAATACGTTGCTGACATTGCCAGGAAGCCATTGCAATCAAGAACAGGATCTCATACCAAGGGAACGGTAAAACAAAGTCAAGGTTTGGTCAAATATGTTCATAATCGAAATCTAATTTCCATGCATCATTGGCCTGTTTTATTTGTTGATTTGTATTGCTGACGCCTTCCTGAAACTTTTGATATAGTTTAATTGCACTGAAACTCTTAGGATCATAATCCACCATGAATGGAGTTTAGGGTTTCTGAAGCTTTCAATTAGGGCTTCCTTGTTGTGGAAAAATTAAACCTTGAGACCTATGCAGTTGAATTCAGGAGCTCAATACGATTTGAATGGCAACCTCGCGCTCAATTTATATTATCTGTGGACGTAATCGCTATTTTTCACACTTTCACTTAGTGGGGGTTTAAAACCCCCGCTATCTTATTCATATTTTGCAGGTAAACGAAGAAGAAGACAGGCGTGTCATCACATGATTGGGGAGTTCAAAATATGGCGCGTTTTCGTTTGTTCTATACCATTAGTGCTTGTTTTTTTTATATTAATTGTTGTCCACTCATATGACAAACGCGCTTGAATGGCTGGATGGTGGATGACACGCTTGGCAAACGCTGGGACCTGGGTTCGATTCCCAGGTCCCCCCATATAATTCATAATTTTTGTGTTAACATGTTCTAGTGCAGCATCCGTTCCATGCCCCACCATGCATCCTCACGCCTGAGCTTGCCACGCCCTCATGATGATCAATCTAGTGGTTACAGAATGAAGAGCATGATGCACTCTAGTCAACCAACGTACACACAACCAGAAAAGTCAAAGATGGCCTTGTGTTCATGGGCCTGAATTCCTCACAAACACCTCCATATGGGCCAGACACCCCCTTGGTTTGCAATTTAATTTTCTTTTCTTTCTTTTAATTTCTTTCAATTGTTTTTTTATAACTATTATTAATTCACCATAAAATTAATTTTCATAACAAAAATCAGAAAATCAAAATACAAAAATATGTTTAATTATTTGTTAATTTCCTCACTAATTTATTGTTGTAAATAAACTCTAACAATTAACTTTAGTTTAATTTAGGTTTATATTTTAACCTCTTTTCTTAATAAATAAAAATATATAGAATTAGGTTTTTGACATTTTTATCTTTTTCTTAAATTAATTATTAATCATCATTATTTATCATTATTATTAATTATCATTAATTTTTGTACATAAATATGTAAATTAACTAATTAGTTTAAATTAGGTCAACTTTGACGTTTTATTAATAATTAAAATAATTTAGAACTAGGGTTTCACTAACTTTAATTTTAATTCTTTTCTTTATTTTCATAAATACTAAAAACATAAAAAACACTTTCTTTTCTTTAATTAAATAATAATTAGGTCCTAATTTAATTTAATTTCAAGCAAAGGGTCAAAACCCTCGGACGTTCAGTTTAATTCTTTTCGCGCATTATTTTTATTTCTTTTAATTATTATGTAACTGCTTTCCGGATGTAATAGTAATTAGGTTTACCGCATTCTTTACTTTCCGCATCTTTTATCAAAAACGGGTCTTTGTATTTTGGCGATGTATAGACCCGCGCCTTGTAATAGCGTAGCTTTTATATTTCCGTCTTTTAACTTTCCGCACTCCTAACTGCTAAACTCGCATGAAAGAATGTATGGTAATTAAAAATAACTCGTAGCTCACAATGACATGATCAAAGATAACTGTTAAACTGAAAACAACACACAAATACACACACCACTTCTAGGGTACGCCTCACTCGTTGCCTTCGAAACGTGGTTGTCAAGTATAGGACATTTTAGCGGTCGCTCTTATGTCCATGATCCAGTTGCCTCGAAACAGTTGCCTCGAAACAGTTGCCTCGAAACGGTTGCCTCGGATTAAAAAAGGATCTAGGACATTAGGGTAGCTTCTAAGGTGTCCTACTGTTGCTTCGGTGACCACACATGTCCCTAATAATCGAATTGACCTGAACACCTCCAACGACGGTGCTACCTACCTCTCAATGGTGGGATAGCATTATCTAAAGGACTCTTACACAGCCTAATTCCTTAGAGTAGGTAGATTTCTCATAGTTACTTGCTCTCTTAAACAAACAAAACAACTTTTCGCACTGACACTTTCAAAAAGTTTTCAAACAAATTTTTGATACACTCTTGAGGACTGATACAAGAGTTACCTAGAAGTCTTTCAAACTAAACTTTTTCAAAACCCACACACACTTGAAAAGCAAACAATTTTTGAAAACATAAGAGCAAGTGCCTAAGAGCCCATGGATAACCATGGATAGAAAGGGTGCTAACACCTTCCCTTTCTATAAATCTACCTCCCGAACCGAGAGACATCTCAAAGAAGGAATTTTGCTGTGCTTTTGTCCTTTCCATGTTGGAGAAAATAAAAGACGGTGGCGACTCTTGCTTCCGTGACATTTCACGAACCAGCTTTAAACAGTCAGTTCTATTTCCACCGATCACACATCCCATAGATGAGGAGAGCCACAATTTCCTCAAAGGATTTTAAGTCCAAAGAATTCCAATAGCTTTTGGATTTCTCAAACAGGAACTTTGTTAGGAAACCTTTGACACCACTCCTTGTTTCCTAATGGGTTGTGACATCAGATGAGTGCAAGTGTAGAGCTTGAGCAATCTCTTCTGGATTTGGGTCTCTTTCCGTACCGTTTAAAGGTAGTTGATTGAGAATAGGAATCCTCAAGAGTTGGGAGAATTCTTCCAAAGTAGGCACAAGTTGATAGTCGGGAAATGTGAAGCAATGGTGTAAAGGATCAAAGAGCTGAAAGAGCACCTTCATCATGTCCTCATCTGTGTTGGAGGTGACCAAGTTGAGTAGGCGACCATGTCTCTCGGTGAATGGAGAATTTTCAGGAATCCTTGAAGCTAGCTTCTTGAGTTGTTGAGGTATCCTTACAAGACTGACTTGAATAGTTTTCCTGCGAAGTGAATCCATATCCTACAAAACAAGAACAAAGATGAATCCCAAAATCCTTGAAATGGTTAGTGGATGTATATGATGTTCATGATGTCCATGATGTTATGTACAAGTATGCATATACAAACAAAGCAAACAAATCCTTAGTTTAGGCTTGCATGGAGTTTTATAGGTAAGTACCCTCTTGAAGTTTAGTTGGCTTAAACCTGTCCTAGTAATAGTAACCGAGTTCTAAGGAGCTCAATATCACCGGTTTGTTTCCTTGGTCATTGTTTCAGCTGAAGCCTCTTTTAACAGCGACCAAAATATCCCAAGAAACCAAACCTCAATGAGTGTAGTATCGAGTATCTACCAACTTCGGACTGCACCAAAGTCGGTCATCTCACTACATCCTAAATGGCCAAGTTGGTCAAGTAAAGGTTCTAAAAGTTCATTAGTGCTTCATGACATCACTCAGCGGCCCCGTATTCTCTTTGATTAACTCAAAAGCTACCGGTACCCACAAATATGTCGCACTAACGTAGCTATTGCTTAGACCATGTCGGTATACCCTGCACAGTTTCCATAACATATTGCTACTTACCTATAATGTATCCCAAATCCGGGTAGAGGATTCAAATCCAAACAAAGAACCATAATGTAAAGCATACAAGTCAAACAATGTAAGCAAATAAATGTGATCTAGCCCTAAGGTAACCCCACTTTTAGAATTTCCCCAGCAGAGTTGCCAGTTCTGTGATACGGTGGGAGAACTGACTTGAGGGTTTTGCGTTTGATCGCAAATGTTGCGGTTAGCAAGAGTCGCCACCGACTTTTCTTTTATCCAAAAAGGAAAGGTGAAAAAGCACAGGAAAGACCTTTGTGATTGTTTCTTAAGTTTGGGGGGTAGATTATGAAAAGGGAAGGTATTAGCACCCTTTTCATCCATGGTTTTCCATGGGCTCTTAGTTACTTGTTAGATCACTTGTTTTGTTTGAAATTGTGCTTTGTGTGGTTTTTGAAAGTATTTTGTAAAGAGGCCATTTATTTAGGCAATCTTTGTAATGATTCTTGTTCGTAAGAATGTATACAAAGATGTTTATCTTTTTGAAAATGTTTTCAATGTTTTAAAGATGTTTTGAAATGTGTAAGTGTTTGTTTTTGAAAATAGCATGGATGTTTTGTTTGAAATGGAGCAAGTAATTAGGAGCAATCTACCTACTCAAATGTCTTTCTTGTTCATTTTCTTTTCCTTTGATATTGTTGTCTTACCATTGATTTGGTAAGCAACCCTATCTTTGGATGTAAACGGGACGGGCGTGGGTCATCGTATAGCCATGATTAGCA
The DNA here is from genome assembly GCA_948472305.1 of Vicia faba. Taxonomy (NCBI): domain Eukaryota; kingdom Viridiplantae; phylum Streptophyta; class Magnoliopsida; order Fabales; family Fabaceae; genus Vicia; species Vicia faba. The sequence continues at coordinate 431,315,606 of OX451740.1, read as the reverse complement.
ATGTTGCAAGGTATATTATCATTTTTTGAGGGACTAATATCATTTTGTAAGACGACTTTGAATAGCGTCATCAAGGGACTATGATCTTGTATTTGTTTATTTTTGCTAAGACACCTTACATGCGTAATATGGCCATTTTATATAAGGCAATCAAGTGGGATAACCCTATGGGTGTTTGTATGCAAGTGTGTCATTTTCATGCTTGATTTTGTCTTGAATTAGGGTTTTCTATTTGATTGATTTTTATCTTCTCATACAAACCCTAATTACTAGCATATTATGTAAAAGCGATAAATTGTGAAATTTAAAGTTACTACACTATTAAAACATTTGTGGGAGGGGGTATACAATTTATAAATGGGGATTTCAAGAATATAAACCTAATTAATTTATTAAAACCAAATTGAATATATACAAATAATTGGAATAAATAGTATACAAGATGAATTAAATATGCAAGAATATGTAAATGCAAAGATTTTTGTTTGGTTTTTTATATGAAAAAAAAAGTTTTAACCTAAACCTAATGAGAAAAGAAATAAGTAAATTAAAATTAAATAAACTTAAATTAATTAAGAAAATAAATTAGTTAAGAAAAGATTCTTTTTGAATAAAAACCCTAATTCTATTTTGATTGAAAGAACATGAGTTTTAAAGAAAAAGTATTTTTGTATTTTTTTTGTCTTGAAAATAACACATGGCATTATGAGATATTTTTGGTCTTTTTTATATTAAAATAATTTATTTAATGGGTATGAAGAAAAAAATAAATATTAACCTAGTTCTAATTTAATTTACAAGGTTATTTAATAAAAACAGATAATATATAACTAAGTAAAAATATTTTTTGTGAGAAAAATAAAATAAAATAAGCCAAAATGTAAATCTATCATTTTTATATTTTTTATGATTTTTAATATTAAGAAAAATATATTTAAGAAAAATAAAATGAGAATAAAATAAATAAATAAAATGATAATGGGCCAGGGGTGTCACAAGTAAACATGGAGTAAATGTTAGAAAAAAATCCATAGGCCCATGAAACAGAAGCCCAGCGCTGCAAGGGACAAAAAAAGAGGGAAAATGTGAGAAAATGCAAAAGGCAGTGCACTGAGGCTCGAACCTGTGACCTCTAGCAATAACGCGCGCTGCCTTACCACTAGGGTGGTTGTACCTCTGTTTATATAAACAAAACCACAAATATATATTAGAAACTGCTTCCTAAAGGCAACTTCATCTTCAACCTTGAGCCATGGTCGGACCACCTATATCTTCCTCATTTCTCCAAAAAAAATGGAAAGTTCAAACATGAAAGTTGTGGTGTTTCTTCCCACGAATTCAAACATATAACTTATATAAACTAAAAGTCAAAGATAAAATCTAATTTTACTGGCCCTAATTTGAAACCTAATTTTTGCAGAAATTTTAAATCCAAAATTCTCGATACACAGTTAATATAAATGAAAACTATGAACATGGTTAGCTTTAGAGCAAGGATATCTACATTTTACTTTCACAAATCAGGACCAAATGATGCTTGTATGAAGAGATATAAGTTTGAGTCTTTACCTCTTGCAGCTGGAATCGTGAATGGAGTTTGAGCAAGTTTTGAGAAGGCCTGAGGATCTGTTTAGCTTGCTTGGACCCCCTTGAGTGTATTCCAACCCTTACTTTGTCTTGAAAGTCCCTGAATCTCTCTACTCAAGCCAACCTGCAAGCTTGATATTTGAAAATGATGGATGGTGAAAGAGGAGCTACAGTCTTGAAACAGGGGCCTGGATCACTTTGATATGATGTATATTAAGTGTTTGGGTGGTTAAAACTCAATACGCACCAGTGGATTTGGAGATGGCTATCTGAGGTTCAAAACTGTCAAGCTATGGCAGATTCTAAGTTGCAAGGTGTTTGGGAGTGTTTTGGAGTCTTATCCTTCGTGTGTCAACTTGAAAATAATGTATCTACTTATAAGCAAGTGGTCCTAAGTCTTGTAATAACTCAGATTTCAAAAACTCACATGTTTGCTTGGTTACTTGTTTTTGAAGCAAGGCTAGCAAGCATGGTTTCAAGGTGTAGTACCAAGCTTGTAGGGGGGCTTAGACCTTTAAACATACTTGTTCTGATTGAGTGGAGTGTGTTTGTGCATAAAAAACAAGTGTAAGGCTCAATGCAAGCTGACTTTGCATAAAGCTTGCTTTTCCAAAATGGCAATGTTGCCTTTCTCCCAAAAATGGAATTATTCTTGTACAATGCATTCAATGCTTGGCTTAAAGCTTCCAACAACTGTGAAAACATTTAATTATGGAGTGAAAGTCAAGTTAGAAGCCTGCAAAGTAGGATTTGTTCAGCATGCTTGAGGATTGGATCTCATGTTCTTCACAAAATGGCTTGAAATCCAAGTGACAAATCACCAACTTCATCTCTTCGATTCTCCCTACTCAAAAATGATCTCAAGGAGTTCTTATACATTTTGGAAAGCTTGAAATGTGCTCTACAAATCATATTTGAATTTCTTTTGAAAATTCCTCTTGGAACCATGTGAAAAATTTCCATGAAGTTAGGTCAAAAATTTGCCTAACTAGGGCAAAATTTCACTGTTATTTTTAGTTCATGAGCATGTATTCACAAAATTATATCTTGAGATCTAAGAATTTTTAGGAGAAATTTTGTGAAGAAAAGTTTTATATTTCATGGAGATCTACAACTTTCATGTTGGAAGTTTCCTTTGAATCATCTTGCATCATGGTGAAAATTTGGCTCAAAGTTGTGAAAAAATAAGAAATTTTCTATACTTAGAAAAATTTCTAAGTTAAGAAATTTCAACTTTTCACAACAAAACCTTGAATTCTTGATTTCTTGATGAACAAGTTTCATATTTTTTCATGTTTTGATGAATTATGATCTTTGGCATTTGATTTTAACCAAAAAGTCAAAGTTTGACTTTTCAGTATACAGTTGACTTTTGATCAGTTGACTGAAAAATTCATCTATCAATCCAATAGACTTGTAGTGTTTTGAACCATGTCATTAGGTCAAAGTGATGCAATTGGACTCTTGAGATCATGCCTTAACCCAATTTATCATTTTCTAGGTCAAAAATCGGAAATTGCCCTTTCCCAATCAAAACCCTAATTTTGACCATTTTGCCCTTTTGATGATTTGATCAAATTTCTTGAGGGATTGGGGTCCAAACTTGATCAAATGATACATATGAGTTTAAAATGTTAGTGTGGATTAAAAAATTATGAAGTTTGACTGTAAATTGGCCATGGTTGACTTTTTCCCCAATACAACTGATTTTTAGGTCAACTGTTCAATTGACTGATCAAAAGTGTGATCCAAAGCTTGAAACTTGACAGGAGTAGTCTTGGGGGTCCATAATGATCCATGAAAGTCATATGGGGAATTGGAAGTTCAAAAATCCTTGTTCAATCTCAAACCCTAATTTTCAGTCATCAGTGCTTGAGGAGATGCCTTGAGCTGATCAACCAAAATGTAGTCTTGATCCAAAGGAGATCTTGTGAGAAATTTCTTGATAAGTAGGAAGGAAAATTTTGGGGTACAACACTGACCTACCAGAATTTCAAAGTGACTTCCTGAGGCGCGGACTGATGGATGTATAACTTAGCCATGGAATCATGCAGAAACTGATTTTACTTTTAATTATCCTCGAGCATATCCCATGTGAAGTTGTAAGTCTCTCTCATCCTCGGATCCTAATTAGTATAATCAAGATCATCATACGTCTCAGCTGCTTCTTGAGCACTTGATGATTCACCTCGACCACCCCTTTTATTCTTCAATGCCAACTTTCCCAAACAGTGTCTTCCAATATAATTGTCATCAATCAACCCTCTCATTATCTCATTGATCACATTCGGCTGAAGCACCCACTTACTGTAACACAAGGAAGTAATTAAACAATGAAAGATTAAAGGATTTTTAGAGTATACCCCGGTCTTCTCGTGCTTTCAATAAAGGTCTTCATTTCCGTAGCAATGGCACGAGCAACATCAACCTCCTTATCTTCAATAACAACCTACACAAGCAAAGAAACCTCAATAAGTTCCATCGATCGATGCATCCTAAGTTTGATGTTATGCAGAATCAGTAGAAGGATTGCTTGTGCTTCCGGAGTCATGTGGCTCTCCCACAGTGTTTAGCTCCACACTCTCTCCTTTGCGGATAATTTACTTGGAAATTTCATCGTAATTTCTAATTAAGCTAAGAGACTTGGTGTGTCCATCCATATCCATAATTCCCAAAGGACTCGGTTTTCCCAAAAGGTTATTTATTTCCTCCCGGTTAAACTGAATTTCTCTTCCATGCACAAAAGTCTAAAATCGAAAAGTTTCCCCTTCGGGCACCAAAGCATTTGCATAGAATTCCATGACCAACTCGTAGCTTATACTGTCAATGGGATTGGTTAGACTTTCCCACTTTTTGCTTTCAAAATTATTGTGACTCTCATGTATGGGCCATTTCGGTCAATAATGAACTTCCTCTCTGACAAAATCTACCTCCGTTCAAGCATCCTGCACCTTTCTTCGTGCTCAACACTTTTGAAATGTCGTGCATCAAATTCCTGAGGTTGACTAGAGCCACTAGCCGTAGTTGTCTTTTGTTTCTTGGAACCGACTGTACCTTTATTATGAGGCATCTGCATAACAAAATAGTTAAATAGAAAATAGAACAACACCAAACCTGTTAGAGAAAACAAAAATGGAAAAATAGAAACAGGGCAGAAAAATGATCTTCCGCCACAGCTTCTCCCAGAGGCACGCGAGCGAGGCCTCACCTCTGCTTCGCCTGACGACTTAGTCGTGAGAGGGAAGAAATGAAGAAATTCCAGAGATTGCCCAGAACGAATCTTTCTCCAATAATTTTGTTCAAAACAACATAATACACATGCTACATCTCAGTTTATCCAATGGGGTTTTCTAAATTCTACCCTAACCACACGCAATCTAAGAAATCAACTCTATAACACAACCTCAAAACATTTGCAATGGAAGAAATAAAGAACATCAAAACTTACCTTAAAATCTAAAAAGAGAATGAAAGTTGCAGAGTTGAGGTTGAGAGAGCAAAAGTATAAGAGTGTGCTAGGGTTTTTTGATGTTTCAAAGAGGCAAGAAAAAGTGACAAAATGGTGAACCAAGAGACTTAAATATCATGGGTCAAACAAAAGGGCCCAAGTGAGGACCCAAACAAAATGGGTCAAAAAATAACCCAACTCAGCAAAATGCAGAAAAATAACATGAGTTGTACTTGCACCCTTTCTCTGCGACGTATACGCGAGGGTCAGGCGAAAAGCCTTCGCCCCATGCTCATGCGGCAAGGCACACCAGAAGAGAATTTTTTTCTATTGCAGTCTGCACTGCAGAAGATTTCAGCTGACTTTCTCTACCCGATTTTAGTTCAAAAAACACAAAAAGACTGAAATACTTACAATGTTGGGGTGCCTCCCAACAAGCGCTTTGTTTAACATCGTTAGAGCTTGACGGTCAATGGTGATTTAACAGATCACCAAGATGAACAACACTTGTTTCTCAATTCACTTCACCTCCAAGATAGATTTTCAACCTTTGACCATTTACTATCCAAATATCTTTTGTGATCAAATCTTCTAACACAATTGCTCCATAGTTTTTCACCTCCTTAATCAAGAACGAACCCGACCATTACCATTTGGAGTTCAATTTTCCCGGAAAAAGCTTTAACCGCAAATTAAAAAGAAGCACCATTTGTCCAACTTGGAAATATTTTTGATGGATTTTCTTATCATGGTAGAACTTGACCTTTTCCTTGTACAACATGTTGGAATGGCAAGCATCATTATGCATTTCCTCTAAACCCTACAATTGAATTTTTTGTTTTCTCCTACCAAGTTAGAATCAAAGTTTAAGAATTTCAAAGTCCAAAGAGCCTTGTGCCCCATTTCAAATGGAAGATGACATGTTTTACCATACACCATTTAAAACGGTGTCAAACCAATAAGATCCTTGTGAGTGGTATGATACACCCTCAAAGCCGCATCGAGCTTAAGAGACCAATCCTTCTGCGAACTCGAAACTTTTGCTTGACCATTTTCTTGCAGATGGTATGGAGTCACCACTTTATGCTTTAAACCATAATTTTCCGAAACTTTTTCAAGAGGTGCATTGCAAAAGTGTGATCCACCACCACTAATTAACACTCGTGATGTGCCAAAACGGAAGAAAATGTTTTTCTTTAAAAATTTAATTACCATTTTTCCATCTGCTTTTTCACAAGCTATTGCTTCCACCCATTTAGAAACGTAATCAACCGCAACAAGAATATACTCATTCGAAAAAGATGGAGGAAATGTTCCAACAAAATCGATTCCCCAACAATAAAAACTTCTACTTCCAACATGTTATTCAAGGGCATATCATCTTGTTTTCCAATTCCTTCACTTCTTTGGCATTTATCACAATTCTTAGCGTGCAAGAAAGTATCTTTAAACAAAGACGACCAATAAAAGCCCGGCTGAAGGACTTTTGTTGCCATATGTAAACCGTTAAAATTCCCTCCATACGGAGAATTGTGACAATGCCAAAGTATGCTTTTAGACTCCTCCAATGACACACACCTTCTTAACAAATTATCACTTTCAGGCCTAAAAAGATAAGGCTCATCCCAAACATAATATTTCGCATCCGCCAAGAATTTCCTCTTTTGGTCCCAAGTTAGATCTTCCGATATCAATCTAGATGCCTTGTGATTTTCAAAATCGGGAAACAACTATCTAACTTATACCATGAACAGTTTTTCATCGGGAATTCCTCTCTAACTTCACTTTTTTTATTGTGACTTCTACATTACCAAGAAGGATAAGTGATCCGCTACCAAATTTTGGGAACCTTTTTTATCGTGAATTTCTAAACCAAATTCTTGCAACAAAAGGACCCATTGAATAAGTCTTTGCTTAGAATTCGGTTTGGTAAGCAAATACTTTATCTTTGCATGGTCAATGTACACCATAACTTTTAAACCAATGAGATAAGACCTAAATTTATCAAGAGCATACACTATTGCAAGAAGCTCTTTTTCAGTTGTTGCATAATTCATTTGAGCTTCATTTAGAACATTACTTGCATAGTGTGTGGCATGCAAAACTTTGTCTTCCTTTAACCAAGCACCGCACCAATGACATAATCACTCACACCATACATTAGTTCAAAATCAATAGTTCAATTAGGAGCGATGATTATGGGTGCGGTGACCAACTTTTATTTCAAAGTATTAAAAACATTTAAGCAATCATCATCAAATAATAAAGACTTATCTTTGTTGACCAAGTTGCTCAAAGGCCTTGCTAACTTTGAAAAGTTTGTGATAAATCTCTGATAGAATCCTGCATGACCGAGGAAACTTCAGATTCTTTTCACATTCGTTGGTGGTGGCAACTTCTTAATGACTTCAATCTTTGCTTGATCAACTTCAAGGCCTTTGGAGGAGACTTTGTGGCCGAGCACAATTCCTTTTGTAACCATAAAGTTTCATTTTCCCAATTAAGCACCAATTTGGTTTCCACACACCTTTCAAGCTCAATTTCCAAATTTCTCAAGCACAACTCAAATGAAGCTCCAAAAAAGGAGAAATCATCTATAAAAACTTCAATGCTCTTTTCGATCAAATCCAAGAAAATAGCTTGCATACATCGTTGGAAAGTTGTCGTTGCATTACATAAACCAAAGGGAATCTTCTGATAAGAAAAAATACCAAAAGGACATGCAAAAGCAGTTTTCTCATGGTCCTTCGGGTTAACCATAATTTGATTGTAACCCGAATAAACATCTAAAAATCAATACAAGTTTTGGCCTGACAATCTTTCTAACATTTGATCCATGAACGGTAATGGAAAATGATCCTTCCTTGTAGCTTGATTAAGCTTAAGGTATTCGACGCACATTCTCCATTTGACAATGGTTCTTGTGGGAATTAACTCATTTTTATCATTCCGGATTACTGTCATGTCTCCTTTTTTTGGAACAACTTGAACAGGGCTCACCTATGCACTATAAGAAATATAATAGATCATCTCGACATCTAATAGTTTCACCACCTCTTTTCCCACCACCTCTTTTCTCACCACTTCTTTCATGGTAGGATTCAAGATCCTTTGAGGTTGTGCAACCGGCCTGAATTCTCATCCATCATAATCTTGTGCATATAATAGGCCGGACTAATGCCTTTCAAGTCAGATAAGACCCAACCTATTTCTCCTTGATTTTTCTTCAAAACTTGGACTAAACAATGTTCCTCTTTTGTATATAAAGTGTTACTTATGATCATTTGTTTGTTACAACCATCATCAAGAAACACATGCTTCAAGTGAGAAGGCAATATCTTTAACTCAAGTTTAGACTTTTTTCTCCTTTTCTAATTCTTCAAACTTTGCATCAAAAGGACTAACTTCCCCTAATAATTCAAGTTCATTCAAGAATGCTTCAATTTCTCTTTCTTCATCTTTGGTAAGAACTTCAAATGCATCGGCAAGAGCTTTTTCAAGGGGAGTAGACACATGAACTTGCTTTATTACTTCCATTATCGCCTCATCGGTTGCATTAATTCGAAAATTATCATGAGTATCTTTGGAGTGCTTCATTGCTTCCAAAAGATTAAAACAAACCTCTTCATCTTGAACTCGTACTTTCATTAGGCCATCATTGATGTCAATCATCATCCTAACGGTCTTCATAAAAGATCTCCCAAGAATCAATGATGCATTATGATCTTCCCCCATGCCAATTATAACAAAGTCTACTGGGAAACAAAATTGTCAACCTTCATAAGTACATCATTAGCTACTCCATAAGGATGAGTTATAGACTTGTCGGCCAATTTTAATGTCATTCTTGTTGTTTTCAACTTGATGTTTCCCAATCTCTTTACAATAGATAATGTAATCAAATTTATTCTAGAACCCGATTCAATCAATCCTTTACCAACATAGACATCTCCAATTGTAACTGGAAAAGTAACCCGTCCCGGATCACTTTCCTTCCTTGGTAGAGTTTGTTAAATGATCGCACTACAACTTGCATCAAGAGTGATTATTTCTTGATCCATAGATCTTCTCTTATTTGTAAGGATGTCCTTCATGAAATTTTCATATGTAGGCATTTTCTCTATAGCTTCAAAAAATGGAATATTGATTTACAATTGCTTAAATATATCCATAAAACTAGCATTGTCCTTCTTGGAAGGAGCATGAGGATAAGGAAAATTTTGAACCAGAATGGTATTCACTTTCTCCTTCCCCTTCTTACTCTTTTCATTTTCTCTTCTTTATTTATCTTTTCTACTTCTTCTTTCTCAGTTTTCTCCTTTTCAACTAAGCCCTCCTCAACATTTTTTCTACTACTATTTCATCTTCTAACCCCTTTTATATCACACTCTCCTCCTCACCAAACTCATCACCATTCTTTGCATTTTTTTCTCCACCACCAAGCTCTCTTTCACTCCTAGTTACAATTTCCTTGAAATGCTCCCTTGGGTTGGTTTGAGTGTTAGGAGAAAAGGATGTTCCCGTTTGTTGTTTGACTAATTGCTTCGCAAGTTGCCCAACTTGACTTTCAAGATTTTTAATAGCCGCTTCATTGGTATTTTGGTTAGCCATCGAAATATGCATGAATTGAGTGATAGTTTCTTATAACTTTGAACTTACACTTTGAGGTTATGGAGGTTCAGTTGTATTTTGATACGAGCGTTGACGGTTAGAATTTCAGGCATCTTGTCTCCAACCTTGTCTCCAATCTTGATTGCCCCTTTGTTGGTAACCTTGGTTATTTTGATAATTTAGTTGTCTTAGTTGATAGGCTTGATTCTGATTTTGAATTCCCATGTAATTCACTTCTTCTCCAACCAGAGGAAAAAATCCCATTTGATGATCTCCTTGGTATAACTCATAAGAAGTTACTTGTTATATTACTCAGAATTTGTTGCATCTCTTTGATTTATTGAGGTAGTTTGTCCATTTTCTTTGTAAGTTCCTTAATTTGCTGAGAAAGTAATTTGTTTTGAGCTAAGAGAGCATCATTAGTCCCCAATTCAAGAACTCTCGGCTTCCTTTGTGAAGTCCCATGTTCGCGTTGAACTTGGTGATCATTTCTTGCCATCTTCTCAATGATTTCAATTGCCTCCTCCAAAGTCTTTTACATCACTCGCAGTAGCATCCAACAATAATTTCGGTTGAGGTTGAAGACCATTGCGTAAAATATGTATTTGTGTAGTTTCATCAAAACCATGACTCGGCCACTTTCTCAACATTGACTTATACATCTTCCAATATTCATTGAGGGACTCATTCCCACCTTGAGAAAACACGGAAATTAGGTTTTGGCCTCCATAAACCTTGACTGCGGAAATAATCTTTCTAAAAATTTATCTTCTAAAACATTCCACTACGTTATAGTTTGATTGGGTTGGTCAAGATACCAATCATTGGCCTTCCCAACCAAAGAATGAGCGAATAGTCTCTTGAAGACTTGCTCTTCTTCAACTTTCGGAGCTCCCATATAACGGCAATCTCATAGAATTTGGGGAGGTGAGTATACAGATCTTCATGGTCTAGACCTCTGAATGGATTTGCATACAAGAGCTTAAGTATGCCAATTTTCATCTCAGAAGGCCTCGCGTTAGCATGGCGAGCAAACTGAGCGTTCCGTCTTGGACTATTTGTGCACGGACCTCTAGGTGATGGTGGTGGATCCGCTATAACTTCTTCTAGATTTTTAATTGTTAAATAATTAGATGCTTCATCTCTTTATTTCCTTTCCTTATCTAGCTTTCTCCTCCTTCGTGTCTTGCTATTAAGTCTTCTGCAAGTCTTTTCGATTTCAGGTTCAAAAAGGAGTTGATCTTCAGAAACACTTCCTCGCACAAACAAAAGTATGAAAACACTAGCCAAACAAGTGAAAACAAGAGATATTATAATGTTGTACCCCAAAATTTGCCCTCTCATATTCTTCAAAGCATTTCAAGAAAAATCTCCAAGTGGCTCAAGGTTACTCAAGAGTTGGATAGTCAAGTCACCTCCTAAGGCAGTCAACCTCAAATTAGGGTATTGTGTTGCATCAAGATCCTTGAATCCAAATGACCTCAAGTTCTTCCCAATGTCCTAATATGTTCTCAAGGTCATCCATGTCAAGTTTCAAGCCTTGCAGAGGAAGTTTGCTCAGTCAATTGCTCAAAAGGTCCAAAAATTGATTGTGCTAGGGCAAAAGTCAACTGTGACCAAATACAGTCAAACTTCAAGATTTTTTGCCAACATTCACATTTTGAAGGTTATTTCATAATTTTATCAAGGGTTGATCATGATTCATCAAGGATTGCTCAAAATTCATCAAGACTCAAAAGTTGCTAAATTAGGGTTTTGTAGGAAAAGTCAACTCAACTTTGACCAAGCATAATTTTCTCATAGTTTATGAGAAATGACCTATCCAAAGCTTATTTTGAAGAGGATTCAATTTCCTACAATACATATTCATACCCCAAGATCATAAAATGCACTCACAAGAAGTTATAAATTTGGACATTATAGGTCATTTTTGAAAGTCAACAAAAACACCTTTTTTTCCAAAGCTTATAACTTGAGCATGGAATATCAAAATGAGATTAGACCAAAAGGGTTGGTTAGAGGACATCTCAATCTTTCTAAAAAGTCAAAGAACACTTCCAAAAGTTCAAAATTGAAGAAGTTATGCATTGTTGAAATTGGATATTTTTGCAAAATTGCCAAAAGTCAACTATCCCCAAAACTTCAAATTTTGTCAAATGGGCCCATTCTTTTCCACTTGATCTGGGATTACATAATTTCCCACGTGTCCTAGATTTATCCATGAGCCCATATCTTATATTTATTATTTAATTTGATTTTTAATTGAATTTATTCACTTTAAATCAAATAAAATCATATAAAATCAAAAGTATTTATAACTCATGATTTTTTGGTTGATTTAGGCTTTGAATACAACTATTATGTGAGTCAAATTCGCATCAAGTGCATTGGTTACAAGAAGATATGATTTAGGCCAAATTAGGAAGGTTGTAATGGTGGAATCAAATCCAATTCATGAGCATTGATATGGAGAGATTTGTACCAAGTTTCTTACCCTAATGCAATATACATTACATAAGGAAGGCAAAGGAACTAAAATAGAGGTTGGAGGCTGCAAGAATAGGCAGAACAGAACTTGAAAAAGCACCAAAAATCTTGAATTCGAAACCATACTTAGAGGCAATTTCAGAAGCTTAGACCGGTCCCAATCGTTTCCTGGGCGTACACTGAATCTTCCTGGATCAAGAGCAAGCATTCTTACATACCACAAAGCACTGTAAGTGTCACGATAATCACCTTGGTTCTTGAATTCGTGATTCATCATTCTTGCATCATTTGAATAAATCTTTGGCATATTTATACTCCTCGCAGCATTTGCAAACGTTTGGCATTATCCAATTGCATTTTTCTGGCCTAAATGAAGAACCCCCATAGCTAGGGTTCTTCGTTTGTGTTTTAGGATTTTCTTTTTCAGGGAAAATTGGGACTAAAGAAGGGCATGGTTGCACTCAGGAGAGGGAGACGAACCTAACCATGCCTTTGAAGGTCGTTTTTATGGCCTAGAATTGATTTTTGGATCGAGCTACGCTTTTAGTTGCGGATTTAAATTCGCATGTAAAATTACAGGGGCTGGAGGTAGGGGAAGATGGCGTGTCGCTTCCCCAATGGCCAATTCAAATAATGGCGCGTTTTGTTTTTGTCTTTTTTGGCATGTGAATTGTTTTCTTTTATTATTTTTGTGTAACATATTTACAAATGAAACAAAGTGTCCCAGTGGCAAAGCAAGCACTCCAAACGCCTATAGGACCTGGGTTCGAATCCCAGGTCTTCCACTCCTTTGATATTTATTTTTCATGTAATCAGGTACAGATCCAAGCGTGAAGCCTATCATACATCCTCAAGCATCTGATGGCCAGATGGCCATAGGCCAAATCTGGTGGCCATAAGCTGATGGTCTACCATAGACCCAATCAACGTGTACCCACTGAATCAAGAAAGTCAAACAGGGCCAATGAAAATGGGCCTCAGGTTGCTTCTCAAACCACCATTTTCAAGTCCATACCCTTTCTCTCTTTCTATTATTTATTAGTTTATTTTTTATTTGATTTAATTATTTTTATTATTTTCTAACCAATCAAATTTTTTCTTTTATAAAATTAAAACCACAAAAAACCTTTTCTTTATCAAATTAAATTTTAGTATTTTATTTTTTTATTAACAAATCTGTTAATTAATTTAGGCCATTAATTAGAAATAACTTTAATATATTTTTGTAAATAATTAAAACTAATTAGACTTAATTAGGTTTTTTACTAACATTGATTAATTTTATTTTCTTTCTTTAAATACCAAAAATCCAAAAATAAGTTATTTTCATTAATTAATTTATTTATTTATTAATTTAATAATTAACTTAGATTAATTTCTTTCGCTTAATTCAAAAATAACAAAAAATCTTTTCTTTAACAAAAAAAGGGCCAAAACCCTAAACTTTGCGCTCGATTTAATTTCTCGCACGCGATTTTATTTATTTTACCCAATTATGTATTTGCCTCCGGTTTGTAATAGTTAATAGGACCTTATTTATTTTTTATTGCTTTATTTATTTTTCAAGGGTTTGTCTTTGGCGATGTAAATACCCGACGCCTTGTAATTTAAATTCCACAATTTATTTTCCGCAAATTATAACTGTTAGATGTTTGATAATAGGGATGCATGACAAGACTGAATGTTTTAACCTAAAATCAACTTAGATCACCATTAACATGTACAAAGATCAAATTAACTGAAAACGACAATCTCGCACATGCGCACTCCTAGGGTACACCCCACTTGGTTGCCTTTGTACGCGGTCATTAAGTATAGGTCACTTTAGAGGTCGCCCTCTTGTCTAAAAGATCATAGTCGCCTCGAAACGGTTGCCTCGGATATTGTTGCCTCAAAACAAATGATCTAAGACATTAGGGTTATCGCTAAAGCGTCCTAACATTGCTTTGGTGACCGTAAGTCCCTAATTCGAATTGACCCTTAATCTCCAACGACGATGCTACCTACTCATCAATAGTAGGATACCATTGTCAAAAGGAAGATATCATAGAATGATTTCTTTTTCGAGTAGGCAGATGGTTCTTAGATACTTGCTCTCATTTTAAAAATAAAAACTTTTCACACTTACACTTTTCGAACAGAGTTTTCAAAAACACTTCATACACTCTTGAGGACAGAAGCAAGAGTTAAATCGAAGTTTTCAAACCTAAAACTTTTTCAAAATCCACAAAGAAATTTTTGAAAACAATTGAGCAAGTACCTAAGAGCTCGTGGATAACCACGGATAGAAAGAGTGCTAACACCTTCCCTTTCTATAATATACCCCCCGAACCCGAGAAATATCTCGAAAAAGAAATTTTTCTGTGCTTTTTTCCTTTCCTTGTTGGATAAAATAAAAGTCGGTGGCGACTCTTGCTTACCGCGACATTTTGCGAAAACAAACTCAAAATGCAAACCAGCATTCCAAAAAACAGTCAGTTCTTTCCCACCGTATCACATATAATGTAACAAATTAACTCAAACCAATAGAACTATTGTAATGCTTGCAATATCAAACTCCAATCCTTGGCAACGACGCCATTTTGTTGAAACACTTTATAGGATAAGTATTTATTTATCGTTTTCCACAGAGATTGGTGTGATATTACTGTCGTTCTACAGTAAGAATTTTTTTAAGCTTAATATTCATAAAAAGGTTTTGGTGTTTTAAAGTATTGTTTGCATGAAAAGTATCAAGAATTGGTAAAAGAGAGTTTTGGTGTTAAACGATTGGTAAAAGCATGTCAAGATTAGGGCTCAATAATTTATTTCATACATATTTTCTTAATAAAACATGTGAACTTGTTAACAATCAATATAATTCCATATCCCTTCAATAAGTTTCATCTCTAAAACAAATTGTGAATTTTATCATATTAATCCTTAGATGATCTCTCAACCTAACTATTAATTAGATAACTTTAAAAGCTTGATAAATGTGAATATCAACTCACAAAATCGTGTCTAGAAATTGTTTGTTGATAGATGAAAACCTAGGTCAAGAGTTGAACATATTTCTCAATAATGATCAAATCACATATAAACCATAAAACAAGGGTTTCACCATATGTTTATCATCAACTTATTCACATACAAAATATCAAGATAAATACATACAAAAGTGAAGATTATCTACCTCTAATCTTGACACAAAGAGAGATTTAGCTACCCATCACCATGGTAGCTTGATCAACAAGTAAACCACAATGCTTTATGAATATCAAACTTGAAGTCTCAAATATTGATGTTAGAAAGCTTTGATTTTGAGTAGATATGAAGAAAATGAGTTTTTCTCTCACACACAAGTGTTTATAGGTTACAATAATGTGTGAAAATGTAAGAATGTCCCCAAAATATCTAAAAAGAAGCTTATAAGCATGACATGTCCGCATTGCTTCGCCCGGTGCTAAACATGCTTCGTCGGGAGAAACCCATTAAACAAGCCCACATGACAACAATAGTGCACGCAAGCTGCAAAAAATATCTTGCCTCGTCGGGCAAGCCACATGCGTCACTGGTCGAGTCCTTCTTGCTTCCTCTTTGTCGGGCGCTCCAACAGGCGAGACCTAGACAGTAGCTACTGGATTTGAAAATTCTCTCGCCTCTTGCCTTGCCTTGCCTTTGTCGGGTGAGGCTTCCTTCACTCGCCTCCCTCTCGCCGAGCGAGGTTCCAAAAACACTAACACTGAGCTTTCTTTGAATCTTCATCTCTGAGCCCGCTTTAAGCCGCAACATTTGAACATAAAATGCTAAAAAATTAACAAAAATATTAAATTTACCAAGTTTATTTACATCGATTCAAGAATCACTTAGAATAAGTTATTTTCATAATTAAAAACATAGAAAAGAGTTTTAAAGTGTCAATGTATGATATGGGAAATAACCCAAATTTGACACTTAACAATATTGTGACCTAAGATGAAGTTGTGTGATCAAGGTCTGGATGAGTGATCACCAAAGCAAAGAACGTAGTTCAAATGAGGACATTCGCTACTAAAATCTATTTACTTATCAAGAAGTTCTAAGGAAGTTGAATTGAAGATGGCACGTCAGAAGTTGCAACTTAAATCTGCTGCAATAATTCTAGAACTTCCTCTTCTGAACCTCATTAGGTTTTTGCAAGGTGAGAGTCTTGATTACGCTGATGTATGTTCTTGTGACAATTGTTGATATTTTTGGTAAAATTTAGAAAAGTACAGATCCAGTCTATTTAAAGTTATCAAAATTTCTTGATCAACCTCTACAAAGTACTGTCTTGAACCTAAATGGTGAATAAAATCCTGTTAATATGTTTGATTGATGGTTGTTCTGGAAAATCACTGGATGGACTATAACATGAAAGAATCAGATACCTTTGAAGTCTTCAAAGATCTTCATTGTTTCCAATTGTACTTAATTAATATCTCTGAGCCATAATGATATTAATAAAAGTTAAAAAGATATTATTGTCATTAAGGAAGGAAAAGATGTTAAACCAAATGTTGGAACATCATCTTAGGAAAATTATTCTTCAGATGAAGACTCCAAATAGCTACATGAACTAAGGTCAAAATTATCTCAAGTTAGCTAGAGTTCAAGATTTTAATCCAAAAGGACTGGATAATTTGGAGTTTTGTTTGTGAACGAATCTCCATTTTTATATCTAAATCAGATGACATCTTATATTCAGAATTTAAGGAGACCTTGACAAATGTATGTTGGAATAAAGTTGTGCACCTTATAAATTTACAAAGAAAAATAAGATGAAATTGGTGTTATTGAAGGATGATTGTCCTTAGGAAGTAATCATGTCTCCTGAATCAACCAAGTTTTATTTGTATCCTAGTATTTACTAAGGATAAGTATAATGCTGAAGGAAACTGTTGCACTTTAGTGTTCTGCATACAATGTCAAAGAAGATATTATGGAATCCCTGGGGAAATATTATGAGAAATAATTAGTAAGTCCTTGGATACAGGTCATATTGAAATCTTGAAGGGACTTTTGGAAAATTTCTCTGTTATGGAGTCATCATAGGAGGCGTATAAACTTTATTGTCTAGTCAGCTATGGTTATTGTGATACGAAGGCAGAACCGACTGTTAATATTGGTTTGCATTTTGTATTCATAAATGTGCGGTAAGCAAGAGTCGCCACCGACTTTTCTTTTATCCAACAAAGGAAAGGGTGAAAAGAACAGAAAAATACCTTTTCAAGATGTTTTATGAGTAAGGGGTAGATTATGGAAAGGGGAGGTGTTAGCACCCTTTCCATCTGTGGATTTCCACGGGCTCTTAGAGGTTGCTCATTTTGAAATACCTTTGTGCTTTGTGTGTTTTGAAAATGTTTTGAAAACACCTTAGTACGGAGAACTTTGTAATGTTTCTCGGGATAGTGGAGAAGGTATACAAAGTGTTGTACCCCAAAATTTTCCCTCTCATTTTATCAACATTTCTCATCACAAGGCTCTTTGAACTTAAGACCAAGCCAGGGTTTGCTCTGCTCAAGACATCTCATTGCACTATTGACCTAAATTAGGGTTTGAGTTTGCACAAATAATTTTGGACTTCTAATGCTCAAAGTGACTTTCATACTTCATGTTGGACTCATAAGTTTGACCATACCAA
Organism: Vicia faba; assembly: GCA_948472305.1. Lineage (NCBI taxonomy): Eukaryota > Viridiplantae > Streptophyta > Magnoliopsida > Fabales > Fabaceae > Vicia > Vicia faba. The sequence goes on along the minus strand of OX451740.1, from coordinate 431,297,829 downwards.
GTTTCAAGCCTTGAATCAAATTTTTGCCCAGTCAATTGGACAGTTGACCTAGAAATCAGCTGTATTAGGGGAAAAGTCAACTGTGGCCAATTTACAGTCAAACCTCATGAATTTAGAACCACATCAACATTATGAACTCATATGAACCATTTGATCAAGTTTGGACCACAACTCCACAAGAAATTTGATCAGATCACCAAAAGGGCAAAATGGTCATTTTTAGGGTTTTGACTATACAAAGGCAATTTCTGATTTTTGACCTAGCCAATGGCAAATTGGGTTCAACCATGGATTCAAGGACTCAATGGTATCATATTGAACTATTCAACAAGTTCAAAAGATCTCAATTGCATTAGATTGACAGATGAATTTTTCAATCAACTGATCAAAATTTGACTGTACACTGAAAAGTCAAACTTTGACTTTTTGGCCAAAATCAAGTGCCAAGGGTCATTTTTCATCAAGATGTGTCAAAATATGAAACTTTTTCATCAAGAAACCCATTTTTGCAAATTAGGGTTTAAAGTTGAAAATTTTCATAACTTAGAATTTTTCTAAGTTATGAAATTTTCTTAATTTTTCCTAACTTTGCCCCACATTTTCACCATGATGCATTTGGATTAAAACAAAACTTCCAAAATGAAAGTTGTAGTCCTCCACAAAGTATAAAACTTTTATTCACAAAGTTTTCTCAAAAGAAGCTTGGATCTCAAGTTATGATTTTTGGAACAAGGGTCCCTAAAACTTTTAACTTAGTGAAATTTTGCCCTAGTTTAGGCAGGATTTTGACCTATCTTCATGGCCATTTTTCACATAGTTCCACTTGGAATCTCAAGTTTCATTTCAAATATGGATTGTATAGAATGTTGCAAGCTTTCCAAAATGTCCAAGAACTCCTCAAACACATTTGTGGTTAGAGAGAATCGAAGGCTTGAAGTTGGCAAAAACTCACTTTTCATCCATGGCATATTCATGTTCATCCAAGTTGCAATTTCAAGTCAGCATGCTTTGCACTAGATTACAGGCCTCTAAACCACTTCACACTCAATAATTTAATGCAGATCCATCAGTCTAAGGCATTGTTTTGGTCATTAGGACATTGTACACAAAACTAATCCCTAAGTAGAAAAAGGTACATTTCCATTTTTGCTTAAATGTTCTTTATGTCAAACCATAATCTTTGAGCATTGGTCCAGATCTTTTGCAGCTAATCAAATCCAAAAATTAGAGGGGCCAAGAGCAGAGGTTACAAGGGATTGGATAGCCTTTACAGGCCTGTTACATATCACTTCCCACATCTTGCTTCAAAAATAAGAAACTTGTCCAAAACATGAGAACTTGAACATCAGCCAAAAGAAACTTGTGCAAGCATTTTGAACATCTTTCTCACACCCCTTTGAGCCAGAAACACGATTGCTTGAGCCTCTAAACATCCCCTAGCCAAAAATCACCTTCCATTGGCAAAACAGGGCAACATCTGCAACTTGACTTCCATAGCTCAATTTGCTCGTGCGTTTTGCCCCAAGTTGGTTCAAACACCTTCCATTTCATCCATCCAAACTATCCCAAACCTCAAACACCAACTGTAACTCCATTAACAAGGTTTGCCATTTTCATTTTGAGCTTGTGCAGGTTGAGTTCTATAGGCTGATTCAAGTACATTCAAGGCAAGCTAGGTATTGGAGAAGGTCAAGTGAAGTCCAAACAAGCTCCCAGACATCTCAAGCCTTGTTGAAAAGCTCCACATTGCCATACACGAAGTCAGCTGAAACAGGTTTTTGGCAACTTCCTATCTCTCTATTTAGGAACATTTAGCCTTAGGTTTGTGAATAAGAAATGTAGTATTCATTACCATGAAGTTGTACATATGCTCAGTTTTCATTTATATTAAGCATGCTAAGAGAATTTCATCCTTGAACATACTGAAAAAACTAGGTTAGATTTTAGGGCCAGAGAAATTCTCTCTGGTCTTTGAGAGTTAGGACAAGTTGTTTATATGGTTGGATTCGTCTTAAAATGCTCTACAAGTTTGATGTTATGTGTTTTTGCAATAGAGCTCGTATACAGGATCTGGCAATTGCACAGGGCGCGCGCGTTTTCAAAATCAGAAGGTTGAAGATGAAGTTGGTTTGGGCTGGGCTTGGTCCTGGCTACTTTTGACACCTCCCTTTTCCTTTTTGCACCCCCTGGCCTAATTTCTTGTTATTTTATATTTTTGAATTTTTATTTTCATTTCTGATTTTATTTATTTATTCCCAAATATAAAAAATACTCAAAAATATTTTTATATTTTTTTCACATTTATTTTGCATTTATTTTTATTTTTCTAACATAAAAAGCAATTTATTTACTTTTATCTTATTTATTAAAGAACTTAAAAAATATAATAAATAAGTTATACTTTTATTTTATTATTTTTATCCACACTGAAAAAATATTGTCCTAATTACATTTTTATTTTTTTGTATATATTATATTTTTTATACACATTTAATATATAATATACATATATATATATATATATATATATATATATATATATATATATATATATATATATATATATATATATATATATATATATATATATATATATATATATATATATATATATATATATATATATATATATATATATATATATATATATATATATATATATATATATATATATATATATATATATATATATATATATATATATATATATATATATATATATATATATATACTTTTATTTTGTTTAATACTTTAGAATAAAAATATAAAATATTACATTTTTACTTTTATTATTATTTATACTTAAAAATAATTTTTTCTAAATATATATTTTATTTTTTTACACATACTATTTTATTTTTATAAATAAAATAATTAATATATTTACTTTTTTAAAGAAATTAGGGTTTTTACCCTTAACCTAATAAAATTAATCTTTTATTTATTTCTTTATTTTTACATTAAATATTTTTGCATACTTAGAAAATAAACATAAACTTTTTGCATAATTCATATTATTTGATATATTTGTTCATTTTGTTTATTTAAATATTGTTCATTTATTTATGCATTTGAATTCAATTTGGATGTAATAGTAAATTAGGGTTTATATTTCTTGTCAAATACACCCCCATTCAAAGATTGTACCCCCATCCCTATAATCATGTTGTAATAGCTTAGACATTTAATTCTCGCACTTTATGCTTTCAATTATGCCATGATTAGAGATTAGGGTTTGTATGCAAAAATCCAAATCAACAAGTAGCTTAACCTAATACAAAGACAAAAATGCATGAAAATCAATACACAGTACACACTTGCACCCCTAGGGTTACAATCCACTTGTTGCCTTAAAAATGGGCAATGTTATGCATGTTGGGTACTTTGGCAAAACAAAAACAAAACAAAAGATCATAGTCCCTCGATGATGCTATCTTGGTTGCCTAAATAAAATGATCAAGTCCCTCATTAATTTGCCAAAAATACTTAACACAATTGATATCATGGTCTATACGATGACTCGCGCCTGTCCCGTTTAACATCCTAATACAAGGTTATTTACCAAATGCAATGGTAAAACAACACTATCAAAAGGGTTAAAAACATTAGGAAAGATCTTTGAGTAAATTAGGGTAGATAGCTCTTAGTTACTTGATCAAAAGCTTGCAAAACATCCTTGCTATTTTCAAACATATTTCACAACACAATTTCAAAACATTTCCCAAATCAAACTTTCAAACATTGAAATCTTTTCAAAAGACAAAACACCTTTGTATACATTCAAACAAGAATCATTACAAAGGTTGCCACAACGATGGCCTCTTTTCAAAACATCTTTCAAAACCACACACAAAGCACCATTTCAAACAATTAAAAAGCAAAAGCAAGTGATCTAAACAAGTAACTAAGAGCCCATGGAAAACCATGGATGAAAAGGGTGCTTGCACCTTCCCTTTTCATAATCTACCCCCCGAACCCAAGAAAACATCTCAAAGGTCTTTCCTGTGCTTTTTGACCTTTCCTTTGGATAAAATAAAAATTCGGTGGCGACTCTTGCTAAACCGAAACATTTGCGAACACAAACGCAAAACCTCAAGTCAGTTCTCCCACCGTATCACAGAACTGGAGACTCTGCTGGGGAGAATCTTTAAAAGTGGAGTAACCTTAGGGTTTAGATCACCTTTGCATGTTTATCTTATTTGCTTTGATTGCTTTACATTTGGTTCTCTTGTTTGGGCTTGAAATCCTCTACCTGGATTTGGGGAAACATTCATAGGTAAATAGCAATACGTTGTGGAAACTGTGCGGGGTATACCGACATGGTTAAAGCAATAGCTATATTAGTGCGACATATTTGTGGGTACCGGTAGCCTTTAAGTTAATCAAAGAGAATACGGGGCCGCTGAGTGACGTCATGAAGCACTAATGAACTCTTATAACCTTACTTGACCATCTTGGCCTTTTTTAGGGGTAGTGAGATGACCGGTTTTGGTACAGTCCGAAGTTGGTAGATACTCGATACTACACTCATTGAGGGTTGTTTTCTTGGAATATTTCGGTCGCCAGTTAAGTGGCTAAACTGAAACAATGAACACAGAAAATAATCCAGTGATATTGAGCTCCTTAGAACCCGGTTACTATTTATAGGACAGGTTGAGCCAACTAACTTTCAAGAGGGTACTTACCTATGAAACCTCATGCAAGCCTGAAACTAGGATCTTGTGTGACTTGTTTGTACATATGCTTGTGCATACATCATGAACATCATAACGCATCATATGCATCCACTAACCATTTCAAGGGTTTGGATCTTCATCTTTGTTCTTGTTTTGTAGGTCATGGAATCTCTTCGCAGGAAAACAATTCAGATCAACCTTATGAGAATCCCTCCTCAACTCAAGGAGCTTACTTCCAAGATTCCATAGAATTCCCTCTTCAGTGAAAGACATGGTAGACTTCTCAACTTGGTCAACTCCAACATTGAAGAAGACATGGTGAGAGTTCTCTTCCAGTTATTTGACCCCCTACACCACTGTTTCACATTCCCTGATTACCAACTAGTACCTACTTTGGAGGAATTTTCTCAACTCCTGAAGATTCCTATTCTCCATCAACTACCCTACAACGGTACGGAAAGAGAACCAAAGCCTGAAGATGTTGCTCAAGCCTTACACTTGCAACCATCTGATATCCAAGGTCATTGGGAAACCAGAAGTGGTGTCAAGGGTTTCTTGGCAAAGTTTGTGTTTGAGAAGGCATAAGACTGCTGGAATACTCTAGATCTGCAAGCTTTTGAGGAGATTGTAGCACTTCTCATCTATGGGTTAGTCTTGTTCCCAAACCCTGATCAGCTTATAGATGTGAATGCTGTCAAGATTTTCATATCTCGGAATCTTGTGCCTACATTGCTTGGGGACACCCTACACTCATTTCACACACGAACAATGAGGAAAAGAGGTGTTCTCATGTGTTGTACTCCCCTTCTAGCAAGGTGGTTTATTTCTCACCTTCCCCAAACAGTTTTGAGGAATGAGCAGGGTTTAAGGTGGTCACAACGGTTGATGACTCTCACATATTCTGATGTTCATTGGTGTTCTCGGTCCAGAGAAAATGTCATCATCATTGATCATTGAGGAGAATTCCCTAATGTCCCATTACTTGGCATTAGGGGAGGCATTACCTACAACCCCTGTTTAGCTCTGAGACAATTTGGGTATGCCCGAAGGGATGGCCCTCATGATATGTTGATTCTTGACTTGGTTTTTTACTTCGACAACGATGCGCAAGGACTTCGACAAAGGTTTATCCGAGCTTGGAGGATGCCCAACAAAGTGGATAGTAAGACACTAGGGCACAAGAATTCCATCCCCCTTGAGCCTTACCTCAAGTGGGTATGAACCCGCGCCTAGAGTCTTATGATGCCTTACCCTCACATTCTCCCCGTGATCAAAGAGCCTGTTATGGAAGGAGAGGTTCCATACACCCTCCTACATCCTGACGTGCCAACATCATTGGAAGAATTACAAAAGAGTTTGATACAGCTCAAGGAAGAACGGAATACTTTTGAGGCCAACTTCTATGCCAGTGAGAAGAAGGTTTTGGAACTTACCCGCCGACTTCACGAAGAGGAGACTCTCAACACTTACATCGCACCAAAGAGGATGCGCAATGTCTTTTTACATTAAGAATTTTGTAATATCTTTCCCATGGGGCATTTATGTACTAACAAATTTCTTCTTATTAATATGACGTGTGCTCTTTTTGTTTACAACAACTTTGATTTTCTGAATCCTTTTGAATGCATTACATGAATAACATATCATTCATCATATGCATAAACAAGTCTTCACACCAGGTTTCCTTATCTTTCTGCTGTTTATTTCAGCAAGATGGATATAGAGCTGACGGTTAAAGATCTGCAAGCACAGAATTCGCAATTCCAACAACTCCTCATGACCTTAGCAAAGGGTCAGGAGGACCTTAAAGCATTGTTAGAGAAAGATAAGGAAAAAGGCAAAGAGAAAAAGAAGAAAAGAACTGGTGTGGCCACTATGGGAAGAAGATTTGAGCATCAGGCTAGGAGAGTTCTGGAGTTCCCCTCGACGTATGACGAAGGGGTTGGTAAAGGAAAGGGAGTTGTAATGCCATCTGAATCTGAAGATGAAGAGGAAGAAGAAGAAGAAGAAGAAGAAGAAGAGGAAGATTACTCTAAGCAGCAATATCCTCCTGCAGACGATAAGTATAAGAATCTTGAAGACCGGCTAGCATCCATGGAAGTGCAAAGGGTACCTGGACTGGATTTCGAAGAACTAGGGTCGGTTGCTGGGATCGTCATTCCTCCCAAGTTCAAAGTACCTACATTTGCTAAATATGACGGTTTGTCCTGTCCGAAGATGCATCTGAGATCCTACGTCAAAAATATCCAACCTCACTCTTCTGATAAGGATCTGTGGATCCACTTTTTTCAAGATAGTTTGTCGGGTACGCAATTGGACTGGTTCTATCAACTTGAGAGATCTGATGTCCATAACTGGGAAGATTTAGCTGCTGCTTTCTACCGACAGTACCAATACAATGCAGATTTAGCGCCTACTCGTACTCAACTACAGAGTATGGGTATGGTTTCTAATGAGGGATTTAAGGAGTATGCCCAGAAGTGGCGAGATTTGGCTGGAAGGGGGCAGCCACCATTATCGGATAAAGAGCTGGTTGACATGTTTTTAGGGACTATGTCAGGTCCATTATTTAATCACTTGATCGGGAGCTCATCTGCAGGGTTCACCGAATTAATTTTTACCGGTGAAAGGGTCGAAGCTGGCATGAAGAGTGGTAAAATTCAGAAGGATTCCTCCGCTTCCACTGCTATCAAGAAGACCTTCCCAACCAAGAAGGAAGTTTTTGCTATTCATACCCAGAGAAATAAAGGGAGAATGGAGCGCCGACCAGTGGTGGGGGCTGTGATGATCCAGAACTCCTCAACCGATCAACCTCGAAGCAGTCAACCAAGGGCTAACCAGCAAAGGGTAGAAAGGCCACAACGACAGTTCACCCGGATTAATATGACACCGGCTCAGGTCCTCCCTCATCTGTTAAAGTTAAACCTTACCAACTTGAAAGAAGTGCCGAAAAACCCAAATACCTCTTCTCCTTATTATCATTCCAATGCAAAATGTGCATACCATTCGGACAGTGTAGGGCATGACACCAACAACTGTTGGGCCCTTAAAAACAAGATCCAAGATTTAATAGATGCCAAGGAGGTAGAGTTTGATGCTCCCGAAAAACTTAATGTGATATCCTCTCCTATGCCAAAACATGGTCATAATGTCCATGCTATTGTGGAAGATCTTTATGTTACCGTTGTTGATGAATTAATAACTCCGTTGCCAATGATTAAAATGAATCTATTCAAAGTTGGGATATTCCCGGGCTGTGAAAAAGATTGTTACTTATGTTCAACCTTGCAAACAGATTGTCCGCTGTTGAAGTCAGGCATCTAACGCCTGATGGATACTCAAGAGATCCTCTTTCAGAAAACTCATGTTGCTACTATCACTCATGTTACTCCTGTTACCTTTGTTACTCCAATCAACGACATTTCTATAATCACCATTTCTGACAATCTTTCCAAGACCTGTAAAAGGCCTGTTAAGATTACGCCTGATCCTAAGTTTGTACCGCTGAAGATTACCATGCCGGGGCCTATCCCATATAAGTCCAACAAGACGATACCATGGAATTATGGAGGAGAGATCTTCTACCATGGTGTTAAGCAGATTGAATCAGTCCAAGAGAATTCCGATGAAGAAACTCCTGATATAGGAAATATTGCGGGGACGAGTAAGATAACTTGTAGCGGAAGAATATTTTCTTCGGAGATTGCTCCTCCAAGGGCAGTCTTCGGACCCTTAAGTACTTATGTGCCTGTCAAGATATCTGTGCAAAGTCCAGTGATTGAGGAAATTGTTACTCCCGAAGTTGAACCCTCTGATGTTACCACTGATAAAGGTAAGGGGATCCAAGAGGCGCCTGTCAGGATGAAGGCTCAGACTTTGATTATCCCTGAGACCACCCAAAAGGAGATGGAGGAAATATTAAAGATAACTAAGAAGAGCGACTATGATGTCGTAGAGCAGCTGGGGCAAACCCCTTAAAAAATCTCTATGTTGGCTCTATTACTTTGCTCTGAGGCTCATGCCAAGGCCTTGATCAAATTTCTGAAGACGGCACACGTGCCTCAAGAAACTTCTGCAGATCAGTTTCAAGAGTGCATGGCTAGCCTTACAGCCGATAATGGTCTTGGCTTCTCTGATGCCGATCTGACGTCTAAAGGAAGAAAGCATAATGATGCGCTGCATGTCTCAGTAGAGTGCAGAGGAACTACACTTGCTCATGTTCTGGTTGATACCGGTTCATCTTTAAATGTTCTACCAAAGAAAGCATTGGACAGATTGTACTGTGAAGGTTTGACATTAAAGCCCAGTAATATCATTGTTAGAGCCTTCGACGGTTCTAAGTGGATGGTTCACGGAGAAGTGGAAATCCCAATCAAGGTGGGAACGGAAATTTTCAACTCTACATTTTATGTGATGGAAATCCGTCCTTCATATTCATGCTTGTTGGGAAGTGTTGTACCCCAAAATTTGCCCTCCCATATTCTTCAAAGTTTTCCAAGAATCATCTTCAATTGGTTCAAGATTTCTCAAGGGTTGCACAGTCCAACTGCCTCCTAAGCCAGCTGAAATTAGGGTTTTGGTTCCTTCAATGAATTTGGGGTTTTTAGTGGTCCAATCAAGTCCCATAGGCCTACACATATCCTCAAACATCTGCATACCAAGTTTCAAGACTCACAGCATCAAATTGCACAGTCAAAAAGTCCATTTGCTTCACAATCAACTGCAGGGGTAAAATGGTCATTTTACAGTCAAAAGTCGGAATTTTTGGTCAACATCTTATTTTGAGCACACAATCATCATTTGATTAAGTCTTGATCATGATTCCACAAGAATGGCTCAAAAATCATTAAGATGCCCAAAGTTACTATTTTTGGACAGTTGAAAAGTCAACTGTATCTTGACCAGGGCATAACTTTTTCATGGTTCATCAGAAAAATCCCATCCAATGCTCATTTTGAAGGGGATGACATTTCCTAAAACTCATATTCACATTCCAAGTCCAAGAAATGCTCTCACAAAAAGTTATCAATTTCTACATTATAGGTCAATTTCAAAAGTCAACAAAAATGCACTTTAAGTCAAAGACCATAACTTAAGATTGGTAAATCCAAATGACATGGGACCAAAGGCATTGGTTAGAGGACTTCAATACCTTTCCAAAATGTCAAAGAACATGTTCATATGATCAAAATTGAGCAAGATATGCATTGGAGAAGTTGGGAAATGTTTGTGAATTTGCAAAAGTCAACTTTGCTCAAAACACATCATTTTTTGCTAATGGGCCTCAAATTTCTTCTTGAATCTTTATCCAAGGCTTATGCACGACCCATTGAGATTAAATGGAATTATTTTCTTTTTTTTTATTAATTAATTGAATTTTTAATCAATATTAATTCATTTAATTCATTTAATTGTAGGAAAATATCAAGATATGGTTTTGCAATCTTTTCATGAAGCAAATATGACCTACATGTGCTGGAGATTTCGTGTACACATCAAGGGGACAATGATCTCTCAATTTGGCAAGATTTTTCAATCAAAAATATGCAAAAAGATATGATTGAAAATCAAATATTCCAACCATTATTCCATGGATTTCTTGGCCAAGATTTAACCTAAATCCATTCCATTATATATACTCAAGCTAAACCTAATGCCTTATACGTGAATTTGCTGCAAGAAAGCCATAACCACATTCAAAAAAATCCAAGAAAAGTCAAAACTGTTTTCTGCATTCTAGCACGATTCAAAGCAATTTGTGGATTCAAACACGTTGCTGGGAGTGTGAGGAACATTTTGCAATCAAAACCACACGCTAAGGCTCAAGAAATCATCATTTACAGTCACACGGTTTGATGCTTTTTCTCATAATCGAAACTCATGATTCATAAGCTTTTAACATGATTTATGGTTCGTTTTGCATTGCTTGAATCCTTATGAAACTAATGGTATAAGTTAATTGACTTATAGTGTACATAATCAAGAATTGCCATTGACAAATTCTAGGGTTCCTGAGCTTTGGATTTGGGGCTTTATTATCCAGGAAAAATTAGAACCTTTAAGGCATGTGGTTGAACTCGTCAAGACCAGACGAACACACTGGGACCATCGCGAAATATTTATATTAATCATACGCCTATTCGCTATTTTTCGTGGTTGCAGATTGTGGGGGTTAAAAACCCCCGCTATCTATTTGTTTTTTACAGGTACAAAGGAGGACGATGATGAGGTGTAAGCGTATGGTTGGGCCATTCAAATGAGCGCGCGTTTTTATGTTGTTTACAGCATATGTATTAATTGTCCAATATAATATTTGTTCATTATCATAATAACAAATGCAGGCACATGGTGTAGTGGAAGATGAGCTGGCTGGTGATCATTGGGACCTGGGTTCGAATCCCAGGTCCCCCAAATATTTGTTTCTATTTTTCTCCATATGATTGCATGCAGGCTTTCCAACGTATTCCACCATATACCTCCAGTGATCAGCGCGCCAAGTGGCCTTAAGCATCAATCCAATGGTCATGATTGGAAGACCATGGTACTCCCAGTCAATGAACACGCAGCTAATCCAAAAAAGTCAAACGGACTGGCAAACGAATGGGCCTGAAAGTTGCTTTCTCACCTCCATCTGGGCCCAACACCCCCTGGGTTTTGTTTCTTATTTTTTTTTCTCTCTTTTATATTTTACCTTTAATTATTATTATTATTATTATTATTATTATTATTATTATTATTATTTAATTAACTCACAAATAATTATTTTCATAATAAATTCAGCAAAACTAAAAATGTAAATATTTTTATTATTCTTATTATTATCTATTAATTTCACCTTAATTTAATTATTTTTGTAAATAAATACTAATATAACTAATCTAGTTTAATTAGGTTAAATTTGACTTTTTTTTCACAATAAATAAAATTAACATAGAATTAGGGTTTTGACAACTTTTAATTTCTTTTATTTTTATTTTCATTAAGACATTAAAAAACTAAAAAATACTCTTTTCTTTTAATTATTTAATTAATTAGAATTAGGTTTAATTAAATGCAAAAAGGACCAAAATTCATTCTTTTCTCAAAAAGGGTCAAAACCCTAAGGACTGTCCACGATTTAATTTCTTACTCGCGCATATTATTTTTGATCATTATGTAACTGCTCCGAGGATGTAATAGCGTAATTAGGATCTTTTTATCACTTTCTTTATTTTCTCGCAATTTACTTTTCAAGGGTTATGTTTTTGGCGATGTAAATACCCGACGCCTTGTAATAGCGTAGATTTACTTTCCGCAATTTACTTTCCGCACAATTATTAACTGTTAACTATGCATGACAAGACTTGCCTGAAAATTAAAATCAACTCGTAGCTCACAATAACATGTGCAAAGATAATTTAACTGAATCTGACACACTCGCACATGCCACTCTTAGGGTACGCCTCACTTGGTTGCCTCGACGTGGTCATTGAGTATAGGGTGTTTTAGAGGTCGCCCTCCTGTCTAAAGATCCAGTTGCCTCGAAACGGTTGCCTCGGATAAAAAAAGGATCTAGGACATTAGGGTTACCGCTAAGGCGTCCTACTATTGCTTTGGTGACCACATGTCCCTATAATCGAATTGACCCGAATAACTCAAACAACGGTGCTACCTACTTCTCAATAGTGGGATAGTACTATCTAAAGGACATTTACACAGTTTAATTCCTTTGAGTAGGTAGAGGTTCTAAGGTACTTGCTCTTTCAAAACAAAAAATACTTTTTGCACCTACACTTTCAAACAAAAGTTTTCAAACAAACACTTCATGACACTCTTGAGGACTAATACAAGAGTTACCTAGAAGTTTTCAAACAAACTTTTTCAAAACCCACAAACACAAGAAAAGCAAACAATTTTTGAAAACATAGTGAGCAAGTACCTAAGAGCCCGTGGATAACCACGGATAGAAAGGGTGCTAACACCTTCCCTTTCTATAATCTACCTCCCGAACCCGAGAAACATCTCGAAAAGGAATTTTGTTGTGCTTTTGTCCTTTCCTTGTTGGAGAAAATAAAAGACGGTGGCGACTCTTGCTTACCGCGACATTTCACGAACCAGCTTTAAAACAGTCAGTTCTATTTCCACCGATCACAGGAAGGCCTTGGATCCACAACGTTGGGGCAGTCACTTCCTCTCTACACCAAATGCTAAAATATCCAGTCCAGGGTAAGATCATAACAGTTCATGGTGAGGAGGAGTATATGATAAGCCACCTTAACTCTTTTCGCTACGTGGAGTTAGATGGTGAATTCATAGAAACACCTTTCCAACACTTTGAAGAGGTTTCTCCTGAGGTTGCGGTAGAAAAAACAATGACTGATGTGCCTATCATTACCAAGCCTGTGTCCCGAATGTCATCCCTTAAAGATGCGGAGGCTATAATCAAGGAAGGAGGAAGTACAGTGTGGGGGCAACTGCCAGATTTTCCTCACAAGACAGATAAGTTCGGATTGGGTTTCACTGTTGCTAGCCAGAAAGCTGTGCATTGCTCCCGAGCTGGAGGACCACCCTTAAAGATCACTCAGCACGGAATTCATGCCTTAGAAGATGATGATGAAGAAGGAAGCTTTGAAGATTGGATCTTTCCAACCATTGAAGGGGGATTGAACAACTGGGAGGCGAAAGACTTCGTCCCCATTACTTTCATCAATCAGTAATTTATCTTTTGAACATTTTCAGTTGGTCTATAATAACTTTTAAACAATTCATACACTCTTTTGCCTTGTGCCTTTCCCGGGGCACATAGGTCCATTTGTAAGGGTTTTGATTTTTCATTTTCATATGCCATCTTTAATGAATCATGGATGTTTTCATCTATAAACTTTTATGTTCATTTTCTTTCCTTTTACATTGTATTTTGTTTAAGGATGGTTATCCCTTACATACACACACTCACAAAATGCAGGTATCCATCCACTATGGATTCCATGGGTGACTATTCTGCTTTGGCCTTCAATGACTCTGAAGATTTGGTCAATCATGCTGAGTACGAAGGTGGTGAAGACTGTGAAGTGCCTGGAGAGTTAGCTAGACTTCTACAACAAGAAGAAAGGGATATTCTGCCCCATGAAGAGTTGTTAGAGACTATCAATTTGGGAACAAAGGAAGACAAGAAAGAGGTTAAAGTGGGTGCCAACCTGGAGCCAAGTGTCAAAGAGCGCTTAGTTCAGCTATTGAATGAGTTTGTTGAAATCTTCACCTGGTCCTATGAAGATATGTCGGGGCTGGATACAGATATTGTGGTTCACCGTCTCCCTACAAGAGAAGACTGTCCACCAATCAAACAGAAAGTCCTCTGAATGAGGCCCGACATGTCCGAAAAGATCAAAGTTGAGGTGATGAAGCAGTTCAATGATGGCTTTCTGGATGTTACTTCCTATCCATAATGGGTTGCTAACATTGTGCCCGTGCCTAAGAAGGACGGCAAAGTCAGAATGTGTGTGGACTACAGAGACTTAAATAGGGCTAGCCCTAAAGATGATTTTCCACTACCACACATTGACATCTTGGTTGACAATACAGCTCAACACAAGGTATTTTCCTTCATGGATGGATTCTCGGGATACAACCAGATCAAAATGGCCCCCGAAGACATGGAGAAGACTACTTTTGTTATGCAGTGGGGTACCTTCTGCTATAAAGTGATGCCATTCGGACTGAAGAATGTTGGGGAAACCTATCAGCGAGCCATGGTAGCTTTGTTTCATGACATGATACATCATGAAATCGAAGTCTACATAGACGACATGATAGCCCGTTCACAGACAGAAGAAGAACACCTCGACCATCTACAAAAGCTGTTTGTCAGATTGAAGGAATATAAGCTCAGACTGAACCCCAGCAACTGCACTTTCAGAGTCAAGTCCGGTAAACTTTTGGGATTCATCATCAGCAACAAAGGCATTAAGGTTGATCCTGCTAAAGTCAAAGCTACACAAGAAATGCATGCCCCTCATACTGAAAAGGAGGTTAGAGGTTTCTTGGGACGCTTAAACTATATTGAAAGGTTCATCTCTCACCTAACATCTACCTGTGAGCCAATCTTCAAGCTGTTGAAGAAAGATCAGGTGGTTGAATGGAATAATGATTGTCAAGTTGCTTTTGATAAGATCAAGGATTATTTGCTGGAACCTCTTATCTTGATGCCACCCATCGAAGGAAGACCTTTAATCATGTATCTGACTGTTTTGGATAACTCAATGGGGTCCGTACTGAGCCAACATGACGAGTCTGGATGAAAAGAGCATGCCATTTATTACCTTAGCAAAAAGTTTACCGACTGTGAGACTCGCTACTCACTTCTCGAGAAAACTTGCTGCGCTTTGGTATGGGCTGCTCGCCGGATGAGGCAGTATATGTTGACACATACCACTTTGCTGATTTCCAAGATGGATCTGATCAAGTACATCTTCGAGAAGCCTGCATTATCCAGAAGGATCGCTAGATGGCAGATGATCCTGACTGAGTATGATATCCAGTACATAACCCAAAAAGCTATAAAGGGGAGTGTACTAGCTGTCCATCTAGCTCATCAAGCCGTCGAAGATTACCAATCTATGAGGTTCGACTTCCCTGACGAGGACATTATGACATTGGACAACATTGAAGGTAACAGACCGTATGACGGACCTGAACAAGGATCCCGATGGACCCTGTACTTTGATGGTGCTTCAAATGCACTTGGCAACGGTATCGGCACAGTACTTATCTCTCCAGAAGGTTGCCATACACCTTTCACTGCTAGACTCTACTTCAGCTACACCAACAACATGGCCGAGTATGAAGCTTGTATCTTTGGTCTCAAGGATGCTATTGACTTGGGAATCAAATCTCTGATTGTGTTTGGGGATTCAGCTTTGGTTATCAGTCAAATCAAAGGAGAGTGGGACACTAAACATCCTAATCTTATCCCATACAAAGAACATGTCCTGACATTGTTACCACATTTCGAGCAGACTACCTTTGAGCACTTCCCGCGAGAAGAAAATCAGCTAGCAGATGCTCTGGATACATTGTCTTCCATGTTTAAATTCAACTGGGATAATGAGGCTCCCCAAATCACCATCGAGCGATTGGACGAACCTGCGCACTGTCATGAGATTAATATCGAAGAAGTAGTGGAACAACCTTGGTTTCATGAAATCAAAAGGTATCTCAAGACTCGAGAATACCCTGAAGGAGCTTCAGTCAACGACAAAAAGTTCTTAAGGAGATTTGCTGCCAAGGTCTTCCTGAGCAATGGTATCCTATATAAGCGTAACCATGATTGTGTTTTACTTTGTTGTGTGGACAAAGTTGAAGCTGAGTTGATCATGACTGAAATACATAGTGGCACATTTGGCACCCACTTGAGCGGGCATATGATGGCTAAGAAGATTCTAAGGGCAGGATACTACTGGTCTACCATGGAAGCTGATTGTCATCAATATTCTCGTACTTGTCACAAATGCCAAGTCTATGCTGACAAGGTACATATTCCTCCAGTTCCTCTCAATGTTCTAACAGCTCCTTGGCCATTCGTGATGTGGGGAATCGACATGATTGGAGAGATCAAGCATACGGCATCCAATGGACATCGCTTCATCTTGGTGGCTATTGATTACTTTACCAAGTGGGTCGAAGAAGCTTCCTTTGCCTCCGTTGCAAAGAATGTGGTTGCCCGCTTCATCAAGCAGAACCTCATATGCCGGTATGGTATCCCCGATAGGATCATCACATACAACGGTACAAATCTGAATAACACTGTGATCACCGCTCTATGCGAGCAGTTCAAAATTCAACATCACAATTCATCTCCCTATCGGCCAAAGATGAATGGTGATGTTGAAGCTGCGAACTAAAATATCAAGAAGATCATTCAAAAGATGACAGTCACATACAAGGACTGGCATGAGATGTTACTGTTTGCTCTTCATGGATATCGTACCACGACGCATACTTCCACTGGGGAAACCCCTTTTTCTTTGGTATATGGCATGGAGGTTGTTTTACCTATGGAGGTTCAGATTTCTTCCTTGAGGATTATGAAGGATGTTGGCTTAAGTGAAGCCGATTGGATTCAGACCCGGCTTGATCAACTTAATTTGATTGACGAGAAGCGACTTACTACTGTTTGTCATGGTCAGACGTATCAAAAACGAATGATCAAGGCTTTCAACAAGAAAGTCAGACATCAGGTATATCAAGTCGGAGATCTTGTAATCAAGCGGATCATCTTGCCGTAAAGTGATCCCAGGGACAAATGGACTCCTACTTATGAAGGACCGTTTGTGATCAAGAACATCTTTTCTGGTGGGGCTATGATTCTGACCACCATGGACGGCGACGACCTGCTGCACCCTGCGAACGCAGACATAGGCAAAAGATACTACGCATAAAACAATCCGACAAGTTGAAAACCCGAAAGGGCGACTTGGGTAAAAATGGGCATCCCGGTGAATCGAAAACCCGAAAGGGCAGTTCAGGCAAAAATTAGGGATAAATTAAAAAAATCAGTACACCATGCAAGTTGAAAACCCAAAAGGGCGACTTGGGCAAAAAAGGGTTTCCCGGTGGATCGAAAACCCGAAAGGGCGGTCCAGGCAAAAGTTAGGGAATTAAATCGTATGACTATGTCTCGTCGGAACACTTTAAGGACAATCTCTTCACGGACAAGCTCCAGGCTTCTGATCAACCTAATCATCTGCAGACGAAGCAATGAATGGACAAGATACTCAGAGTTATGAAGGCTATAGCAGAATGGGAACCCCATGGAATTGTTACACATAGCCATCTTTCTTTGTATAAAATTTTTCTCAATTTTACGACAACATTCTCTTACTAGGATGACTGTCTCCCTTGTACAAAAATATTTACAAAATTAATACAAAGATACTTCAAAGTGCAGAAATTTGCTTTCCTTTTCTTTCTTTTTTACACTTATGTTTTATTTGAAAACGTCCAATGATTTGTTAAATGAGCATATGCATTTGAATGTAATCACTTCCTACAAATAAAATGAAAGGAGAAAGGGTAATTACTGATAGTTTGAAGGTACGGGAAAATGTCTTTAGGCTATTCCAGAAGAGATCCCCTACGGTATGTCATTCAGATCCTCAACAAAGTTAAAACCTTGAATTACATATCCCCAGCAGAGTCAAATTTCAAGATCGCCATTAGAGCTAAGTTTCTAAACTCCCGATCCCCAGTGGAGTTTCTCCTCAAACAACAAAATGGGAATCCCTAGTAGATTGGCATACAACCCAAACTCCTGATCTCCCCAGCAGGATAAACATTCTCCCCACAGAGTTATTTCCCAGTGGAATGAAGATTCTTATTTTCATTTTTCCAGTTGAAGCCTCCTAGGTTTTAATTCTCCAGTAGAATTTGTCGGAGTCGTCCTCATATCCCCATAAGTCACCAAGGATTTTCAATCCCCAGAAGTAGGTCCAAAGGATTCCTCAATCTTAGCCAACGAAGGTTCTGAATCTCCAGCAGCAGCCAAGGGTTTGTTTTCCTCAGCAGCAGTCAAAGAATTCATTGTCTCCGGTTATCAAGGATTTATTTGCCTCAGTGTGATACGGTGGGAGAACTGACTAGTGTTTTGCGTTTGTATTCGCACTTGTTCGGTTGAGCAAGAGTCGCCACCGACTTTTTATTTTATCCTAAAGGAAAGGTTAAAAAGCACAACAAAAACCTTTTTGAGATATTTCGTGGGTTCGGGGGGTAGATTATGAAAAGGGAAGGTATTAGCACCCTTTTCATCCATGGTTATCCATGGGCTCTTAGTTACTTGGTTTTTAGATCACTTGCCTTGATTTTCGATTGCTTGAAAATGTGGTGTGTGTGTGTGTGTTTTGAAAATGTTTTTGAAGAGATGCCTTATTTTAGGCAACCAATGTATTCGACTCGTGTTTGAGTGTTTTACAAAAGTGTGGATCTTTTCGAAAAGATGTTTCAAAATGTTTTTGGAAGTTTGTTTGAAAGTGTGTATGAAGTGTGATTTTTTTGAAAAGAAGGCAAGCGTTTTTTTGCAAGTTGATCTCAAGTAACTAAGAGTTTTGTCTACCCCTATTGTACTCAAAGGTTTTCTCTATGTTTTCAACCCCTTTTAACAATTTTTGTTCCAACATTGAATTTGGTGGACAATCTTGCGTTTAGGAAGTTTGTTCGGGACAGGCGCGGGTGATCGTATGGACCATGAATGCATTGGTGCCAAGTGTCTTTGGCAATTTGCTTTGAAGGGACTTTATCATTCCATTTAGGCAACTTTCGAAAGCGTCATCGAGGGACTTATGATCATTTGAATTCGTTTTGCCAAAGAAACTCGACGTGCAAGCATGGCCCATTTTGGAAGGCAACATGTGGGATTACCCTAGAGGGTGCAAGTGTGATTGTGTATTGATTTCATGCATTTGTCTTTGTATTAGGTTATCTAGCGTTTGATTTTATGTACATGGAAACCCTAGGTCTAACCATGGTATATTTGAAAGCGGTAAATTGCGGGAATTTAAAGTCTACGCTATTACAAATAGTATCCGGGAGTGGGGGTACAAATTTACAAATGGGGATGAGACTTATAGTATCCAATAAGTTACAACCAAATCGAATTGCGACAAAAATGTAAACAATGTATAGTAACGTATAAGAATAGCAAATGTATGTGTATCAAGTGTATAATGTGAAATGTATTGTGTATTGCGTAAGTGTACGTGTAAGTGTATATGTATTTGTAATTTATTTACAGGTTAGGAAAATGTGAATTTAATAGGTATTATTAAGTATTGTTAAACTTAAATGAAAAGAATTAAATGTTTATTTATTTAATCTTTTGTAATCTTGTATATTTCTTTAATATGTACAAAAAGAAAATTTAATAAAAGAAAAGAAAATGTTTTAAGTTCTATTTTTTATGTATTAACATTAATGTATTTTAAGTTAGTATTTTATACAAAATTTTAATTAAAAGAAAGGAAAATTGTTTTAAATTTAGAGAAAATTATTATTTGTATTTTAGCTTCTTATACAAAATTTTAATTATGTTATATAAAAAAGTATTGTTAATTTAATGCAAAATTTGATATGTTAATTTATTTATGCAAAAAAAAAAGATATGGTGTGATAACAAATGGAGAGTATTAGTTTCAAAGAAAACTGAATGGGCTTTTGAGAAAGCGCTTGGCCCAAACCACTAATCAGAATAATAAAAAAGGGGTATGTGTGCTAGGAGAGGGGTCAGGCGTTAGAAATGTTTAGTTGGGCTTAAGGCATCTGATGGGGCAAAGCCCATTGTGGTTTCACAACATTGTTTTTAGGGTTTCAGCAGTTTTGTGTCATTAGGGAATTGTTAGGGTTTGCTGAGAACGGCGCAAGAGTTAGCTTCGTCATTGCTTCGTCTTCTCCGATTGGCTTCTGAATGCAATCCCCTCCGCATAGCCACCAGTTGCCTCCTTCACCTTCCTTCCTTCCTTGGTTCAGTGAAACCAACTAAAGGTAATTGTCCTTTGTTCCCTCTTTTGGTTTAGCACGTTTAGGGTTTCGTTCTTCTTTGCATGTTATGATTTACTGTTTTTTTGATTAAGCGTGTTGATTTGTGTATTTAAGGTATGAAAGGGAAGGGGCAGAAAATGATACTACCTTTATCTTCAGGAGGTGGAGGAGGACGGGAGCGGGGAGGCGCGTAGGAGGCTTGGGCGGAGAACGCGGTGCTGATGAACTCTTGAGCTTCCTGGTACCTTTGCCTTTTTGTTGGGTTTAAACTCTTTTCTTCTTCTCTTGCTGTCTTGATGCCTTTCCTGTATGCTTGTGTTGGATGCCTTCTGATTTGCCAATGAAGAAATCTCTTCTGAGGTTTTTGTGGCCTTACCCTAGATTGCCTTGAAACACTTCTTTTTATTTGATTGCCTTGGTGCCTGCCCTCTTGCTTCTTTATCTTCTTCAACTGCCTCGTTGCCTTTTGTGTATATTGGCCTATGATGAAGTTTTTCTGAGGCCCTTCATGTTGCCTCTTCTTCTTGATAGTCCTGGTATGCTTAGCTTGATGCCTTGCTTGATGCCTTGTGTTTGGTTTGCTAGCCCATTATTTCACTTTCTTCTTCAACTGTCTCGTTGCCTGCTTTGCCTTATTGAGTTGCCTATTTTGTATGCTATGCTTTATTATCCTTTGCCCAATGATGAGTATTCTGAGGGCCTTGTGTTTGACACTGAGTTGCCTGAGTATGCTTGGTTTATGGCTTTTGCTTTTGGTTGCCTTGAGTTTGAAGCAGGTAAGGCCTTGTTACAGGCCACAGGTTTTGACTATTACAGGTTTTGGCCTGATGGTTAGGCTGGTATGCTGTTTTAGGTTTTACTGTGCTTACAGATTTTCTGGTATGATATGCTTGTTGGTTTTGGATCTTTAGGTTGGTTATGCGCTTTGTTTGACAGGTTGTGAGGCTTTTTGTACTTGGATACAGGTTTTGGCCTTTTTAGACTTGCAAGGTTTACAGGCTGGGTTGTGGTGAACTGGTTTTGGTTGTTTATGTTTGAGTGGCCTCAGTTTTGGGGCTTCAGCAGGTTAATGGCTTTGAGGCTCAGGCTTGCAAGCTTGGCCTTTTGGTGAGTTTATAGGTTAAAGGCTTTTGGCGTGTTGAGTTTATGTTTTGGTTTGGCAGGGTATCCTGGTTTTGGGAACTGGTTTTCTGGTTTATGCAGGTTCAGGGCTCTGGTTGAGTTTGACAGTTTGTGGTTGGTTCATCACTTTTACTCTCCAGTTTGCACAGTTTTTATGGTTATGCTGTTTGATATCTCTTGCTTTGATATCTTCTCCCAGATTTTCTGCCCTCTTGGTACTATGTTATTACAGTTGTTTTTATATCTTTTCTTTCTCAAGCCTCAAAGCCAGTAAGCCTGTAAAACCTGCTTTTCCTCTCTTCTTTCTCTCTCCAGTACACTTCCAAAATATTAAAATATGTTATGTGTGTACTTTATTCTGAAAGGGCAGCATTGGGAAATGATGAA
This sequence comes from Vicia faba, assembly GCA_948472305.1. Taxonomy (NCBI): domain Eukaryota; kingdom Viridiplantae; phylum Streptophyta; class Magnoliopsida; order Fabales; family Fabaceae; genus Vicia; species Vicia faba. Next base: position 431,276,137 of record OX451740.1, on the reverse strand, counting down.
ATGAATTATGTTGCTTGCACATGTGGTTTAATTCTGCACTTTATGTCTTCTCTGCATATTTGCATATCTCTTTTTGACAGCTTCCCTGCATTTTGATGGCCCTTTGTACTTGACATCCTTTGGACAGCTTTTGTTTAGTTTGACATTAGAACTCAGTTTGGACTTTGTAGTTCTAGTTCAATTTTCCTTTGGATTTTGCACTTGCTCATGCTGTTTGAGATTTGAACTATGCAGTTTGACAATTTTGACTTGTGCATTCTTTATATTTGTGCATTCAAAGTTTAGCAAATAAATATTCACCCCTCTTTGTGAACCGGGAGAAATCCCATGATTTGCAGAGAGGGCTAACTGATCCCAATCAGTTGCCCTTAATGATGAACTTTATTTTTATCTGTCTCTTTTATTTATTTATCTGCTATTGACTTTTCTTTCTCTTATTTGTTTTTGCAGATAAAATTCCATGGAGCACCGGAGCAAGGGATAGCAGATGAAGACTTGAAGATTAGAAAAATATTTAGGATAGTTTTTTTATTTAAATTTAAATAAATGTAAAATCATTGTTGTAAACAACAAAACAATTGTACAAATAATTTAAAAATCAATAAAAAGTTTTTTTATCCAATTAATTCTTTTCCTCTCTCTTTTTTTTTTAATTGTTCGTTTTATTATTTATAATTCTTTAATTATAATAATTGAAAATAAATTCCAATCATTTAATCTTAGAATAATAAATAATTAAATAAACAATGCTTCAGCACCTGATCAGTTAAACCTGCCGTTTCAAACATCCAGAGCAGAACAACAGTCAATCACAGCAATTGCCCAGACGCTTTTTTCCTTTACTGACTTTAATCAAACATTGCAAATTCAAGCCCAATGCAACCTTTTACTGATTCAGTCAAACAAATGCGAATTCAATCCACATCCCAGCATAACTTGAAAAGCACTGTAGAATTTAAATCTTTCTGAGAACGCGCGCACAAAAAACCCTAATTCCTGATTAAATGCCAAAGAAGCGTTCGCCTGATCGAAGTTGAGCCAAAATCAATCAAAACCCTAAGCCAACTGTTTGAAACATTCTAGAGCCCTGAAAATCAATAAAACCCTAATTTTGTCTGACTGACGAGAAAAGTCTGTTTGACCGATTCTTGAGCCAGTTTGAAAAAATCAGGAAACGCCTGAAGCTGTGATTTCTTGAGGAAAAATGCGAGGGCAAATTTTGGGGTACAACACTCAGCAAGACAGCTAATCAGCTTACATACTCACACATTACATTCATATATCATAAACATTGATAGAACACATTTTATTGCATCATACATGTCATACAACATAACTTTATGTTTTAGCTAACATTTTACCCTTTTCAGGATAAGATTAAAAGCTATCTTTAAATATTCGAAGATCTCAGATACAGTATGGATACACCCCAGACACGGCGGTCATTCTATCACTCATTCAGACTTCAGCAATCAGATACATACTAGATACGCTCCAGACACGGAAGCCTTTCTATCTCTCACTCAGATTCAACTATCAACTTTAAGTTCAGATACACTTCAAACACGGAAGTCATTCTGTCACTTGTCCAGATCCCAGTTACAGTACGGATACCCTCCATACATGGAAGTCATTTTGCTACTCATACGGATCTCAATTTCAGATACAGTCCAGATACGCGCCAGACACGGTTTCCATTCTGCCACTCATTCCCCTGCCTAGAAGTACCCCAGACACGGATGTATTCATGTCACTTATTCAGACTTCAGATTTCGGATACAATACAGATACACTCTAGACACGGCATTCATTCTGATATTCATTCAAGAATCAAATACAAGTTACAGTATGGATACGCTCCAGACACGGACGCCATTCCCTTGCTCATACGAATCCAATCTCCAGATACAACTCAGATACGTTCCAGATACGGATACCATTCTGATGTTCATTCTACTGATATTCAACAAAAAAATTTGATGGCATCTCTAAGCCCATCTCCAGCAAGATTCTATCATCTCCAAATGGCATCTTTAATCCCATTCCCTCAGCAATATTTTAACGAGTGCAAATTTACGGGCACTCTAGTGTCCAATCCTCTTTTACCTTCGAGTCACGAAAGGAAAACTTGCCAATCTAACTCTTCAAGTTCAAGAAGATTGAATAGGGGAAACTGTTGTACCCCAAAATTTTCCCTCTCATATTATCAACATTTCTCATCACAAGGCTCTTTGAACTCAAGACCAAGCTAGGGTTTGCTCTGCTCAAGACATCTCCTTGCACTATTGACCTAAATTAGGGTTTGAGTTTTCACAAAGAATTTTGGACTTCTAATGCTCAAAGTGACTTTCATACTTCATGTTGGACTCATAAGTTTGACCATACCAAGTTTCAAGCCTTGAATCAAATTTTTGCCCAGTCAATTGGACAGTTGACCTAGAAATCAGCTATATTAGGGGAAAAGTCAATTGTGGCCAATTTACAGTCAAACCTCATGAATTTAGACCCACATCAACATTATGAACTCATATGAACCATTTTATCAAGTTTGGACCACAACTCCACAAGAAATTTGATCAGATCACCAAAAGGGCAAAATGGTCATTTTTAGGGTTTTGACAGTACAAAGGCAATTTCTAATTTTTGACCTAGCCAATGGAAAATTGGGTTCAACCATGGATTCAAGGACTCAATGGTATCATCTTGACCTATTCAACAAGTTCAAAAGATCTCAATTGCATTAGATTGACAGATGAATTTTTCAGTCAACTGATCAAAATTTGACTATACACTGAAAAGTCAAACTTTGACTTTTTGGCCAAAATCAAGTGTCAAGGGTCATTTTTCATCAAGATGTGTCAAAATATGAAACTTGTTCATCAAGAAACCCATTTTTGCAAATTAGGGTTTAAAGTTGAAAATTTTCATAACTTAGAATTTTTCTAAGTTATGAAATTTTCTTAATTTTTCCTAACTTTGCCCCACATTTTCACCATGATGCATTTGGATTCAAACAAAACTTCCAACATGAAAGCTGTAGTCCTCCACAAACTCTACAACTTTTATTCACAAAGTTTTCTCAAAAGAAGCTTGGATCTCAAGTTATGATTTTTGGAACAAGGGTCTCTATAACTTTTAACTTAGTCAAATTTTGCCCTAGTTTAGGCAGGATTTTGACCTATCTTCATGGCCATTTTTCACATAGTTCCACTTGGAATATCAAGTTTCATTTCAAAGATGGATTGTATAGCATGTTGCAAGATTTACAAAATGTCTAAGAACTCCTCAAACACATTTGTGGTTAGAGAGAATCGAAGGCTTGAAGTTGGCAAAAACTCACTTTTCATCCATGGCATATTCATGTTCATCCAAGTTGCAATTTCAAGTCAGCATGCTTTGCACTAGATTACAGGCCTCTAAACCACTTCACACTCAATAATTTAATGCAGATCCATCAGTCTAAGGCATTGTTTTGGTCATTAGGACATTGTACACAAAACTAATCCCTAAGTAGAAAAAGGTACATTTCCATTTTTGCTTAAATGTGCTTTATGTCAAACCATAATCTTTGAGCATTGGTCCAGATATTTTGCAGCTAATAAAATCCACAAATTAGAGGGGCCAAGAGCAGAGGTTACAAGGGATTAGATAGCCTGTACAGGCCTGTTACATATCACTTCCCATATTTTGCTTCAAAAACAAGAAACTTGTCCAAAACATGAGAACTTGAACATCGGCCAAAAGAAACTTGTGCAAGCATTTTGAACATCTTTCTCACACCCCTTTGAGCCATAAACACGATTGCTTGAGCCTCTAAACATCCCCTAGCCAGAAATCACCTTCCATTGGCAAAACAGGGCAACATCTGCAACTTGATTTCCATAGCTCAATTTGCTCGTGTGTTTTGCCCCAAGTTGGTTCAAACACCTTCCATTTCATCCATCCAAACTATCCCAAACCTCAAACACCAACTGTAACTCCATTAACAGGGTTTGCCATTTTCATTTTGAGCTTGTGCAGGTTGAGTTCTATAGGTTGATTCAAGTACATTCAAGGCAAGCTTGGTATTGGAGAAGGTCAAGTGAAGTCCAAGCAAGCTCCCAGACATCTCAAGCCTTGTTGAAAAGCTCCACATTGCCATACACGAAGTCAGCTGAAACAGGTTTTTGTCAACTTCCTATCTCTCTATTTAGGAACATTTAGCCTTAGGTTTGTGAATAAGAAATGTAGTATTCATTGTCATGAAGTTGTACATATGCTCAGTTTTCATTTATATTAAGCATGCTAAGAGAATTACATCCTTGAACATACTGAAAAAACTAGGTTAGATTTTAGGGCCAGAGAAATTCTCTCTGGTCTTTGAGAGTTAGGACAAGTTGTTTATATGGTTGGATTCGTCTTGAAATGCTCTACAAGTTTGATATTATGTGTTTTTACAATAGAGCTCGTATACAGGATCTGGTAATTGTACAGGGCGCACGCGTTTTCAAAATCAGAAGGTTGAAGATGAAGTTGGTTTGGGCTGGGCTTGGTCCTGGCTACTTTTGACACCTCCCTTTTCCTTTTTGCACCCCCTGGCCCAATTTCTTGTTATTTTATATTTTTGAATTTTTATTTTCATTTCTGATTTTATTTATTTATTCCCAAATATAAAAAATACTCAAAAATATTTTTATATTTTTTTCACATTTATTTTTCTAACATAAAAAGCAATTTATTTATTTTTATCTTATTTATTAAAGAACTTTAAAAATATAATAAATAAGTTATACTTTTATTTTATTATTTTTATCCACATTGAAAAAATGTTTTCCTAATTACATTTTTATTTTTTTGTATATATTTTATTTTTTATACATATTTAATATATATATATATATATATATATATATATATATATATATATATATATATATATATATATATATATATATATATATATATATATATATATATATATATATATATATATATATATATATATATATATATATATATATATATATATATATATATATATATATATATATATATATATATATATATATATATATATATATATATATATATATATATATATATATATATATATATATACACTTTTATTTTGTTTAATACTTTAGAAAAAAAATATAAAATATTACATTTTTACTTTTATTATTATTTATACTTAAAAATACTTTTTTTCTAAATATATATTTTATTTTTTTACACATACTATTTTATTTTTATAAATAAAATAATTAATATATTTACTTTCTTAAAGAAATTAGGGTTTTTACCCTTAACCTAACAAAATTAATCTTTTATTTATTTCTTTATTTTTACATTAAATATTTTTACATACTTAGAAAATAAACATAAACTTTTTGCATAATTCATATTATTTGATATATTTGTCTATTTTGTTTATTTAAATATTGTCCATTTATTTATGCATTTGAATTCAATTTGGATGTAATAGTAAATTAGGGTTTATATTTCTTGTCAAATACACCCCCATTCAAAGATTGTACCCCCATCCCCATAATCATGTTGTAATAGCTTAGACTTTTAATTCTCGCACTTTATGCTTTCAATTATGCCTTGATTAGAGATTAGGGTTTGTGTGCAAAAATCTAAATTAACAAGTAGCTTGACCTAATAAAAAGACAAAAATGCATGAAAATCAATACACAATACACACTTGCATCCCTAGGGTTACAATCCACTTGTTGCGTTAAAAATGGGCCATGTTATGCATGTTGGGTACTTTGGCAAAACAAAAACAAAACAAAAGATCATAATCCCTCGATGACGCTATCTTGGTTGCCTAAACAAAATGATCAAGTCCCTCAAAATTTTGCCAAAAATACTTAACACAATTGCTATCATAGTCTATACGATGACCCGTGCCTGTCCTGTTTAACATCCTAATACAAGGTTGTTTACCAAATGCAATGGTAAAACAACACTGTCAAAAGGGTTAAAAACATTAGGAAAGATCTTTGAGTAAATTAGGGTAGATAGCTCTTAGTTACTTGATCAAAAGCTTGCAAAACATCCTTGCTATTTTCAAACATATTTCACAACACAATTTCAAAACATTTCCCAAATCAAACTTTCAAACATTGAAATCTTTTCAAAAGACAAAACACCTTTGTATACATTCAAACAAGAATCATTACAAAGGTTGCCACGACGATGGCCTCTTTTCAAAACATCTTTCAAAACCACACGCAAAGCACCATTTCAAACAATTAAAAAGCAAAAGCAAGTGATCTAAACAAGTAACTAAGAGCCCATGGAAAACCATGGATGAAAAGGGTGCTTGCACCTTCCCTTTTCATAATCTACCCCCCGAACCCAAGAAAACATCTCAAAGGTCTTTCCTGTGCTTTTTGACCTTTCCTTTGGATAAAATAAAAAGTCAGTGACGACTCTTGCTAAACCGAAACATTTGCGAACACAAACGCAAAACCTCAAGTCAGTTCTCCCACCGTATCACAGAACTGGCGACTCTGCTGGGGAGAATCTTTAAAAGTGGAGTAACCTTGGGGTTTAGATCACCTTTGCATGTTTATCTTGTTTGCTTTGATTGCTTTACATTTGGTTCTCTTGTTTGGGCTTGAAATCATCTACCCGGATTTGGGGAAACATTCATAGGTAAATAGCAATACGTTGTGGAAAATGTCCGGGATATACCGACATGGTTAAAGCAATAGCTATATTAGTGCGACATATTTGTGGGTACCGGTAGCCTTTGAGTTAATCAAAGAGAATATGGGGCCGCTGAGTGATGTCATGAAGCACTAATGAACTCTTAGAACCTTACTTGACCATCTTGGCCTTTTTTAGGGGTAGTGAGATGACCGGCTTTGGTACAGTCCGAAGTTGGTAGATACTCGATACTACACTCATTGAGGGTTGTTTTCTTGGAATATTTTGGTCGCCAGTTAAGTGGCTAAACTGAAACAATGAACATAGAAAATAATCCAGTGATATTGAGCTCCTTAGAACCCGGTTACTATTTATAGGATAGGTTGAGCCAACTAACTTTCAAGAGGGTACTTACCTATGAAACCTCATGCAAGCCTGAAACTAGGATCTTGTGTGACTTGTTTGTACATATGCTTGTGCATACATCATGAACATCATAAAGCATCATATACATCCACTAACCATTTCAAGGGTTTGGATCTTCATCTTTGTTCTTGTTTTGTAGGTCATGGAATCTCTTCACAGGAAAATAATTCAGGTCAACCTTGTGAGAATCCCTCCTCAACTCAAGGAGCTTACTTCCAAGATTCCAGAGAATTTTCTCTTTAGTAAAAGACATGGTAGACTTCTCAACTTGGTCAACTCCAACATTGAAGAAGACATGGTGAAAGTTCTCTTCCAGTTCTTTGACCCCCTACAACATTGTTTCACATTCCCTGATTACCAACTAGTACCTACTTTGGAGGAATTTTCTCAACTTCTGAAGATTCCTATTCTCCATCAACTACCCTACAACGGTACGGAAAGAGAACCAAAGCCTGAAGATGTTGCTCAAGCCTTACACTTGCAACCATCTGATATCCAAGGTCATTGGGAAACCATAAGTGGTGTCAAGGGTTTCTTGGCAAAGTTTATGTTTGAGAAGGCACAAGAATGCTGGAATTCTCTAGATCTGTAAGCTTTTTAGGAGATTGTAGCACTTCTCATCTATGGGTTAGTCTTGTTCCCAAACCCTGATCAGCTTATAGATGTGAATACTGTCAAGATTTTCATATCTCGGAATCATGTGCCTACATTGCTTGGGGACATCCTACACTCATTTCACACACGAAAAATGAGGAAAATAGGTTTTCTCATGTGTTGTACTCCCCTTCTAGCAAGGTGGTTTATTTCTCACCTTCCCCCAAACAGTTTTGAGGAATGAGAAGGGTTTAAGGTGGTCACAACGGTTGATGACTCTCACACATTCTGATGTTCATTGGTGTTCTCGGTCCAAAGAAAATGTCATCATCATTGATCGTTGCGGAGAATTCCCTAATGTCCTATTACTTGGCATTAGGGGAGGCATTACCTACAACCCCTGTTTAGCTCTGAGACAATTTGGGTATGCCCGAAGGGATGGTCCTCATGATATGTTGATTGCTGACTTGGTTTTTGACTTCGACAATGATGCGCAAGGACTTCGACAAAGGTTTATCCGAGCTTGGAGGATGCCTAACAAAGTGGATAGTAAGACACTGGGGCACAAGAATTCCATCCCCCTTGAGCCTTACCTCAAGTGGGTACGAACCCGCGCCCAGAGTCTTATGATGCCTTACCCTCACATTCTCCCCGTGATCAAAGAGCCTGTTATGGAAGGAGAGGTTCCATACACCCTCCTACATCCTGACATGCCAACATCATTGGAAGAATTACAAAAGAGTTGGATACAGCTCAAGGAAGAACGGAATACTTTTGAGGCCAGCTTCTATGCCAGTGAGAAGAAGGTTTTGGAACTTACCCTCCGACTTCACGAAGAGGAGACTCTCAACACTTACATCGCACCAAAGAGGATGCGCAATGTCTTTTTACATTAAGAATTTTTTAATATCTTGCCCATGGGGAATTTATGTACTAACAAATTTCTTCTTATTAATATGACGTGTGCTCTTTTTGTTTACAACAACTTTGAATTTTTGAATCCTTGAATGCATTACATGAATAACATATCATTCATCATATGCATAAACAGGTATTCACACCAGGTTTCCTTATCTTTCTGCTGTTTATTTCAGCAAGATGGATATAGAGCAGACGGTTAAAGATCTGCAAGCACAGAATTCGCAATTCCAACAACTCTTCATGACCTTAGCAAAGGGTCAGGAGGACCTTAAAGCACTGTTAGAGAAAGAGAAGGAAAAAGACAAAGAGAAAAAGAAGAAAATAACTGGTGTGGCCACTATGGGAAGAAGATTTGAGCATCAGGCTAGGAGAGTTCTGGAGTTCCCCTCGACGTCTGACGAAGGGGTTGGTAAAGGAAAGGGAGTTGCAATGCCCTCTGAATCTGAAGTTGAAGAGGAAGAAGAAGAAGAAGAGGAAGATTACTCTGAGCAGCAATATCCTTAAGCAGACGATAAGTATAAGAATCTTGAAGACCGGCTAGCAGCCATGGAAGTGCAAAGGGTACCTGGACTGGATTTCAAAGAACTAGGGTTGGTTGTTGGGATCGTCATTCCTCCCAAGTTCAAAGTACCTACATTTTCTAAATATGACGGTTTGTCTTGTCCGAAGATGCATCTGAGATCCTACGTCAGAAAGATCCAACCTCACTCTTCTGATAAGGATCTGTGGGTCCACTTTTTTTAAGATAGTTTGTCGGGTACGCAATTGGACTAGTTCTATCAACTTGAGAGATCTGATGTCCATAACTGGGAAGATTTAGCTGCTGCTTTCTACCGACAGTACCAATACAACGCAGATTTAGCGCCTACTTGTACTCAACTACAGAGTATGGGTATGGCTTCTATTGAGGGATTTAAGGAGTATGCCCAAAAGTGGCGAGATTTAGCTGGAATGGTGCAGCCACGATTGTCGGATAGAGAGCTGGTTAACATGTTTTTAGGGACTCTGTCAGGTCCATTCTTCAATCACTTGATCGGGAGCTCATCTGCAGGGTTCACCTAATTAATTCTGACCAGTGAAAGGGTCGAAGCTGGCATTAAGAGTGGTAAAATTCAGAAGGATGCCTCTGTTTCCACTGCTATCAAGAAGACCTTCCCAGCCAAGAACGAAGTTTCTGCTATTCATACCCAGAGAAATCAAGGGAGAATGGAGCGCCGGCCAGCGGTGGGGCTGTGATGATCCATAACTCCTCAACCGATCAACCTCGAAGCAAGAAACCAAGGGCTAACCAACAAAGGGTAGAAAGGCCACAACGGCAGTTCACCCAGATTAATATGACACCGGCTTAGGTCCTCCCTCATCTGTTAAAGTTAAACCTTACTAACTTGAAAGAAGCGTCGAAAAACCCAAATACCTCTTCTCCTTATTATCATTCCAATGTAAAATGTGCATACCATTCGGACAGTGTAGGGCATGACACCAACAACTGTTGGGCCCTTAAAAACAAGATCCAAGATTTGATAGATGCCAAGGAGGTAGAGTTTGATGCTCCCGAAAAACCTAATGTGATATCCGCTCCTATGCCAAAACATGGTCATAATGTCCATGCTATTATGGAAGATCTTTATGTTACCGTTGTTGATGAATTAATGACTCTGTTGCCAATGATTAAAATGAATCTGTTGAAAGCCGGGATATTCCCGGGCTGTGAAAAAGATTGTTACTTATGTTCAACCTTGCAAACTGATTGTCCGCTGTTGAAGTCAGGCATCCAACGCCTGATGGATACTCAAGAGATCCTCTTTCAGAAAACTCCTATTGCTACTATCACTCATGTTACTCCTGTTACCTTTTTTACTCCAATCAATGACATTGCTATAATCATCATTTCCGACAATCTTTCCAAGACCTGCAAAAGGCCTGTTAAGATTATGCCTGATCCTATGTTTGTACCGCTGAAGATTACCATGTCGGGGCCTATCCCATATAAGTCCAACAAGACGATACCATGGAATTATGGAGGAGAGATCTTCTACCATGGTGTTAAGCAGATCGAATCAGTCCAAGAGAATTCCGATGAAGAAACTCCTGATATAGGAAATATTGTGGGGACGAGTAAGATAACTCGTAGCGGAAGAATCTTTTCTCCGGAGATTGCTCCTCCAAGGGCAGTCTTCGGACCCTCAAGTACTTCTGTGCCTGTCAAGATATCTTTGCAAAGTCTAGTGATTGAAGAAATTGTTACTCCCGAAGTTGAACCCTCTGTTGTTACCACTGATAAAGGTAAGGGGATCCAAGAGGCGCTTGTCAGGATGAAGGCTCAGACTTTGATTATCCCCGAGACCACCCAAAAGGAGATGGAGGAAATCTTAAAGATAATTAAGAAGAGCGACTATGATGTCGTAGAGCAGCTGGGGCAAACCCCTTCAAAAATCTCTATGCTGGCTCTATTACTTTGCTCCGAGGCTCATGCCAAGGCCTTGATCAAATTTTTGAAGACGGCACACATGCCTCAAGAAACTTCTGCAGATCTGTTTCAAGAGTGTGTGGCTAGCCTTACAGCCGACAATGGTCTTGGCTTCTCTGATGCCGACCTGGCGTCTAAAGGAAGAAAGCATAATTATGCGCTGCATGTCTCAGTAGAGTGCAGAGGAACTACACTTGCTCATGTTCTGGTTGATACCGGTTCTTCTTTAAATGTTCTACCAAAGAAATCATTGGACAGATTGGACTGTGAAGGTTTGACATTAAAGCCCAGTAATATCATTGTTAGAGCCTTCGACGGTTCTAAGCGGATGGTTCATAGAGAATTGGACATCCCAATCAAGGTGGGAACGGAAATTTTCAACTCTACATTTTATGTGATGGACATCCGTCCTTCATATTCATGCTTGTTGGGAAGGCCATTGATCCACAACGTTGGGGCAGTCACTTCCTCTCTACACCAAATGCTAAAATATCCAGTCCAGGGTAAGATCATAACAGTTCATGGTGAGGAGGAGTATATGATAAGCCACCTTAACTCTTTTCGCTACGTGGAGTTAAATGGTGAATTCATAGAAACACCTTTCCAACACTTTGAAGAGGTTTCTCCTGAGGTTGCGGTAGCAAAAACAATGACTGATGTGCCTATCATTACCAAGATTGTGTCCCGGATGTCATCCCTTAAAGATGCAGAGGCTGTAATCAAGGAAGGAGGAAGTACAGTGTGGGGGCAACTGCCAGATTTTCCTCACAAGACAGATAAGTTCGGATTGGGTTTCACTGCTGCTAGCCAGAAAGTTGTGCATCGCTCCCGGGCTGGAGGACCACCCTTAAAGATCACTCAGCACGGAATTCATGCCTTAGAAGATGATGATGAAGAAGGCAGCTTTGAAGATTGGATCTTTCCAACCATTGAAGGGGGACTGAACAACTGGGAGACGAAAGACTTTATTCCCATTACTTTCATCAATCAGTAATTTATCTTTTGAACATTTTCAGTTGGTCTGTAATAACTTTTAAACAATTCATACACTCTTTTGCCTTGTGCCTTTCCCGGGGCACATAGGTCCATTTGTAAGGGTTTTGATTTTTCATTTTCATATGCCATCTTTAATGAATCATGGACGTTTTCATCTATAAACTTTTATGTTCATTTTATTTCCTTTTACATTGTATTTTGTTTAAGGATGGCTATCCCTTACACACACCCACACTCACAAAATGTAGGTATCCATCCACTCCGGATTCCATGGGTGACTATTCTGCTTTGGTCTTCAGTGACTCTGAAGATTTGGTCAATCATGCCGAGTACGAAGGTGGTGAAGACTGTGAAGTGCCTGGAGAGTTAGCTAGACTTCTGCAACAAGAAGAAAGGGCTATTCTGCCCCATGAAGAGTTGTTAAAGACTATCAATTTGGGAACAGAGGAAGACAAGAAAGAGGTTAAAGTGGGTGCCAACCTGGAGCCAAGTGTCAAAGAGCGCTTAGTTCAGCTGTTGAATGAGTTTGTTGAAATCTTCGCCTGGTTCTATGAAGATATATCGGGGCTGGATACAGATATTGTGGTTCACCGTCTCCCTACAAGAGAAGATTGTCCACCAATCAAACAGAAAGTCTGCCAAATGAGGCCCGACATGTCCGAAAAGATCAAAGCTGAGGTGATGAAGCAGTTCAATGCTGGCTTTCTGGATGTTACTTCCTATCCATAATGGGTTGCTAACATTGTGCCCGTACCTAAGAAGGACGGCAAAGTCAGAATGTGTGTGGACTATAGAGACTTAAATAGGGCTAGCCTTAAAGATGATTTTCCACTACCACACATTGACATCTTGGTTGACAATACAACTCAACACAAGGTATTTTCCTTAATGGATGGATTCTCGGGATACAACCAGATCAAAATGGCCCCCGAAGACATGGAGAAGACTACTTTTGTTACGCAGTGGGGTACCTTCTGCTATAAAGTGATGCCATTCGGACTGAAGAATGTCGGGGCAACCTATCAGCTAGCCATGGTAGCTTTGTTTCATGACATGATACATCATGAAATCGAAGTCTACGTAGACGAAATGATAGCCCGTTCACAGACAGAAGAAGAACACCTCAACCATCTGCAAAAGTTGTTTGTCAGATTGAAGGAATATAAGCTCAGACTGAACCCCAGCAAGTGCACTTTCGGAGTCAGGTCCAGTAAACTTTTGGGATTCATCGTCAGCAACAAAGGCATTGAGGTTGATCCTGCTAAAGTCAAAGCTATACAAGAAATGCCTGCCCCCATACTGAAAAGGAGGTTAGAGGTTTCTTGGGAAGCTTAAACTATATTGCAAGGTTCATCTCTCACCTAACATCTACCTGTGAGCCAATCTTCAAGCTATTGAAGAAACATCAGGTGGTTGAATGGAATAATGATAGTCAAGTTGCTTTTGATAAGATCAAGGAGTATTTGCTGGAACCTCATATCTTGATGCCACCCATCGAAGAAAGACCTTTAATCATGTATTTGACTGTTTTGGATAACTCAATGGGGTGCGTACTGGGCCAACATGACGAGTCTGGCCGAAAAGAGCATACCATTTATTACCTTAGCAAAAAGTTTACCGACTATGAGACTCGCTACTCACTGCTCGAGAAAACTTGTTGCACTTTGGTATGGGCTGCTCGTCGGCTGAGGCAGTATATGTGGACACATACCACTTTGCTGATTTCTAAGATGGATCCGATCAAGTACATCTTCGAGAAGCCTGCTTTATCCAGAAGGATCACTAGATGGCAGATGATCATGACTGAGTATGATATCCAGTACACAACCCAAAAAGCTATAAAGGGGAGTGTACTAGCTGACCATCTAGCTCATCAAGCTGTCGAAGATTACCAATCTATGAGGTTCGACTTCCCTGATGAGGACATTATGACATTGGACAACATTGAAGGTAACAGACTGTATGACGGACCTGAACAAGGATCCCGATGGACCCTGTACTTTGATGGTGCTTCAAATGCACTTGGCAACGGTATCGGCATGGTACTTATCTCTCCAGAAGGTTTCCATACACCTTTCACTGCTAGACTCTGCTTCAGCTGCACCAACAACATGGCCGAGTATGAAGCTTGTATCTTTGGTCTCAAGGTTGCTATTGACTTGGGAATCAAATCTCTGATTGTGTTTGGGGACTCATCTTTGGTTATCAGTCAAATCAAAGGAGAGTGGGACACTAAACATCCTAATCTTATCCCATACAAAGAACATGTCCTGACATTGTTAGCACATTTCGAGCAGATTACCTTTGAGCACTTTCCGCGAGAAGAAAATCAGCTAGCATATGCTCTGGCTACATTGTCTTCCATATTTAAACTCAATTGGGATAATGAGGCTCCCCAAATCACCATCGAGCGAATGGACGAACCTGCGCACTGTCATGAGATTAATACCGAAGAAGTAGTGGAACAACCTTGGTTTCATGAAATCAAAAGGTATCTCAAGACTCGAGAATACCCTGAAGGAGCTTCAGTCAACGATAAAAAGTTCCTAAGGATATTTGCTGCCAAGTTCTTCCTGAGCAATGGTATCCTATATAAGCGCAACCATGATTGTGTTCTACTTCGTTGTGTGGACAAAGTTAAAGCTGAGTTGATCATGACTGAAATACATAGTGGCACATTTGGTACCCACTTGAGAGGGCATACGATGGCTAAGAAGATTCTAAGGGCAGGCTACTACTGGTCTACCATGGAAGCTGATTGTCATCAATATTCCCGTACTTGTCATAAATTCCAAGTCTATGCTAACAAGGTACATATTCCTCTAGTTCCTCTCAACGTTCTAACAGCTCCTTGGCCATTCACGATGTGGGGAATCGACATGATTGGAGAGATCAAGCCTACGGCATCCAATGGACATCGCTTCATCCTGGTGGCTATTGATTACTTTACCAAGTGGGTCGAAGCAGCTTCCTTCGCCTCCGTTACAAAGAATGTGGTTGCCCGCTTCATCAAGAAGAACCTCATATGCCGGTATGGTATCCCCGACAGGATCATCACAGACAACGGTACAAATTTGAATAACAATGTGATCACCGCTCTGTGCGAGCAGTTCAAAATTCAACATCACAATTCATCTCCCTATCGGCCAAAGATGAACGGTGATGTTGAAGCTGCGAACAAAAATATCAAGAAGATCATTCAAAAGATGACAGTCACATACAAGGACTGGCATGAGATGTTACCGTTTGCTCTTCATGGATATCGTACCACGGAGCGTACTTCCACTAGGGCAACCCCCTTTTCTTTGGTATATGGCATGGAGGTTGTTTTACCTATGGAGGTTCAGATTCCTTCCTTGAGGACTATGAAGGATGTTGGTTTAAGTGAAGACGATTGGATTCAGACCCGACTTGATCAACTTAATTTGATTGACGAGAAGCGACTTACTGCTATTTGTCATGGTCAGACGTATCAAAAATGGATGATCAAGGCTTTCAACAAGAAAGTCAGACGTCAGGTATATCAAGTCGGAGATCTTGTAATCAAGCGGATCATCTTGCCGCAAAGTGATCCCAGGGACAAATGGACTCCTACTTATGAAGGACCGTTTGTGATCAAGAACATCTTTTCTGGTGGGGCTATGATTCTGACCACCATGGACGGCGACGACCTGCGGCACCCTGCGAACGCAAACATAGTCCAAAGATACTACGCATAAAACAACCCGACAAGTTGAAAACCCGAAAGGGAGACTTGGGCAAAAATGGGCATCCCGGTGAATCGAAAACCCGAAAGGGCGGT
The DNA here is from genome assembly GCA_948472305.1 of Vicia faba. Lineage (NCBI taxonomy): Eukaryota > Viridiplantae > Streptophyta > Magnoliopsida > Fabales > Fabaceae > Vicia > Vicia faba. Next base: position 431,260,292 of record OX451740.1, on the reverse strand, counting down.
TCAGGCAAAAATTAGGGATAAATAAATAAAAAATCAGTACACCCAGCAATTTTAAAACCCGAAAGGGAGACTTGGGCAAAAAAGGGTTTCCCGGTGGATTGAAAACCCGAAAGAGCGGTCCAGGCAAAAGTTAGGGAATTAAATCGTATGACTATGTCTCGTCGGATCACTTTAAGGACAATCTCTTCACGGACAAGCTCCGGGCTTCTGATCAACCTAATCATCTGCGGAAGAAGCAATGAATGGACAAGATACTCAGAGTTATGAAGGCTATGGCAGAATGGGAACCCCATGGAATTGTTACACATAGCCATCTTTCTTTGTATAAAAATTTTCTCAATTTTACGACAACATTCTCTTACTAGGATGACTGTCTCCCTTGTACAAAATTATTTACAAAATTAATACAAAGATACTTCAAAGTGCAGAAATTTTCTTGCCTTTTCTTTCTTTTTTACACTTATGTTTTATTTGAAAACGTCCAATGATTTGTTAAATGAGCATATGCATTTGAATGTAATCACTGCCTACAAATAAAATGAAAGGAGAAAGGGTAATTACTGATAGTTTGAAGGTACGGGAAAATGTGTTTAGGCTATTCCAGAAGAAATCCCCTACAGTATGTCATTCAGATCCTCAACAAAATTAAAACCTTGAATTACATATCCCCAGCGGAGTCAAATTTCAAGATCGCCATCAGAGCTAAGTTTCTAAACTCCCGATCCCCAATGGAGTTTCTCCTCAAACAACAAAACGGGAATCCCCAGTAGATTGGCATACAACCCAAACTCCTGATCTTCCCAGCAGGATAAACATTCTCCCCCACAGAGTTATTTCCCAGCGGAACGAAGATTCTTATTTTCATTTTTCCAGTTGAAGCCTCCCAGGTTTTAATTCTCCAGTAGAATTTGTCGGAGTCGTCCTCATATCCCCACAAGTCACCAAGGATTTTCAATCCCCAGCATTAGGTCCAAAGGATTCCTCAGTCTTAGCCAACGAAGGTTCTAAATCTCCAGCAGCAGTCAAGGGTTTGTTTTCCTCAACAGCAGTCAAAGAATTCATTGTCTTCGGTTATCAAGGATTTATTTTCCTCAGCAAGACAGCTAATCAGCTTACATATGCACACATTACATTCATATATCATAAACATTGATAGAACATATTTTATTGCATCATACATGTCATACAACATAGCTTTATGTTTTAGCTAACATTTTACCCTTTTCAGGATAAGATTAAAAGCTATCTTTAAATATTCGAAGATCTCAGATACAGTATGGATACACCCCAGACACGGCGGTCATTATATCACTCATTCAGACTTCAGTAATCAGATACAGTCTAGATATGCTCCAGACACGGAAGCCTTTCTATCTCTCATTCAGATTCAACTATCAACTTCAAGTTCAGATACACTCCAAACACGAAAGTCATTCTGTCACTTGTCCAGATCCCAGTTACAGTACGGATACCCTCCAGACATGGAAGTCATTCTGCTACTCATACAGATCTCAATTTCAGATACAGTCCAGATACACGCCAGACACGGTTGCTATTCTGCCACTCATTCCCCAGCCCAGAAGTACCCCAGACACGGATGTATTCTTGTCACTTATTCAGACTTCAGATTTCGGATACAATACAGATACACTCCATACACGACAGTTATTATGATATTCATTCAATAATCAAATACAAGTTACAGTACGGATACGCTCCAGACACGGACGCCGTTCCCTTGCTCATACGAATCCAATCTCCAGATACAACTCAGATATGTTCCAGATACGGATACCATTCTGATGTTCATTCTACTGATATTCAACAAACATTTTTGATGGCATCTCTAAACCCATCTCCAACAAGATTATATCATCTCCAAATGTCATCTTTAAGCCCATTCCCTCAGCAATATTTTGACGAGTGCAAATTTACGGGCACTCTAGTGTCCAATCCTCTTTTACCTTCGAGTCACGAAAGGAAAACTTGCCAATCTAACTCTTCAGGTTCAAGAAGTGTGAACAGGGGCAACTGTTGTACCCCAAAATTTTCCCTCTCATTTTATCAACATTTCTCATCACAAGGATCTTTGAACTCAAGACCAAGCTATGGTTTGCTCTGCTCAAGACATCTCCTTGCACTATTGACCTAAATTAGGGTTTGAGTTTGCACAAAGAATTTTTAACTTCTAATGCTCAAAGTGACTTTAATACTTCATGTTGGACTCATAAGTTTGACCATACCAAGTTTCAATCCTTAAATCAAATTTTTGCCCAGTCAATTGGACAGTTGACCTAGAAATCAACTATATTAGGGGAAAAGTCAATTATGGCCAACTTACAGTCAAACCTCATGAATTTAGACCCACATCAACATTACGAACTCATATGAACCATTTGATCAAGTTTGGACCATAACTCCACAAGAAATTTGATCAGATCACCAAAAGGGCAAAATGGTCATTTTTAGGGTTTTAACTTTACAAAGGCAATTTCTGATTTTTGACCTAGCCAATGGCAAATTGGGTTCAACCATGGATTCAAGGACTCAATGGTATCATCTTGACCTATTCAACAAGTTCAAAAGATCTCAATTGCATTAGATTGACAGATGAATTTTTCAGTCAACTGATCAAAATTTGACTGTACACTGAAAAGTCAAACTTTGACTTTTTGGCCAAAATCAAGTTCCAAGGGTCATTTTTCATCAAGATGTGTCAAAATATGAAACTTGTTCATCAAGAAACCCATTTTTGCAAATTAGGGTTTAAAGTTGAAAATTTTCATAACTTAGAATTTTTCTAAGTTATGAAATTTTCTTAATTTTTCCTAACTTTGCCCCACATTTTCACCATGATGCATTTGGATTCAAAAAAAACTTCCAAAATGAACGTTGTATTCCTCCATAAAGTCTACAACTTTTATTCACAAAGTTTTCTCAAAAGAAGCTTGGATCTCAAGTTATGATTTTTGGAACAAGGGTCCCTAAAACTTTTTACTTAGTGAAATTTTGCCCTAGTTTAGGCAGGATTTTGACCTATCTTCATGGCCATTTTTCACATAGTTCCACTTGGAATCTCAAGTTTCATTTCAAATATGGATTGTATATCATGTTGCAAGCTTTCCAAAATGTCCAAGAACTCCTCAAACACATTTGTGGTTAGAGAGAATCGAATGCTTGAAGTTGGCAAAAACTCATTTTTCATCCATGGCATATTCATGTTCATCCAAGTTGCAATTTCAAGTCAGCATGCTTTGCACTAGATTACAGGCCTCTAAACCACTTCACACTCAATAATTTAATGCAGATCCATCAGTCTAAGGCATTGTTTTGGTCATTAGAACATTGTACACAAAACTAATCCATAAGTAGAAAAAGGTACATTTCCATTTTTGCTTAAATGTGCTTTATGTCAAACCACAATCTTTGAGCATTGGTCCAGATATTTTGCAGCTAATCAAATCCACAAATTAGAGGAGCCAAGAGCAGAGGTTACAAGGGATTGGATAGCCTGTACAGGCCTGTTACATATCACTTCCCACATCTTGCTTCAAAAACAAGAAACTTATCCAAAACATGAGAACTTGAACATCAGCCAAAAGAAACTTGTGCAAGCATTTTGAACATCTTTCTCACACCCCTTTGAGCCAGAAACACGATTGCTTGAGCCTCTAAACATCCCCTAGCCATAAATCACCTTCCATTGCCAAAACAGGGCAACATCTGCAACTTGACTTCCATAGCTCAATTTGCTCGTGCGTTTTGCCCCAAGTTGGTTCAAACACCTTCCATTTCATCCATCCAAACTATCCCAAACCTCAAACACCAACTGTAACTCCATTAACAGGGTTTGCCATTTTCATTTTGAGCTTGTGCAGGTTGAGTTCTATAGGCTGATTCAAGTACATTCAAGGCAAGCTAGGTATTGGAGAAGGTCAAGTGAAGTCCAAGCAAGCTCCCAGACATCTCAAGCCTTGTTGAAAAGCTCCACATTGCCATACACGAAGTCAGCTGAAACAGGTTTTTGTCAACTTCCTCTCTCTCTATTTAGGAACATTTAGCCTTAGGTTTGTGAATAAGAAATGTAGTATTCATTGCCATGAAGTTGTACATATGCTCAGTTTTCATTTATATTAAGCATGCTAAGAGAATTTCATCCTTGAACATACTGAAAAAACTAGGTTAGATTTTAGGGCCAGAGAAATTCTCTCTGGTCTTTGAGAGTTAGGACAAGTTGTTTATATGGTTGGATTCGTCTTGAAATGCTCTACAAGTTTGATGTTATGTGTTTTTGCAATAGAGCTCGTATACAGGATCTGGAAATTGTACAGGACGCGCGCGTTTTCAAAATCAGAAGGTTGAAGATGAAGTTGGTTTGGGTTGGGCTTGGTCCTGGCTACTTTTGACACCTACCTTTTCCTTTTTGCACCCCCTGGCCCAATTTCTTGTTATTTTATATTTTTGAATTTTTATTTTCATTTCTGATTTTATTTATTTATTCCCAAATATAAAAAATACTCAAAAATATTTTTATATTTTTTTCACATTTATTTTGCATTTATTTTTATTTTTCTAACATAAAAAGCAATTTATTTACTTTTATCTTATTTATTAAAGAACTTAAAAAATATAATAAATAAGTTATACTTTTATTTTATTATTTTTATCCACACTGAAAAAATATTGTCCTAATTACATTTTTATTTTTTTGTATATATTTTATTTTTTATACACATTTAATAATATATATATATATATATATATATATATATATATATATATATATATATATATATATATATATATATATATATATATATATATATATATATATATATATATATATATATATATATATATATATATATATATATACTTTAATTTAGTTTAATACTTTAGAATAAAAATATAAAATATTACATTTTTACTTTTATTATTATTTATACTTAAAAATACTTTTTTCTAAATATATATTTTATTTTTATAAATAAAATAATTAATATATTTACTTTCTTAAAGAAATTAGGGTTTTTACCCTTGACCTAATAAAATTAATCTTTTATTTATTTCTTTATTTTTATATTAAATATTTTTACATACTTAGAAAATAAACATAAACTTTTTGCATAATTCATATTATTTGATGTATTTGTTTATTTTGTTTATTTAAATATTATTAATTTATTTATACATTTGAATTCAATTTGGATGTAATAGTAAATTAGGATTTATATTTCTTATCAAATACACCCTCATTCAAAGATTGTACTCCCATCCCCATAATCATGTTGTAATAGCTTAGACTTTTAATTCTCGCACTTTATGCTTTCAATTATGTCATGATTAGAGATTAGGGTTTGTATGCAAAAATCCAAATCAACAAGTAGCTTGACCTAATACAAAGACAAAAATGCATGAAAATCAATACACAATACACACTTGCACCCCTAGGGTTACAATCCACTTGTTGCCTTAAAAATGGGCCATGTTATGCATGTTGGGTACTTTGGCAAAACAAAAACAAAACAAAATATCATAGTACCTCGATGACGCTATCTTGGTTGCCTAAACAAAATGATCAAGTCTCTCAAAAATTTGCCAAAAATACTTAACACAATTGCTATCATGGTCTATACGATGACCCGCGCTTGTCCTGTTTAATATCCTAATACAAGGTTGTTTACCAAATGCAATGGTAAAACAACACTATCAAAAGGGTTAAAAACATTAGGAAAGATCTTTGAGTAAATTAGGGTAGATAGCTCTTAGTTACTTGATCAAAAGCTTGCAAAACATCCTTGCTATTTTCAAACATATTTCACAACACAATTTCAAAACATTTCCCAAATCAAACTTTCAAACATTGAAATATTTTCAAAAGATAAAACACCTTTGTATACATTCAAACAAGAATCATTACAAAGGTTGCCACAACGATGGCCTCTTTTCAAAACATCTTTCAAAACCACACACAAAGCACCATTTCAAACAATTGAAAAGCAAAAGCAAGTGATCTAAACAAGTAACTAAGAGCCCATGGAAAACCATGGATGAAAAGGGTGCTTGCACCTTTCCTTTTCATAATCTACCCCCCGAACCCAAGAAAACATCTCAAAGGTCTTTCCTGTGCTTTTTGACCTTTCCTTTGGATAAAATAAAAAGTCGGTGGCGACTCTTGCTAAACTGAAACATTTGCAAACACAAACGCAAAACCTCAAGTCAGTTCTCCCACCGTATCACAGAACTGGCGACTCTGCTGGGGAGAATCTTTAAAAGTGGAGTAACCTTAGGGTTTAGATCACCTTTGCATGTTTATCTTGTTTGCTTTGATTGCTTTACATTTGGTTCTCTTGTTTGAGCTTGAAATCCTCTACCCGGATTTGGGGAAACATTCATAGGTAAATAGCAATACGTTGTGGAAACTGTGCGGGGTATACCGACATGGTTGAAGCAATAGCTATATTAGTGCGACATATTTGTGGGTACTGGTAGCCTTTGAGTTAATCAAAGAGAATACGGGGCCGCTGAGTGATGTCATGAAGCACTAATGAACTCTTAGAACCTTACTTGACCATCTTGGCCTTTTTTAGGGGTAGTGAGATGACCGGCTTTGGTACAGTCCGAAGTTGGTAGATACTCGATACTACACTCATTGACGCTTTAGCAATTTCGTTTAAGGGACGAGATCATTTACCGAAAGGCAACAACGTAGGGTCATCGAGGGACTATGATCTTTTGATTTTTACGGGTCTTTGCTAAAGCGTCCCCATTCTCGAGGGACATGATTGTTTTATTTTTCGAAAGGCAACCAAAGCGGAGATACCCTAGAGGTGCATATGTGCATTTGTGTTGAGATTCAGTTATTTTTGTCTTTTTATTAGGTTAGCTAACGTTTTAATTTACAGTCTAGACATACAATCTCAATTACTAACAGTTAATATAGCAAAATAATAAAGCAGTAAATGTGCGGGAAATAAAATGCAGAAAGATAAATCCTAAACTATTACATGGTCTTGGGATAGTTACATAAAAAAGTGCATGAAATAAAGTGCGGAATTTTAAATCTAAAACTATTACATCCGTAAGCAGTTACAATATTTATATAAAATACGAGAATGAAAATGACGCGCGCGAAATATATATTACGTCTAAAAACCTAAGAAAAATTCTAAATAAACAAAAAAATATTTTTGGTTTTGTTAAGAGAATAATTAATTCTAAATTTATTTTTAATTAAGAAAATAAAATTTGAATGAAATAAATCCTAATTCTAATATTTTTGTATTTTTTTATTAAGAAAATAACTTAAATTAAAATGAACCTAAGTCTAATTTAATTTTAAGTTGATAAAATAATATTAAAATGATTAATTAATTAATTAATATAATTTTAGAAAGAACTTAAATCTATTTATTATTTTTTGATTTTTATATGATTTATTAGAAAGATTAAAAGTGAAAATATAAAAATATACAAACAAAGCTAAAAAAAACATAAAATTGGGCCTGATCTGCAGAATTAAAAATAGGGGGTATGCTGGAATTATCCTAGGCCCAAGCCAAATTAAGCCCAGGAGCTCACGTGTGATCCAATGGGACGCAAGCTTAGGAATGCATCATAGTCATCATTGTCTTGGAGCATTTGATTCATGGTCTGATGATCTGATAGTGTTGATTTGAGGATACAGGGTGTGCGCGTTGGAAGTTGGAGTACTGGATCTACAAGAGAATATTGGGAAAAATAAAATTGTTGGACCTGGGACTCCAACCCAGGTCCTCTCCCTCACAAACGCGTTTGTTTATCAATTGAGCTGCCAAGTCATTCATATATATAATAACTATGATATATTATATACAAAAGAAAATCAATATCTGGGATTTTAAAAATGCGCGCGCAGTGTTTGAATGAGCCAATGGGGGGATGCCAACATATCGTCTTCCTCCTCCCTCTGTTGTAATTAGACCTAGACCTATAGTGACAGTTTTCTGTCCGTCACTACAGCCTTTGCATCCTAAAATAAGCCAAATATGCAATAGAAATTATATGTGAGGCCATGAATCGACTGACCTCACTCTCCTGAGCATGACGGTGCCCATGTTTAAGCCTAATTTTGGCCGATGTAAAAACGCTCAAATCTAAGATTTAAACCCTAAAAATGGTAACGCACAGTTCCTGCATAAAAAACTCAATCCAACCATATAGGAAGCTTGCAAATGATCAATAAACCAAAAATGCATGGTTAAATCACATGGATGTTACATGAATTGTACAAAACAAAATTTGAAAATGAAGCAAACCGTGAATGTTGGTGGACGCGTTAGGTGATGCTTCCAGGCTTGATAATGGCTGCAAATGATTCAAGGGATCTCCAGGAGTGGATTAGAATCCTTGGTTTGGAGTAAGGGAGGCTGGAAATTGAAATCCGAGTTTGACATCTTTGAATTTCTTGCAAAATGTGCAGGGGTTCTTTAGGTTCTATGTGTGTGTATTTGGCTTTCTAACATTATGTATATATAGTGGAGAGGAGGGGACAAGATGAAATGGAAAAAATCATGGTCATAACTCATGTTTTCAAACCAAAATCCAACAAATTCAAAGCCTTCCAAATTTTCCAAAACTTGCCTTTTCCTTGCTTAAATGAATCTGGACATTTGTGCACGAAATTATGGGCCTGAAGTTGAATCAAAATAAAAGCCCAATAGACATGATCCAATCATTTACTATTTTATATGATTTATCTTGTATTTATGTGAATAAAAACAAAATAAGTATGAATAAAATAGCTAAAAAATGCAAGGCAAAGTAAGAATGAAATTAGAGGTCCTCTATAAGCTTAGGGAGATGTTTGAGGCCTAAGAAAATAAGTCATTTCCTCAAAAGTTCAAATTTGCTCAAAGCACCATCCTTAAAATTTCCAAAATTTTCCCAATTTAAGCAAGCCATAACTTGCTCAATTTTATCTCATGATGATGATCTTGGACTTTTTGGAAAGCCCGAGATGTCTACTTCAATCCCTCTTTTGACCAATTTTGCATTTGAAAACTTTATCTTGATGTAAACGGTCTTGACAAAAAGTGTCTTTTGTTGACTTTCTGAAACTGACCTATAATGTATGAGCTTGTATCTTTCAAATGGTGCACCTCTTGATCTTGAGGAAAAAAGAGAAGTTATAGGGAATTATATTCTATTTAAAATGAGCTTTGGTTGGGGAAAATGGATGAACTATGTGAAAGTTATGCCTGGTCAAAGTTCTGTTGACTTTTCCTATATAAACCATAATTTAGCAATTTTTGACTTTGATGAATTAGGAGCATTTCTTGAGGAATCATGATCAACCATTGATCAAATGATGGATATCAATTCAAAATACTTCTTAACAAATTTTAAAAATAAGGGTTTAGGTTTGAGAGTGTCTTATGTGGTCTTGTGGTGTAAGTCACCCTTTATATCTTTTGATACATTATGATAGACATAGTATTCTCACTCAGAAGTATGTAGGCAATGAGTTGAGTATTGTTCTTGGTGGAAGCTTTTAAGCAAACCAAGTATTTTTATTAGTTAAAAATCTTAACTAAGTATTATTGTATCTGAAGTGTAATCTTCTTTTTGGTTTCTTGAGAAATTCCATGAGATTGGAATTGTTAATTCTAGTCACAAGAATTATGGATGTATGTTCTAGTCACTGGTTTGTGACTTTATATTCTAGTCACTGGTTTGTGGTTGTAGTTTCCAGTCATTGGTTTGTGGATGTAGATATCATTGGAGTGATTGGAAGTGAGATGACAACTTCTCATATCTAGTAAGTGTCTAGGTAGAAGTTGCATTGGATAGGGATTAAGTGATAAGTTATAAACTGGGAATGTTTAGGCTTAGAATTAATACTAGTGATAGTGAATTTCCTTCCTGGATTGGTAGTTCCCAGAGTATGTGAGTTGCACCAAACTGGATTAACAATTGACAGTGGTCTTTATCATTCTGCATTCTGCATATTATTTCAGTTTAATATTGTTATTCAGTTTGTCAGCAGATGTCATAACATCTATCCTAACATCATGTTCTGATGTTGAAAACACCAGTATGAACATGTTGTGTACCAATTGCAGAATTTCAAACTTATTGTCGATCTACAACACCAGAGGTTTCTTCACTTCAAACTCTATTTCTTCAAGCACATGTCTGATCCAAATTTCTTGACACACAGCATATGATCCTGCTATATATTCATTATCACACGATGACAATGCCACCATAGGTTACTTTCTCGAGCACCGTGAGATTAGGGCTCCAAATACTTGAAAGAAATGACCAGTTATGCTTCTTCGTTCTTCCTTATCTTCACACCAATCAACATATGATGGGAAAGTAATTGTAGCTTCTTTGATTTCAGAATCTCATCGAAACAGAATTCTATAGTTTATCGATCCTTTCAAGCATCTCAGAATTCTTCTTGCGGCCTTTATGTGTGACACCCTTGATTCACTCATGTATCTGCTCACTAATCCGAGTGAGAAATATTTATCAGTTTGATTATTACACACATATCTTAGAGATCTGACAATTTGTTTGAACAACGTGACATCGACTTTGTCTTCCTCTCCATGCTTCTACAACTTCAAATTTGATTCGACAGATAAAGATGCAGGAATCAAATCATCCATCCTGAATCTCTTGAGTATCTATTTGACATACTTCCTTTGATGTAGAATCATACTTAGCTTGGTAATTTGAAATCCCATGCCTAGGAAATACGACAAGTTTCCCAGATCCGACATTTCAAATTCCCTCATCATCAACTCTTTGAACTTCGACAAGTTCTCCAAGATATTTTCAATTGCCACCAAGTCGTCGATATATAAGCATATGATTATTATGTCTTGTGCCATAACTTGAACATAAACATCATACTTACATTTGCATTTGACGAATCTTAATTCGACTAAGTATGAGTCAATCTTCTTGTTTTATGTCCTAAATGCCTGCTTGACTTCATTGAACGCTTTGTGCAACTTGTATACTTTACTTACTTTTTTACATGTTCTCTTGAATCTGACCATGTGTGCACAACTCTTTTAGCCCATGGTTCCACACTTTTTGTTTTCATTGGTAAGTGGTTCTATAAACATGGAATGTGACCATAAAGTTTAATTATTCAGTTTTATAGTGCCTTTGAATAATTCTTGAGTCTTGTCAATAGACCCAAATAAAAAAATTTGAGAAAAATTCAATTGTTTCACACCCAACTGTGTTTGTATTCGATAGACGTTGTCTCGACTAAAATTATCTCACACTCAATTGTGATTGTACTCGACAGACATTGTCTCAACTAAGACCTATCGACTAATTCTAAAACCACCTAACTTCATCTGACACTTTAAACTTTTGTTTAGATATAATAAACACCAATGCATGATAAGGATACTTTGACAAAAGTATTATTCTTTTTTTCATTTACATTTTTTAATTTGTTTAAATTGTTCCATAGATTAGTTAATTTGGGACGCAGAGAGTAGGAGGTACTAGTATATGTTTATGCATGTGACTAACTATGATTTAAAGGCCTAATTTATGTGTTGCATTGGAATCGAATTGTGTCTCTCATTACCACAAATGCTTTACACCAAATATATACTTTAGATAGAAATTGGACAATGCACACCACTTGGATTGGTCTGATTTAGATAAGAAACTGAGTGCACACATCATGTGCCAAAAGAAAACACAATGTACATCATCATATTAGAATTTCAGTATTTTATTTTAGAGCATATTTTGGTAGCTTGAAAACTATATACTTTCTTTCAATTTAAAATTAAACAAAACATTACAAAGCATTAAGACAAGAAGTTTATGAGATATGTAAAAAACCATAGCTTTGGCTGACATTTTTTACTATAGCAGAATTGTAAGCTGAACAAGAAATTTTTTGCTACAACATCAACAACAAATTGATCCATGTAACTCCACAACAAAGGTTTCTAGTTGTATTGGAACTCATGGAAGGAATTAATCGACGGACACAGGCTGCATGTTTTCAGCTTCTGTCCTAAGGTCTTGGTACAAGACAGATGACAAGTATCGTTCCCCGAAACTTGGATGAACAGTCTGAAATTCAAGTCATCGGAAATTAGTACAATATTAGAAGAAAATGGAGGTTTGAAGCCTTATATGGAAAGGAAATTGTTCTTACCACAATAAGTTTTCCTTTATTCTCAGGAAGACTAGCCAATCTAAGTGCTGCAACCGTGTTAGCTCCGGACGATATGCCAACCTAGAAAAATTCGAAAGAAAAAATAGTTAAAATATAAACATTTCATTGCCAGATATTCAAGAATCATATGTAAATGAATAAAGCTTGAAGTTTTATCATGAGTTTCTTGTTTCAAACAGTGAACAAAATTGACATTTCAAGGTTACCATGAGTCCTTCTTTCAAGGCTAATGTCCTAGCCATGTTAACTGCATCTTCACTGCTAACCTACAACAACGTAAGTTTGTGACAGTTAGAAAAAACACAAAGCTTTCAAGCTAAATTTCTATGTAGAAGAAAGTAATCATATGTACTTACTTCAAGAACTTTGTCCATTACATCCATGTCCAATATGTCTGGTTTGAATCCAACACCATTTCCAGTTATATGATGAGGACCTGTATATATGGACAACATCAGAATTTGCGATAACTATTTTCTACCGTTATTTTAACCATCTTTTACATCTATATTTCTATAAATCACTTCACAGATGCCAAAAATGACTAAGAAATGAACTATGATATTTACCTGGTTTACCACCATTGAGCACATTACTTTCAGATGGCTCTACTCCGTATATCTGATAAGATTGAAAACATTTCAAAGGATTCATTAAGAGTATCTAACAGAACAGTGTTTAGTTTGTAATTTTAATTGTGATATGAAGAAAATCACCTTGACGTTGGGGTTTCGGGATTTAAGATATTGTCCAACCCCAGAAACTGTGCCACCGCTACCTATTCCCATAACAAATATGTCCACTTGTCCGTTTGTATCCTCCCATATCTCCGGACCTGTTGTTTCAAAATGCACCTGTTTTCCAATTTTATAGTAAATTAGATATAAACTCGCCAAAATATCAAAGATTTCAGAACTGTATTGCCAACTGCAGATTGCAACAAATAGCTATTGGTTTGAACTCTGATACATAACAGTGCCATAGAGGCGCTATAACCACTATATGACAAAACTTGTACTCAAGGCATATCGCGGAACAATAGTGATTTGAAACAAGACTGTTTTGAACCGAAATAGTAATTTAAGTTCTGTTAACCTTATACCTGAGTATTGGCTGGATTGGAAAATTGTTGCAGCATGAAAGCATCTGGTGTGGATTCCAAAAGATCGTAAGCCTTTTTAACTGTTCCACCCATTCCTTTAGTTGGATCAGTGAGGACCAACTCAGCTCCAAATGCTCTCATACAAACCCTTCTTTCCAAACTTGTGTAAGAAGGCATAGTCAAAACCATCTTATATCCTTTCATGGCTGCCATAAATGCCAAACTGATCCCCATGTTGCCTGATGTTGGCTCTATCAGAACAGTCTACATAGTCACAATTAAGCCAAACATTTAGCATCAACCAATACGTAAACAACCGAGCAAAATCAGTGTTATGATTTAACTCAACTAACCTTTCCAGGAGTTATCAGATTCTTTTTCTCAGCATCTTCCATCATAGCAAGTGCCGGTCTGTCAAAATTCAAGAAAACCGCAAAATTTATATGTTAAGAACTTGAACTATATATGATTTTTTCTTTAAAACTTTGATATCCGTCCTTGTGACGAGCGGGCTAATCCAACGGGACTAATCCAACCCATTTAAAGCCAAAGCAAAGCAAAGTCAGCTCTGTATGGATTGGCCCAACACAGGATTCGTACCTGAGACTTTAAGAGGAAAACTATATACGATTATTGATTAAGAAAAGGAAATAGAAATAAAGTTAAGGTAACCTGTCTTTGATGCTTGCAGTAGGTTGCATCATCTCTTGCTTAACAGCAATATAAGCTCCACATCCTTCAGTAACTTTGTTAAGATAAACAAGTGGAGTCCTCCCAATTAACTGAAAAAATCAATTCTGATTCTATTAATTAACAACATATAACAGAACACATAAATTATAACTGAGTTTTTTTCATAACAATGATGATGATTTAACTAAAACAAAATTAAGCTATAGAACAACATGGATCTATCCACATAGCAAAAATTGGGATAGAGTGAAATTTTGGCAGTACACGTGGCATGATATGAGAGAACACTGAACAACAAATGCAAAACAAAGTAGTAACAACAAATTTGGGTGAAGGAACTTGAGTTACTGCATGTGGTGTTGTTAATTTACCTGAGAAACATGTTTTTTGATGTTGTTACCAGGAAGATCTTTAGGCAAATCTCTGAGCCTCTGAGCAAAAGATGAAGAATCAACACTGGTCGTAGTTGCTGCTGTTGTTGTTGTTGCTAAGAATCTTCTCGTGATGATAGGATGCTGACATGCAACTGCAAATGATGATGAAGATGAAGAAGAGGTTCGTTTGAGGAAGGTAATGAGAGAAGCCATTGAAGAAGGAAAGTGAGATGAATTGAATTGAATGTGTGTTATTGTTTTCCATTTATATAGACATGTTGTTTGGTTTTTCCACTTGCATTGTTAGAGTTTAGTTCAGTGCATTTGGTTTGGTGCTGTGGCTACCGAATCTAGGTAGAGTCAAACGTGTTGGCTTGGTGCATGTGGGCTTTACGGATTAGCCATCATGGGGGCATAATTAATTTTTTTAAAATGGCATTTATTAATCTGGATTATTTTTCTGCTTCACGGGGATCTACTTTTTCCTCAAAACAAGAACAATAGTTTGGTTGCTATATTAAAATAGAGTATCCTATCCAAAATATACTTGTTTATAGTGTGGGGTAAACAAGTTGTTCATAGTAAATCTTACAAAAGGCGTGGTCTGTTTTCGGGATTTGTGAGTCGTCATAATTTGACATTTATAAAATGTTTTTATTTATGTACAACCATTGGCCTCAACTTTTGATAGGTGCAAAGCTAATGTTTTAAATTTATGACTCTTGCCGTATAGGTTTGAATTCAATTTTATATATTAAATATGAGTTGAAAATTAAGTTTGTTAATTAATAAGTTAAATTTGAATTATATATAATTTGGTTTGTTAGGTATATTAGTCAACTCAATTATATATGAAATTGATTATATCAACTATCTTGCAGTTAAAATACAAGGCTACTATTCTATCAAAAATATCTTTTCATTGCAAAAAATTTACACATCAAAAAGAGTTTATATGTCTATTCATAAACAAAGCAATTTTTTTTACACTTCTTACTCATGTTGCTTCTGCCACATGTCCCTCAACCTTTCCCTCCTACACTATACTTCTCTTCAAAATTTACTTTCCTTTCATTTGTCTTTCTCTCTCTATCACCGAAAAACTTCTGCAAATATCTCTTTCATCTTTTTCTCATTCTCTTAACTTCATTTCAACTCACTTCTACTTCTATTTGACTTCTCTCTGTCCGGACCAAGAAGAATCATCACCAACCCTACTTCATCTCCAACCTTACTCTCTTTCAAGAATCATCATTAAAACATCTCAGGTTTGTAAAAACTTCTCAATCTTCAACCCTACTCTATTTTGTTATTGATTGTTCTTCCATTTTTGTAGCTGTCTTTGACTCTACTGCACTCTTTCTCCATCAGGGTATGTTATTTTTTCCTATTTTTGAAACAATCAACAAATTTACCTTAGTTGTTCTTCCATTTTTGATGTTTCATGTTTTCCTTCACTTTCATATTAATGTGCATCGATTGTTGTTGTTGATGTTTCATTGTCTTAACTAAGTTTGACAAACTTTGTAAACCTAAAAGCTTAATTATAACATATTTTTCTGATTATCTTTTAAACAAACTAAGTTTAACAAACTTTTGAAATAGTTTTTTTCTTTTTTATTTGTGAATCTTGAACTATTGAAAATTTTGGAGAGAATCACTGTTAGAAGGACAAAGAGAAGATTGATCACTCGAAACACTAAGGTAAAAGGTGTTTATCTGATTATTATATTTGATCTAAGTAGTAGATAATTGTAGGATTTTCCTTGGGTTTTGATAGATGGTGATTTGATGTTGTTTTGATGAAGGATGGATGGAATTGTGATGAATAATAGTGCACAAATGATGTCTAATTGATGTAGTATCATATGATATCGATAGATGATGAATCCCTATGATTAGATGGTGTTT
The DNA here is from genome assembly GCA_948472305.1 of Vicia faba. Taxonomy (NCBI): domain Eukaryota; kingdom Viridiplantae; phylum Streptophyta; class Magnoliopsida; order Fabales; family Fabaceae; genus Vicia; species Vicia faba. Next base: position 431,244,004 of record OX451740.1, on the reverse strand, counting down.
TAGGATTCGTAACATGACAAAATCGCAGAGAAATCGGACTGGTGCAGTGCAGAAATCGGACTGGTGAAATGTAGAAATCGCAAATAGGAAAATCCTATTCGCAGAGGATCGTCGGACGATGGATCTTGTGTTGTCGGACGACGTTGTTTTTCCAGGCGAAGCTGGGGGTGAAGGGAGGCAGAAAAGAAGGAAGTTTTTGTAATGCGTCGCACATAGTGTCGTTCGGAGAAGGTGGACGCGAAGGTAGTGTCGCCAGACGACGGATGGTGTCGTTGGGCGACAGATGGCACAATTGGATGGTTGGGCTGAAATCTTGAAACGAGCATAACTTTAGTTCTAGAGCTCGAAATAAGGTGTCGTTCTAAGCAGTGCGTAGCTAACATAGTGAACCTTAATTATATGGAATAAAATGAGAACTTATGAGTATTTTCCAATACCTAAGTTAGAATAGGAATAGGTTTCCTCCGTGTTGGATCGCAATGATGACTTGTTTATTATTATGGTATTTGCTTAATATGATGATATGACGACATGATGATGTTGTTCTATTTATATGTTGATTATTTTGATAATGATTTCTTATTATGATGATATGTTGATGATGATGAATACATGAATGATGATGCGTATGACTAGTTGTGGTCGTGTTATATTTGTTGTTGTGTATCATGCATTCATGGCATAATTGGAAAACTTTGGTCTATTATGATGATTTAGGACGTTGGTCCAGTGTTGGTATCAATCCCATTGTGTGGATTGGGATGTTTATGATGTGCTCCAGTTTCAATTGGGAATCGATCCTATGGTGGGGATCTTTGGAGGGTGATGGCCCAGTGTCCATCAAAAATAATTGGTACCACATGCATGAGTCTATGTCCTTGCACTACATCTTATGTGGCATTGCATAGTTGTTGACTTAATGATGTTGATTTGATGATATTGTATTATGATGTTGTATTGGATGATGATATTACGAAGTTGATGTTGTGATACGTGTTGGTTTATTCTACTATGTCTATTCCTTATGTCTTATATAATGACTATGATAAACTCACCCTTTATGCTTGAATGTTGCCTCTACGTGGGTAACATGCAGGTGATTAGGAGTAGTTCTTAAAGACTTGGAGAAATAGATTTGAAGTGTGTCGTTTTATTTCTGTTAAGTCTAGAAGGTCTTGCTCTGATATATAACATCGGGGACGGGAATGTTTTTGGTTTTTGAAAACTGTTATGTTTTTGCCTTGTTATGAAATTTTGAATTACCCTTCATAGAGTCTTAAGTTGTGTTGGATTATGAACCATGAACCATGAAGTATTATGATGTGTTTTTAATAAAGAATGTTTTGAACTATGATTCTTCTGTGAGTATGTTGAAGTATTGATGTTGCTATTTAATGATGCATATGTTATAAATGATTTTGAAAACCCGTGTTACAGAGTAAGACATGCATGTATGTTGTTCATGAAGCAATGTGACGCCCTTTTGGGGAATTACTCTGATTTTACTTATTAAATGATTATGAATATTGCATGGGGTTTAGAAAAGTTTTACACACAATTTTATCACAATGCTAAATGAAGTTGTCAAGACATGTGATGTAACATCAAGACATAATCAACACTTTACTCCCCCTTTTTAGCCAAAATATTTACAAAAAGTGGAATAAATATACACGTGCAATGGAAACACAGAGCATATTAGAACATATTGCACAAAAGCAATACTAAAATTGGAAGCACGCATATTGTACACCAGCAATACCATAGATGGAAGCACACAGGTTCACTAATGGAAACACACAAAATACTTGGTCAACTTTAGGTGGTCTTCTACCTCTTCCCTCTGTCAAAGAGCCTTATGCATTCCTTGGTGTTGTAGTCAGCCCCACTATCTTGCAGAACACCTTCCATCCATCCCTTTATAATAGAAATTTATCCAGGCATGTCATGCCTTAGAGTATAGAGGAAAGATGCAGTAACTGTTACATTCCTCCATATTTGTAATGGTTATAACTCTTTAATAGTACAAGTTCCAATTCCATTGTTTTTGATAACAACAAGTTGTTCCTTGTTATCCATATGCTTCAGATTCACAACCTTCCCTTCAATAATATTCTTGGTTAGTTAATTAGAACTACCAAGGTCCTAATTCCAACCATTTTCTGTTAATTATGTTTCATTATGTTGGTATTTCAAGTGTGTTTCAAGTTTTTATATTCCACAAGACTTGCATGAGAAAAGAGAAAGAATTGACAAAAAAATGAGTTAAAAATGACTTTGTAGCTGAAAACAATGTTATTTATCAATTTCACATCATTACATATATATGGAGATATGTGATTGTTGCTCTTCTATGTTAAAACGCCTCTGAGGGATATATTAGTATTTGTATTACATTAGGGACTAACTGGAAAAGCTTGTTTGAGTTTATCTAACATAAGCACTTATGTAAGTTTATGGTTTATTAGTTGTTCTTATCGTATTTCCATGCAATTCCAAACAGTATGTTGTCGTATAAGCTCTTTCATTATACTAGGGTGGAGCTAGAGGAGCTTCTAAAATAGTTAGGTTAGATGGTCTAATGTGTGTAAGTCTAAGAAGCTTTGAGATCTTGGGGTTTGCGACTTTCAGGTTCTTAACATAGCCCTCTTAGGTAAGTGGAAATGACGATTGTTATCGGGTTCTTCCTACATCTGAAGAGATATTTTAATTTATAGATACAGAGTTACTCCAAACGCTTTTAAATATGGACATGGATGGTGTTTTCTTGACAAAGAAGAAACGATTGGATTTTTCTTCTTTGTAACCATGAAAAATGAGTAGGGATATTAGTTTCTCATACCATCGTTTGATATCCTACTTGTGACCATAAATGGGTTTAACCATTTTACAAACTTGACTAGGTTTAGTGGGAGTGATGCAAGGAGTGTTTGAGTTTATGGAGTTATTCCCCTTTCACTCTTTGAATACACTCCAAAAGAACAACGAATTACTCGAATCTACCAAGCACAAAAGTAGCAAGAACATAGTAAAATAAAGAGAAATGTAAACAAAAATTTATGCCTAATTGAAAACTTCAGAGAAAAAGATTTGTGACAGACCAGTATACTAAGAAGCATATTCCTGCTTCTTACTGACCCAAAAACACAAACTGTTCCTCATAGCAAAACATCTATTAGTATTTGATATCTTCATGTTTAATTTAACAATGTTTTCTTTATCAAAATGAATTATAGTCAGTTCCTTGGATTGTTTTATCTGTCCTTCATTAGACAGGCCTTTGCTGGATTGAGAATTCACTGACTCAGTGTTTAAGAATTCACAAATATCCTCCCTTAATGCTTCAATAGTTTGCACACAGGATGTTCTAACATTGTCTCTGACATCTCCCTTCTCTTCGGTAATTGAATCATCAATCTTCATATTGATAGATTCCATTGTCATTCCAGTTCTGGAGTTAAAAACTTTGTAAGCTCTTCTACTTGAAGAGTAACCTAGAAATATCCTTTCATCCCCCATGGGATCCTTATTGTCCACTTGATCTTTGTCAGCAAAGATCTCGCATTTACTTCCAAATATATGAAAGTATTTAACTTTAGGTTTCCTTCCTTTCCATAGCTCATGGAGAGTAGTAGTAGTAGTATCTCCTCTCAAAATGACCTTGTTATGAATATAGCAAGCAGCATTCATAGCTTCGGCCTAAAACTGAAATGGAAATTTCTTAGCACTAAGAAAGACTCTAGATGACTCTTGTATGGCTCTAGTCTTTTGCTCAACAATTCCATATCCCAGAGTTTTCCATGAATAAGACAACCCATGGATTATTCCTTCAGAATCACAAAATTGAAAAAAAATTGCATTCATAAACTCCTTTTCATTGTCACTTCTGATTTTTACCATCACACTCATTTTCTCCTCTTGAATGCTTTGACACAGACCTCTGAAAACTTCAAAACTGTCTGATTTTTCTCTAAGAAAATTCATTCAAGTATATCCAGAAAAGTCATCTATAACCACAAAGACGTACATTTTTCCTCCTAGGTTGTCTATCTGTAATGGTCCCATTACATCCATATGAAGAAGTTCTAGCACTTTGGAAGTAGTATGATGTTGCAACATTGGGTGTGACATCATGATTTGCTTTTTATTTTCACACTTATCACATACTTTTCTTTCTTCAATCTTGAGATCTGGAATATATCTAATGGATCCTTCAGATATGACTTCCTTCATTCTTTTGAAATGAAGATGTCCAAGTTTATGGTGCCATAGCTTTACTTCATCCTCGTTGGTTATTGAACACGTGGAAAAGTAAGCAATTATTTGAGATTCCCACAAATAACAATTGTCTTTTGACCTTATTCCTTTCATTAGAAAAGCTTATTTCTCATCTTTGACCAGGCATTATGATTTTGATAAGTTAACTAACATACATTGGTCACACAATTGACTAATGCTAATGAGATTAGAAGTTAATCCTTTCACAAAACAACACATCTTCTAAACTGGGACAGCCAACACACATCAGCTTTCCAACTCCTTTGATTTCACCTCTAAATCTGTCACCAAATTATACAAAACTTGTGGGATGAGGCTTGACATCCACCAAAATCTTCTGGACCCCTGTCATATGTTTAAAGCATCCATTATCAAAGTACCAGTCTTCACTAGTTGATTTTCTCAAGAAAGTATGAGCTATAAGGTTAATATCCCTATTTTCAACACTTCTCTTTTTCCTCACTTTATTAGCCTTGGAACGAACTAAAGATTTTTGATCTCCATACAATTTGAAACATAAAGGATTTATATGACCAGACTCACTATATTAGTGACATCTCCAAGTAGATTGAGGTTGATTTGAAGATTCATCATATCTGTCAGGATGTTGTAACATGTGTTTAGACATGTTGATCTTTTTATTCTTTTCAAAAGGAAATAAATTTTCTTCTGACATTCTTCTCAGGTTATTATCATATTGATAATGAACAATGGCACATCCGTCCTCTTTGACCATATTTAAGGAATCTGTCAATTTATCAAGCTTGAAGTTTAAACGAGTTACCTCACTTTATAAATGAGAGACACTACATAAGATTTGCTTCTTCTCATTCTCCAAGTTAGCAATGATCTTCCTTTGTTCCTCCTCTTTCTTGAGGATTTCATCACTGCTATCACAAGTATCCTTGTAGGACACATCCAGGTCTTCATAAAGATCATCCTCGTCACAAGCTTCAACTTCATCTTCCCATAGAGCCAACACAAGTTTGGAAATTTCAGAATTATATTCATCTTCTGACTTATCATCATCGGACAATATGTAGTGAAACATTTTTGTTGTTTCTTGAGGAAGTTGGTACATTCAGGTCTAATGTGACCATATACTTCACATTCATAACATTGAATGCTTTTGTCTTGAATAGACTTCTCTTCAATTCTTGCTCTCCTCTGAGAACTAGGATTGTTGTTGATATCGTAGGAGATGTTCTTGACATCTGGTCTCCCTCTTATATCCAATCTTTTTAATACTTTATTGAACTGCTTACCAAGTAGCACAATGGTATTAGAAAGATCCTCAACAGTGTTCAGCTCAGCTTGACCTTCATCATCTTCACCATTGGATACAAAACTTATGCTTTTGTTCTTTTTCTCAGTTTTGTCACCAATAGCCAATTCAAATTTTTTAAGTGACCCAATAAGCTCATCAACTCTCGTGTTGTTGACGTCCCGAGCTTCTTCAACAGCTGTAACCTTCATGTTAAGTCTCATAAGTAAGGACCTAAGAATCTTTCTAACCAACTTTGTTTTAAACATATTTTCTCCCAAGGCACTTGATGCACTGGCAATTTCAAGAATCTTCATTTGTTATTCCTGAATTGTCTCATCGTCATTCATCTTAAAATTCTCAAATTTGGAAGTGAGAAGCTAAAGTCTTGAAATATTCACTTTATAGGTACCTTCATAAGTTGTTTTGAGAATTTCCCAAGCATCCTTAGTTACAGTATAACTATTAATAAGCCTGAACATATTTTTGTCAACTCTATTTTTATCAAAGCCTTGGAAATTCTAATGGCTTCTTTATCATCATTTTCATCCCACTCTTCTTTAGGTTTTATGGATTCTTTCCCATCTTTTTCCTTCAAAATAGGATGTGCCTATCCTTTTAGAACAACCTTCCAGGCTTTTCTATCCATAGATTTCACAAAATCTATCATTATGACCTTCCACCAATCATAGTTTGAACCATCCAACATAGGTGGTCTGTTGTTATATCCTCCTTATTTCTCAATAGTGCCAGAAAGTTATATACCTAGATCTCACCTAATAAAAAAAATAGAGTGCCTTATCTTAATGCTAATTGAAATTCTGGCACAGGCAATAAATATTTCAAGACTGATGTCTCAACAATGCATAATGTCATGACAGATGTTATAACATCTGCTGACATCAAACAAACTTGCTAAAAACAGAAAGATTGTGCATAAAAGTAAATTGTATAAACTTAAAGAACACAATCAACTATTAACCCTGTTCGGTGAAACTTCACCTACTCTGGAGGCAACCAATCTAGCAAGGAAATCCACTACCAGTAGTATCAATTCGAAGCTAAACAATCCCAGTTTACACTTCTCACTTAATCCTTACCCGATGCAATTTCTACCTAGGAACCTCCTAGATATGAGAACCCCTCTCACTCTCAATCACCACAGTGATATCAAACAATCCCAATCCCAGGAAATGTCTCATGAAACCAAAAAGGAAGAACACACTTCCAATACAAAAATACTTAGTTTTCTTAAAAGCTTCACTAAGAACAATACTCAAATCTTGCTTAAAAGCTTAGAGGAGAACAATAACTTGATAAACATGTAACAATCATTCAACTCAAATGCATCAAAAGATACACGCAGACTTACAAAAATACACGGAGAAACTAAGAAACTCTCAAACTCTAAACCCTTATTTGCACACAGGTTTACAATAAAAGCTATGCTTAAAAAACTAGGTCTTGGAGACTACTTAAATAGACTTTTGCAGTTGGGTTTGGATTGGCTTGGACTCTTCAATAAAATCCAATCTTTAACTGTAAATCCCTACAAAATCTTATCCATAATAATAGGAACAAATATTCAAAAGTTTCCTTAAAATTATCAAAGATCCTTTTTATGAAACAAATCAAATATGCACATGTTCCTAAAAAATCCTTGATTGCTTGCGCGTGTATGAGTACTAGAATCTTCCAGAAACTCATATTTTCAAATTAAATCTTCAAGGGTACATACAAGTTATACTGTCATGATGTTATATTGTAATATGTTACAACATCTGATAGAACATATGTCAAATAAGTACCAACAGACTCTGTTGTACAAGTTGGTCAAGATGTTATGACATCTTGCTCAATATTAGGCTACAATACATGTTTTCCAAATGAAATATGTTTTGATAAAATTGTTGTCATATATTTGTTTAACCAAAATTGTTGCCAACCATAAAATCGCATACCTAACAAAAGGTCATGGACTCTCTTCCATACAAGATAGTTTCTTTAAGTGAGCATATGATCTGGGCAAAGCACACAACTACAATAGCGCTTGATCTTCATCATCGATCTTGACATCGATATTTTCAAAATCAAGAATCAGCTTATTAAACATATCCAACTTCTCATCCAGGACTTTGTCTTCATGCATCTTAAATGAATACAAAGCTTGCTTCACGTAGAGGTGATTGACCAACGATTTTGTCATGTACAAACTTTCGAGTTTTGTTCATAAACCCGACGTCATCGTCTCCTTCGAAACTCGTCGAAGAACCTTATCACTAAGGCTCAATAAGATGGAGGTGTGTGTTTCTCTACCATAATCATGTTTTCTTTATTTGTTAACGCGACGTCCATGGATGCGGCTCCCTTCAACGCTTATAACCAACCTTGCTGAACCAGTAGGGTTTTCATCTTCAAGTGCAATAGACCGAAATTGTTCGCTTCGATAAAATTTTCAATGTCATACTTTGTTGATGACATATACTCCATGCTCACCGCACCAATTTGTTGTAACAGAGTGTTGTAAGAACAAACCACACCTATGAGAAAGATTGATTTTCTTGAACAAACACAAGAACCCCTGTTAGAATTTCATGAAGGGAGCGAATAGGGAAGACGAAGAAGAAGAAGAAGAAGAAGAAGAAGAAGAAAGAACGGAATTGGTTAAAATTGTTTTACTATTCACTTACTCTGTTATAGTTATAATGATTACAAGTGAATAACAATAAATTAACCTCTCTCAACAACCTGAGAGAACTAATCTATTTATAGACTACTAAGATAACTTAAGCTACAAGCTAACTTAAACAATTGGGCTTACTATAAAATGCCCCAATTTGTCATGCTTTATACAAAACATATTTTGACTTTGATAATAGCATACTTGTAAACAGACTTCGACAACAAAATGTAAGGCTTATGTCGATACAGGAATCTATCCTTGTCGAGATGCTAGAGGTTAATCCAAATCTCACACTATAAATTTTGGTGCCATCTCTCTTATCTTATCTCATTATTTTCTCAGCTTTATTTATTTCCACAGATTTTCTCTATTTTATTTAAATACTAACACATGTTGTTGTTTAAAGTAAACAATTTTTAAAGTTAATCATGAATTTTAAATACCAGGATCCCCCCTTTTGTGCTTGGAGTCAATTGTTCAATGGTACCTTCATGTGGTAACTTAGAGGATATCCCACGTTTCTTTAACAATTTTGCAGTGAGAAACACTTAAGAACTCATCAAGACCGAGAGCGATGGTGATGATTGTGTTTGCTTTCAAATCGTGTTGCACCATTTCTTTCTCATCTTTTATACAATATATTCATCTTCTTTGTTCACCACCATACAATTAACTTCATATGTGGAAACAAAAAGACCTTCTTTCACAGCCTTCCAAATATCACGATTCATCTCTTCAATGAAGATTTTCCTCTTCTCTTTCCACAAACCATACCATTCTCCATTAAAGGATGGGATTTCTTTAGTGAATCGCCTGGATTCGTTTTTGTCCTCCTTGAACAATTAGTCTTTAACAGGAGTTAGACTCTGATGCCACTTGTTGGACAAGTAAATCCAAGCACAAGAGAGAGGGAAATGCATTTTAGTATTCAAAATTCACCATTAATTACTAAAAATAGCAAGTTGTGTTAGTATAGTTAGAAATATAGATAGCCCTGGGAAATGGAAGGAAATAATTATAAAGGAAAATAAATGACCAAAAGTAAATAGAGAAAGAGTTGAGAGAGATTGCACCAAGATTTATAGAGGTTCGACCAATCTCTTGGCTTAATCCTTTCATCAAGAGAAAAAATTCTTGATAGTTTCACTAATAAAATCTTATAAGATTTTGCAAGGTTATGCCCATAAACCTTATTAAAATTGACAGAGAATTTTTTCACAAGAAGATCCCTCAAACCAAGTGGAGCTTTTCATAGTCTAAGCTCACGAACCAAAAACAAGATTTTGACCAGCTAATCTTGGAAACCAAATAGAGGTTATGCAAGAATAAACTCAAAAACTAAGAGAGAGACTTCACGAGAATCACACTCTTGATAAAATAGTTGAACACCAATACAACTAAAACCTCACAAAATTATTTCACTTGTGAAGGCACAAAGAAATTTTTTAGTGAAAGAAAGAATAAGAGAGAGAGAGAGAGAGAGAGAGAGAGAGAGAGAGAGAGAGAGAGAGAGGTTAAAATAAGAGAAGAATGGTTTAAAATTGAATTCTTGTGTGTGAAATGGTGAGAAAGCGCCATCCTTATATAGGAGAGAATGTAGCTCAAAAAGGAAAACAATGCATGAGCTTTTTAATTCTCATGATCGATTATGCCAAAGGGATAGTCGATTATGAAGTGTAAAAATGGAAAGTTTTTAAATTTCATTGTTACTAATTGACTATTAACCCTAATAATCGATTATGAGGCGTTATAATTGAGATAATCGACTAGGCCTATTAGATAATCAATTATTCAGTGTAATTTTTGCTCATAATTGATTATTTGAGTTTGTAACCAATTAGTTATATGCGAAAAATATTTTTAGGTGATTTTATCAAAAAGGGAGGGTCCTCAAAAACATTATGTGAGTGTGTGAAAGTTGCCTTAGTAACTTAAGATTTAATCCATCATTTTATAATACTCTGGTCACTCAAACACTATGTTAAGCTTTCACATCCAACAAACGAGCTTTATCACTTCCTCTCTTTTACAACTTCGAAGCTTCAAGTTCCTTACTACTTTACTTTTGACTTTAGCGCTTCAGCGAAACCTTGAATCTTCTCTCTGACGAGGCTTGAAATAACTTAAAAATGAGCAACATTTGTAGAGACAGTTGGAAAGCCATCACAAAAAATCAACAAGATCAAGCAATGGATCAACCAACGTAATTCAACTAAATAGTGAAGTCATCACCAAAACCAGTATGATCACTCAAAAGATCAAGGCATCATAGTTGCAGTAACTTCAAGCACATAAACCCACATTGGTTAAAGATACAATATTAGAAAACTATCGAGTCTAATATTAGTTAGCTTGAAAAGTCTTTATATAGAGTGAGTGACACTTCTCACCTTATAATTTTGTTTTTTTTATGAATTATTTAAGTCAAACTCTAATTAAGATATTTTATATCAACCTCTTACTCATCCACATTTTTATAATATTATTATGAGGCAGGATCCATCGAAACCAAGTGTAAGTTTAAAAGATTTACACCAAATCTCAAACGTTAAAAGAATTGATCAAACAATCATATTAAATGATTTAAATTTTTTTAAAAATATATATGGTTCTATCTTTTCCCTAAAAAAATAGACTAATTATATAACTGTTTGATCAAGTGTTATTAACGGTTGAGATTTGGTGTAAATCTTGTAGACTTACATCTGGTGTCAATGAATCTTGTCTTTATTATTATTAATTAAAAAATATCATTTGTAAATTTGGATATAAAAAATCGATGCAAAATAGACTACATTAAATAAAATTGGTTCTTATAATATTTTTTAAATTTTCATTAAAAATTAAAGTAACCTATACATTTATCCTTAAAGAATTTTTATTTCAAAATTGAAGTAAACAGTCTTTCAAACCTCTTATTGTCATATAGATTCACTACAAGAAAAACTCTCTCCTGCCACGTTATTTTGTGACGTGATATTCATGTGGCAAAAAAAGTGTAGTTGCGACGTGTTTATCACGTCACTACATGTTTTTAATTTTAAAATAATAAAACTAATTTTAGCACATGGGGAGTCAGTTTGTTTTTCAAAAAAACACTTGCGACGTGGGAATCACGTTGCAACGTGAAAATTAAAATATAAAAATAAAAAGCTTGTAACGTTCACATGGGGGAAATTGAAAATTTTCAAAATTTAAGTTGTGGCGTGTATATAACGTTGCAACGTTTAAGTGGAAAATTTTGAAAAATAAAATGGGAAAGTAGACTGATTGGGAAGTGATGGGGCGCAGGTGACTGTCAAACTTTTGTCGTTGTTATGTTACGACGTGAATATCACGTGGCAAGGTTGCGACGTGATATTCACGTCGCTGATTAGCCTATTTATATTGAAAATTTTCTCAAATTTTTTACCGTTGGTGTGGTGCAACGTGGATATCACGTGGCATAATTGTGACGCGATATTCACGTCGCTGATTGGCCTATTTATATTGAATGTTTTCTCTTCCCAGAACCACAAAATACAATCTTTGTTTTCTTCTCCCACTTCTTCATTTTTTTACTGTTTTTCTTCTTTCCTTCCAATTTCAATTCAAATTTCCATTCCAATTTCAATCTTTGTTTCCATTCCAATTTATCAAAGGTAACTTCTTCTTCCTTCAATTTCCTTTAATAATTTCGTTTAATTATTATAGTATTTTATTATTTTAATTAATATTTTAATTTTTTTTCAAGATGTTGATGGTTAGCAAGAAGATTGAAGGATATTGAAAAATATTGAAGAAGTAGATTGAAGGAGATTGAAGAAGAGGTATTTTTTTATATATTAATTGGATTATTGGTTGTTTAAATAATATGTTTTCTTGTAAAATATGTTATTATGTTAATTTTGTAAAAAAAAATTGTAAACAAAAAAAAGAAAGAAAATTTATTATTATATTTATTTAAATCGAAAATATGTTATATATTTTTTATTTAAAAACAGAATTATATGTAATATATTTTTTGTTTTTATTTTCAAAAGATATATATATATATATATATATATATATATATATATATATATATATATATATATATATATATATATATATATTTTTTTTTTTTTATTTTAATAAAAAATATAAGATAGATTTATTAAAAATAGAATATACACGCCACTACAAATTTAAGGGGTTTTTAACCACTACAAATTTAGGTTGTTTATACAACCACTACAATATATTATGTGAGAATATATTATATATTAAATAGTATATGTATAATATTTGTAGCTAATGAGAAATCAAAAATCTCGAAATTAGTTGATATATTAAAGTCACATTTGTAACTAAAAAGACAACGGTTATATAAATATTCAATATGGAATATTATCGGTATTATCGTAGTTGGATGTACAATAGGTTATATCCAGGAAGACGTGGACTTAAATCCAATTTTGAGGGAGGAGTTAAAATATTTTATCACGTGGACATTTGCTCAGGAATGTTATCGAAGCGAAGGAAGACTTAGGTGTCCTTATCTTAAATGTGAATGTAGACCTATAATTAGTGGCCCAGTGGGAGTAGAAATGTCGAGTAACATACCAGAGACTAGTAATACACATGCTTCAAGTAGTCGATCACCTACAAAATATGAGGAAAACTTTAATTAGATCGGTGATATGGTTGGTGATACTTTTGGTGTGAACATGACTTATGATTAACCTAAAGATTTTGATGGGGAAGATTTTCCAAATAAGGAAGCGCAAAGATTTTACCAGTTGTTGAATGAGATGAATACGTCGTTGTTTGAGGGGTCGTCAAACTCAGAGTTATCAATTTATGTGAGATTATTGGCCGTCAAGTCAAATTGAAATGTTCTTTATCAATGTTTGAAATTCTTCTAAAAAATGATGTTGGACTCAAGTTAAACAAAAGACAACTTGCCTACAAGTTTTTATGATGCAAAGAATTTGGTGTCGAAGCTGGATTTAGAAGTAAGAAAGATTTATTGTTGCATTAGTGGTTGCATGTTGTTTTATGACAATGAGTTTGGTACTAAAGATGGATTGTTGGAGGAATATAAGTTCTGCAAGACTCCAAGTTATCAAGTTCGTAGTAAAGCCATTAATCGTAAGCAAAAATGTGTAGCAGTAAAGTCCATATTTTATCTTCTGATAATACAAAGGTTAAAAATAATGTTTGCTTCAATGCACAGTGCAAGTCAAATGACATGACATCATACAAACAAAACAAGTACAAGCATTATGCGACATCCATCTGATGGCGAGGCATAGAAGCAATTTGATCAGATACATCCTGATTCTGTCACAGAAATTAGAAATGGCAGGCTTGTATTATGCTCTAATGGTTTTGCTCCATGTGTCCAACTGTCGGGAAGTGTGTATTCTTGTTGGCTAATTATTGTAATCCTATACAACCTCCCGCCTGAGATGTGCATGACAAAACTATACATGTTTTTGACCTACCTCATTCCAGAACCATCGAGTCCAAAAGCTAAAATCGATGTGTTCGTACAACCTTTAATTGATGATTTGAAGAGGTTGTGGATTGGAAGATAAACTTATGATATATCTCGTAAACAAAACTTTACTTTGTGAGTTTCCTTGATGTGGACCATTAACGACTTTCTAGCATATGGCATGTTGTCTGGTTGGGATACACATGGCAAAATAGGTTTTTCACGTTGCATAGGATACACCAAGGCGTTTACGTTGGAAAAGGGGGGAAAAGCCTGTAGTTTGACTGTCACCGCAGATTCCTACCAAGAAATCATTCCTATAGAAGAAACAAGACAAATTTCAAAAAAGACGAACGGGTAACAGATTTTCCTCTGCCTCGATTGTCACCAGGTGATGTATGGAACCAAGTTTAAACTACCAAAATTCACAGATACTGATAAAGCATGTAGAATTCAAGGATATGGGGTCACACACAATTGGACAAGTGGAAAGATGATTTTTTGCACCATAATCTTGATGTTATGCATATTGAGAAGAATTTTTTGATAATGTATTTAACACAGTGATGGATGTTAAAGACAAAACAAAAGATAATGAGAAGGCTAGATAAGACATGGAAATTTGGTGTAATAAAAAATAGTTGGAGTTGAAGCCTCAACCGAATGGAAAATTATTAAAATCCAAGGCTATTTACAGTCTAACTTCCCAAGAAGCTAAAGCCGTTTGTCGATGGTTAAAAGAATTGAGAATTCCCGATGGTTATTTTTCAAATTTAGCAAGGTGTGTTAACGCTAACACTGGGAAGTTGCATGGTATAAAAAGTCATGATTTCCGTGTTTTTGTGAAACAATTGCTATCAATTGCATTCAGTTCACTATCCAAACATGAGCTTAATCCACTAACTGAAATTAGTCAATTTTTTAGAGATATTTGGGTGTAAGCTTTAAGAGTGGATGAAATCATTAAGTTGGACCGAAATATTCCAGTAATTCTCTATAAGTTGGAACAAGTATTTTCGCCTGGTTTTTTTGACTCCATGGAACATCTACATGTGCATATTGCATATGAAGCTTATCTTGGTGGCCCTGTTTAATATAGGTGGATGTATCTGTTTGAAAGGTTTATGGATGATTCAAAGAGATCAGTGAAAAATAAATCTAGAGTTGAATGATCAATATGTACCCATTACTTGCATTGAAAAACATCACATTTTTGCAGTCACTATTTCAATCACTTGATGTTAACTCCAAGAATCATAATGAATTCTATAAATGTTAATGAAAGAAGTCAATTCACCTTATCAGTCTTCTGGATTCCAAATCATCCCTCTGGAAAGAAGGGTGTGCATTGGTTGACCCAAAAAGAAATGCAATTTACACATGTTTATGTCTTGATCAATTGTGTTGAAGTTAAATCATATCTTAAGTAAGTATATCCTAACTGTTTAATTTTCTTTACAGTGTGAATATAAAACTTATTACCTTGAAACTTATAGTGTGTTTCTTTTTAGGGAATTTAACACCTCATATTTTCATAGCATCGATGTACAAGCAACATCTAGTGACATACATGCTCAGTTTCCTGCATGGTTCAAGGAGAAATTGTCATGCATTGTTGCACCTAATAAAGAAATACTCCATTTGAGAAACTTATTTGAAGACCCTATTCAAACAACAAATGAATGACACACATACTTCATGAACGAATATACATTTCACACTGAGAAATGGACTGGAGGGAAAAAAACCATAAACAATGGTGTATTTGTAAAAGGAGTTACAGATGGGTGAAGATGACTTCTATTACTTTGTTAAACATATCTGCGAGTTGGTATAAAATTACTTGGACTCGGAAAATAAATTTTCTTATTTTATTATGGATTGTATGATCCAACTAGAGGTACAAAAATAGATAAGATATATGATACTGATGAGATTTAAATGGATCGAAGGTACAAAGAGTATGACCCTTTCATAATGTCACATATTTTTATGCAAGTTTATTATGTTTCTTCTCCTTCATTTGTGCCACGTAAATAAGGGTGTTGTGTTGTAATCAAAACAAAACCATTTGATGATATTGAAACTGGTGATATAGTGGAAGATATTTCTTACCAATTTGAAGAAGTTGAACAAATTAATGATGAGATTGCAGTTGAACAAATTACAAGTTTATCTAATACAATAATTGAGGGGCATCAAGTTGTTGCGTCTATATTGTTGGTTGAAAATAATGTGGACGAAGAGCATGAAGAGTTTGGATCCGAGGATAATATTACATCATAAAATGAGAATGATATGGATGAAGAACATGAAGATTTAGAATAATGAATATATTGATGATAATGTGCTTTTGAAAATTTACTTAATGAGCCATGTATTGAATGTTTTAATGAATATATATGAATGGAATGTGTTTTTAAATTTATTATTTGTGTTCATGAATATATATTAAATGTGTAATATCTATAAATAAGTAAAATGCCACCCGATCAGATAAGGATAGTGGTAGTGGTAAGAAGACCCAACATTAGCAGTGTTCGAGGGTAGTAGTATGTCAATCACCTCAGTCGGTCATGTGTCATCCCCCGCAGATTCAGGTGGATCTTATGTCCATTTCCAGTACTCAACCTCTTATGTCATTACTCTCCCCTCATGAGTATCTTATGTTCCCATCTAGGAGTCCATCATTTATTAGCCCATACAGGGGACCATCTTTTATTAGCCCATCTGGGGAACCTAGTTATCCATACCAGCAGATTGGAGAACTTAGCTATCCATACCAACAGACTACGAGATCTAGGTTTCCACCTCCCTCACAGGTACCCTTATCTTTTATGCAGTTTGGTGGATCTAGCATTCCATCTCCCACACATGTGCTCACATCCTTCCAGCGGACTGGGGGAACCCGCACTTCACATCCAACACAAGTGCCGTCATCTTTCTAGCAGACTGGGGGCTCCTGCACCCCACATCCTACGCATATACCTTCACCATCCATGCAGACTGCGCACCTCACACACCACACATATACCTGCGCGTAAGGATGATCATGTAGATTCAGATGGAGACAGTCATGAGTTGGACGGGGACGATATTGAGCTTGATAGGGACGATCTTCAGGGGGAGGATGATCTAAGTGAGATTCATGTCATTGATGGAAGATATTGTATTCGGACCATCGGAAGTTCGTAAGTTTCCTATTTATAAATTTTTATTTAAGTATACATTTCCATTTTTAATATATTTATATTTAATGCTAATTCAAATTATTGTTGTTTAGTTTCAGGTTGAGTTGGACTGCTACCAAGTGTATAATTTATGTAATTAAGCAAATGTATAAACAAGCTTGGAAGAGTTTTGAAGAAGTTCTAGATAAAGAAGCTTGTTTAGGTTATTTAAGGTATATTTCATTTATTTTTTAAGTTGTTGTTATTTAAATTACTTTTTTTAATTATAATTATATAACTATTTATTTTAATGTCATACAACATTGCAGGAAAAGTGTACGTAGGAACAAATGAACGAGAGGGAGGTTAAAAGGAATTATTATGGCAGAATATCAAGACAATTTTCTGACATGATACGACATGATAGAAAGCGTTGGAAATGTGAAAATATTTGTCCCAATTGGATAGACATAGAAGTTTTTGAGGAACTTCTTATATATTGGGATACACCAGGATTTAAGGCTAAATCTAAAAATGCAAAGAAAATGAGAGCATCAGAAAAATGGTAGTCTTAATGCAGTTGAAAGCATAAGTACGGTTGAGCATGCTCGACGCGTGGTAATTATTACCATCTTTTAAAGTTATATTTTGATTTATAATATATATTTTTATATAAATTAAATTTTATTACTTAGGCTAAGAGTATGGGAAACCACCACTGATAACGAAGCTAGTTAAAAAGACTCAGACAAAAAAATCAGAGAGTTTTGTTGACGAACGTACACAAAATATTTATGGTAAGTTATTTATTTTATGTTGTTTATATTTTTTATTTAATGAAAATTCTGTGGCGTGATTTTCATGTGGCAACTAAGATTGTGTGACATGAAAATCATGTGACAACTGAGATGTTATGTCGTGAAAATCATGTGCCAATTGAGATGTTGTAGCGTAAAAATCATGTGACTATTTTTTATTCATTATTTAAGTTAATTTAATTTAAGTTAATTCTTGTATATAACTAAGTTGTTTAAACTATATTTAACTTAATTTTGTATTGTATGTGTAGGAGAATCATTTGACATTGCTCACATAATTTTTAGTTCATAATCCTCAATATACTCTGTGAGGTTCATAGTTGCTTAATCCACATGTGAATATTTATATTTGGAGTCAAGTCAATTGAGGAAATGGGTCTAATGAGTGTTTTTTGTGGTGGAAATTTGGCGGACACCTTGAGAAGAGGGGATAAAACTTTACTTCAAAGAGTTAGAGACAAGGAAGAATCGTCACGTCCACCACAATTGACACTTGAAATGCTAGAAACAGTAAGACAATTAGCGCTATCTAAGGCAAGACGCGAGTCAGCGCAATGTGAGACAACAATGAAGGCCGGGTCAGAGCAACGTGAGACGGCAATGAAGGCCCATTGACGGAGCAACAACGGCTAATTGAGACAATGGCAAAGAGGCAATCTAATATGGAGAGACAATCGAATTGTAATTCTTTCTATCAAGTCCAGCGTCAATGACTACTGGACCAACTAACGATTAGTAATATATTATATTTAGTAATGATAAATTTATAATTTTTTTTATTACTTATAGTTTTTTAATATTTATAGTATTTATTTATTAATTTATTAATTATATTTTTATTAATTATTATGTAGTAATTATTTTAACTAGTCATTGTTTCATTACAAATCAGGGTTAGAATTCTTTCCATAAAGCCATTAGAGAAGTCTTACAAGAAAGAAAAAAAAATCCTCTTATGAGTGAGTTTAATTACAGCCAGTTTTGCCGTAAAAAAATAATTTTGAGTAAATTATTCCAATAAAATTAATTTTAATTAAAAAATGAGTCAAAAAAATAATTTATATTTATTACATTTTTTTAAAAATGAATTAAATAACAACTTTTAATATAAAAATTAAATATACATCTTTAAAATTATTTATGGTTGTTCCAAACAACAAATCAAATTTCATATAATTTTGATCTCATATTTTATTTGACGCATAAAATTTGTATTATATTTCAAAATTCATACTATTTTGTTCTCTCTTTCATTATTTTACACTAAAATGCTATGATGTATCAATTTTTCTAACTTTTATTTTTTATTATAAAGTTTCACAAAAAATTGTTATAAATGTTTCTAAATTTATATTTATATATAAACTAATTAAATGATTAACTTTAAATTTATAAAATTGATACTACAAATTGTATAGGCTGTATTATTTTAAATTTCCTGGCTCTATGCATTTGTTTTCTTTCTTCTCCCTCTCAAAGAACTTCGAAAAGACCTTAATGTTTTTAAGGTCACAATCGGTTGCATGTATAAATCAGTAATTGTTTTCATGTGGAAATATAAGTTATTGTTATTGATAGATAAGTAGTAGGATGTCAAAAGTCAGTCTTTTTGCCGGCTGATACAAGCTAGTTCCTCTTGTCTTATTATAAGAAAAGATACTACTAATTGATTTGACATGTACTACTAATTGATTTGACACGTAAAAGGTTGACATATGATTCACTTATCCATCAAGAAGTTAAAAGATTATTTTGATCATTGAACTTGCAATTTATTGTAAAAAAATGAATGGAACCAACTCAACTCAATTAATGATTTAGAACTTTTTATTGTGTTTTTATACAACAATTTCCATTATATCATTCTCTTAGTTCAATAATTTTAAACTATTATATTTTTAAACAAATTTTATTATTGGGAAAGTATCTGCTAAATGAATGGGTAGAACAGAACAAAATATTTATCATTCCAAAAATAATAGACGAAGTTGTTGGAAATTGAAGAGGATCTGTTCATCCAATAGACGAAAATGTTCTAACGTGAACATCAATATTATATTAAAAAAAATGAAACATCAACAGTTCCATTCGTATATAAGTTATAGAACATTCGTCAATCCAATAAACGAGGGTCATACTATAATTTTTTTGTTTTGAAAACACAGTATATTGAGAATAATAGTTGAAATGCATGATAGTATAGGAATTTGTTCTAAAAAAATAGTATGTTGGAATAAATTCTTTAGATTTATGGATTATATATAAAATAAAATATATTAATTAATTTTTCAATTTAAAAAAATTATAAAACATTAAATATTTAAATAGAATGAAATACATAATATAATATCTAATAAATTTTATCTATAATATATTTTAGTACTTAATAATAGTGACAAGTTTCACAAAACACATTATATATTTGTTATTAAGGAGTGAAAATGGCAAGGAAAGATAAGAAACAGATAAGAGTAATAACACAGTTATAATTTATTTTCGTCAATCGGAAACAGCGCATGTTTCATTCATTTGCTTCATTTTTCTAAAAAATAAAATAACATAGTAGTGAAGTTCATCAAAAATAAAATAACAGAGAATAACAAAAGGAATGTTAGCTTGTGTCTATAATGTATTGTTAGTTCATAAAAAAAAAGGTATTAATTTACTTTAATTTAAGGAACACAACAATTGTTTTAGTTTACCAAATATTTAAAAAAAAATGTATTTTTTATTTAAGGTCTATTTGTTTTATATTTTAAAAAATACTTTATTTAAAAAAATAGATATTATTTTTAGAGACTTTTATAAATAAAAAATATTAAAAAAAAACTTTTTATAATAACATAGAAATTATTTTTTAAAAGTTTGAAGCTCCTACACTTAAATTTTTGTTTAAAAAATTGAAAACTATCATAATTAACCTTTCATTTTAATGTTAAAATGATTTCTCTAAGAAAATAATTTTAAAAAGTACCTTAAACAGACAGTATTAATAAAAGATATATTTTTATTTTTAATAGTTGGATTTTTTTAAAAGAAAATCGATAATAAAAGCATCCTTTAATATTTAAAAGAGTGATTTTATCTATTCATTTTAAAAATTATGATAACTTTCTCAAAAATACTAGAAGTTATTTGTTATAAGAGTAATTTTGACATCCTCCAACTTTAACATTAATTTTTTTGTTTTGAAAAGGTACTTTTTAGAAAAAACTTAATATGATAAAAGTTATATAATTTTCTTAAAATATATATTAAAAACAAATTCAAATTTAATATTAAAAATAGTATAAAACATTTAAAATAGTTTCTTATGAGAAATTATTTAAATAGTTTTTTTTTTAAAAGTCATTGATTTATAAAAATTAACAAATTATTAAATTAATAGAAATATAAATAAATGTTAATGTCAATGATTAAATCTTAGACTAATAATTTACATCTAATTAATTCAACTGTAGTAATGTGAATAAAATTCTCTTTTAATTTTGCTTAATGTAAATATATTATCAAATTGAGTCTTAAAAAACTATAACAACATGTCCGAATATTTATTTGTGGAATTCTTATAATTTTGCTTTATGTAAATATATTATCAAATGAGTCTTAAAAAACTATAACTTCCAATATTTATTTGTGGAATTCTTAGCGAGTGTCTTAGAGTTTACTTTATATTCGAGAAATTAACATGCTATTCTACAGATTATACATGCCACTCCCAAAAGTATGATTATCATACTTTTATAAATAATTATTAGATTTAAAAAAAAATTGAATTTATCAAAAATTTAAGGGTGTATCGGATATTTTAAAAATATTCTAGTTTTTTTGAAATTTTTGAAAAAAAAATTCAAATTTTCAGTTTAATATCGAAAATTTCGAATACCGTATAAAAAATTCTAATATATTTCAAAAAATTTTTTTTTATAAATAATAAAAAAAACTGGAAATTTCGAAAACACACCAGATTTTTGAGAAATTTTTGAAAATATATCGAATTTTTCAAAAAATCTATTTATTTTTTGAAAAAAAATTTTAATATCGAGAATTTCAGTACATTTAAAATTTTCGATATTGTATGAAAAATTTTAAATAGACTAAAAAATTTTATATTGAAAACAAAATATTTAAAAAATTTATCAGAAATTTCATTCTTTACCATCACTAATTTATTTAAAAATATTTTTAACATTTAAAAAATAGAAAATAGTATGTATAATTGTAGAGATAAACAATTATACCTTCACCCATATATATAATATATTGTATGAGCATCATATTCTACCATTATATATACATACACGAGGATTGCTTCTCCCACCCCTTTTTTTACCTTTGTCAAAAATTTAAATTGTACTAAGAATTTATATATATTTTTAGATGTGTCTTAAATATATCAAATTCATGCGTAAATAAGTTATATTTTTATTTTAAAAGTATATTTTTGAACTATTTTTAAAAAAAAATGAAGGTGACTCATTTATGCATAAATTTTGTGTATTTGAATGCGTCAGAAAATATACTTTTGTATTTGGAGAGCCATTTTTAAATTTCTATATGGCATTTTTCTATCACTTAAGGTGGGAGAAGCTATTAGAGATACTAGTTATTATACTAAGGGTAGTTTAGTAATCTGAAATCATAACAGAATTCTGTTATGATTACTAATATCAGTTGGTGTATTAATCAACTATAAATATCAAACTACTGTAACATAAATGAATAATAATAAGAGAATCTCTCTCTCTCTCTCTCTCTCTCTCTCTCTCTCTCTCTCTCTCTCTCTCTCTCTCTCTCTCTCTCTCTCTCTCTCTCTCTCTCTCTCTCTCTCTCTCTCTCCTCCTTTCTTCCTTTTCCTTATTTGTTATGGTTCCATCTTCTAACATGGTATCTAGATCCTTCTTTTTTCTGAACTCACAAGCGTGGTTCAGATTTCTTTCTCCTTACATGGCGTCACCTTCTTTGCAATCTGCGAATTCAGCACATGAACAAGTGTTTTCCACTGTTGCAACTATCTTCAAGCAGAAAATCTCTGTCAAATTGGATGAATCTAACTATCGCCAATGGCTGCAACAAGTTGAAAGTGTGCTTCGAGGCACAAAAATGGTGAGATTCGTCGTCTCTTCATAGTTTCCTAAACGATTTCTATCTGTCACTGATTGCAAGTCACAAACAGAGATCCAACTTATGTGAGTTGGGAAGAACAAGATGCATTGTTGTGCATGTGGCTTCTTTCTACTATTTCTGATGCTCTTCTGTCTCGCTTCGTTCTCTTTCATCATTCATGTCAGGTTTGGGACAAAGTTCACGCGTATTGCAATACACAGATAAAAACAAAGTCGTGACAACTCCGATCGGAGCTCCAATCCTTTCCAAAGGTATGTGCACGATCACTGAGTTTTTGGCGCGTATTCGCACGATTGTGAGTACTCTCATGTCTATCGGTGATCCTGTTATTCCTCGCGATCAAGTTGAATTGATTCTTGAGGCGTTACCTACTGAATATGATTATGTCGTTGATGTGGTGAATTCTAGGTTAAAATTTACCTCTCTTGATGAGCTTAAATCTCTTCTTATTGATCAAGAAGCTCGCATTGGTAGAGAAAAGAAATAAGTTATTGAGACTATTTGTTAACCTTACTCAAGGTACTCCTCCGTCCTCCAATTCTCAGCAAAACTTCCCTGAAGCCTCAGGTACTGATACATTCAATCCATATGCTAATGGAAGTGGTAGTTTCCGTGGTAGATGAGGCTTTTATGGTGGAATATTCAGAGGACGCAGTGGCCGTTTTGGAAACCGAGGTTTCATTTAGTGTCAAATCTTCTATAAAAATGGCCATGAGGCTAGCTACTACTACTATCGCCACTCACCATATCCATGTGCAAGTTATGACACTCTTTCTCTGTATGCTGGTTATGACAACTTGCAATCAAATGTACGGAATCACCCTAGTTTTCGTGCTTATGCACCACAACATATGAACTCTCAAAGGCCTCCCCAGGCTCTCTACAACCGTCAGCTAGGTGCAACTAGACCTCAAGCCTTTGTCATAGGCACATATGCTAGCAATTCATTTTATAATCAGGCTTGGTATCCTGATTCTAGAGCCACACACCATGTTACACTAGATCCAACAAATCTTATGGATGATATCTCCCTTACAGGTTTAAACCATGTCCAAATTGGAAATGATCAAGGTTTGTCTATGAAATCCCTTGGCTCCTTATCTTTTAACTCCCCCTATTATCCTAATAGCACCCTAAAACATAACAAACTATTACTTGTCCTGGCCATTACTAAAAACCTTGTGAGTGTTAGTCAATTTTCCAAAGATAATTATGTATATTTTAAATTTCATGATGATAAATTCTTTGTGAAATGGAAGACTTCCTATTATATTCTGTTAAGAGGCTCAATTAGGAATGATGAACTCTAAAAATTTGATAGTTTGGATCCAGTCATCCCTCAAGTCTCACCTCTGGCCCTTCATGTTTCCAGCTCTAGCTTCAATCAAGCCTCACCACAAGTTTTTCACGCTTTTAGTCCTAACTTAGATTCTAGGCACACTATGCCTTTTCAATGTAATAAATCTCCTAGTTTGTACCAAATTTTGCGTTGTAGGTTGGGACATCCCCACCATGAGACTCTTAAACATGTCCTCATTGTTTGTAATATTCATATGCCTAATAAAAATATGTTTGATTTCTGTGATGAATGTTGTCTAGGTAAAGCTCATAGACTTCCTTCCCATGCTTCAAATACTAACTACATTAAGCCTCTTGAATTGGTCTATTGTGATCTTTGGGGTCCTGCCCCTTTCACCTCCTCATGTGGATATACCTATTTCCTTACTTGTGTGGATTCTTTTAGTACATACACTTGAATATATCCACTCAAACTCAAATCATACACTGTTGAAACTTTCAAACAATTTAAAGCCTTAGTTGAGCTACAATTAAATCACAAAATAAAAGTTATACAAACAGATGGTGGAGGAGAATTTAGGCCTCTCATTCAATTTCTATCCATCCAAAGTATAGTTCACAGATTGACATGTTCCCACACTCACCATCAAAATGGCTCTATGGAGAGAAAACATAGACACATTGTTGAAATTGGTTTAACCTTTCTTGCCCAAGCTAACCTCCCTTTATTATATTGGGATCATGCCTTTTTTACAGCCACCTACCTCATCAATAGACTTCCTTTTATTGCTCAAAATAATCACTCACCCTTTTTCAATTTGCACCTCCATTTTTCTGACTACAAGTTCCTCAAAACCTTTGGTTGTGCATGTTTTCCCTTATTGAGGCCCTATAACTCACACAAACTTGATATGGACTCAAAAGAATGTGTGTTTCTTGGCTATTCTCCCACACATAGAGGGTACAAGTGAATTTATCATAGTGGTGTGATTTTTATATTTAAGGATCTGTTTTTCAATGAAGTTAGGTTCCCCTATATTGAATTGTTTTCCTTATCTTCTCCCTCCACATCTGGCCAAAGTTTTCATGTCCCCTCTACCCATAATTTTACAAATTCTCTGCAAACCATACTTATTCCCTCAATGTCACTGTCTCAAACTCCCAGTGTCTCATCCCATAATTTTATCTGTTGAGTCACAATCTTCACATCTTGACTCATCTACACCTATATCTGAGTCTCATTCTCAATCTCCTCCTATATCCCAATAAACATACATGCCCTCAATCTCCACTTCTTCATCTCCCTACCTGAATGATCCTAATGTTACCGATCAAACTCCCTCTCAGGTGGTTTCCTCTAATCACAATTCTGCATTTTCATTATCTAGTATGTCCATTTCTTCGGGCTCATCTAATATCTCACCTCCTCTTGCTCTTATGCATTCTCTCAGAATTCACCCCCCTTAACTCCAACCCTATGCAAAATAGAGCCAAAAATAACATAGTTCAACCCAGACTCCATCCAACCCTCCTACTCACTCTTGTTGAACCAACATCTTATAGACAAGCCTTGTCCATCCCTGAATGGTCTGCAACAATGAAAGAATAATATGATGTTCTTCTTAAGAACAATACCTGGACTCTTGTATCTCTGCCTGGTCATAGACAACCTATTGGTTGCAAATGGGTGTTTAGAGTGAAAGAGAATGTAGATGTAATTGTTAACAAGTACTACGCCAGGTTGGTAGCAAAAAGATTTCATCAAATATAGAGGTTTAATTTTACTGAAACTGTTGTACCCCAAAATTTGCCCTCCCATTTTACTCAATCATTGGAAATTGAGGTCCCCAAGTTGCTCAAGGAAGTCCAAGAGTTGACCAGACAAACTCTCTCCTAAGGCAGTGCACCTCAAAATTAGGGTTTCTATTTTCATCAAGATGGGTGAGCCACAAAATCCCCAAATGCTTTCCAAGGTCCTAATATGCTCCCAAGATCATCCATGCCAAGTTTCATGCCTTGCACAAGAAGTTTTCCCAGCCAACTGCTCAGATACTTGAGAATCAACTATACTAGGTCAAAAGTCAAATGTGACCCACATACAGTCAAACTTCAAAATTTTTGGTCATCATCATTTTTAAGTGTTATCCATCATTTGATCAAAGGTTGATCATGATTCCTCAAGGATTGCTCACAACTCATCAAAACCCAAAAGTTGCTAAATTAGGGTTTCTAAGTAAAAGTCAACCCAACTTTGACCAGGCATAACTTCTTCATACTTTATCATAAATTTTCCATCCAAAGCTCATTTTGAAGAGGATACAATTACCTACAACTCATTTTCAGCTCACAAGTTCAAAATATGCACTCATAAAAAGATATGAATTTTGACATTATAGGTCCTTTTGAAAAGTCAACAAAAACACCTTTTGGGTCAAAGCTTCATACATGAACATGGAAGATACAATTGAGATGAAACCAAAAGGGTTTGTTAGAGGACATCCTAAGCTTTCTAAAAAGTCCAAGAACACCCTCCTAGGATCAAAATTGAGAGATTTGTGCATTGTCAAAGTTGGCAATTTTTGGAAAAATTGTCAAAAGTCAACATTGATCAAATTTGCATTTTTTCCAAAGGGGCGCATGTTTTCTTGCTTGGAACATGTTTCTAATAGGACCCATGACCCCTGAGCTTTTCCACCTATTATTTTATTACTTTTATCATTTATTTTGATTTTTTATTCATTTAAATCAAAATAAATCAAATTAAATGGTAAAATAATGAAAACAAATCAAATCTTGAGATTTTTGTGCACATTTGGAGTCCATGTACAACTAGTATGCCATCTGTTGTACCCCAAAATTTGCCCTCCCATAAATCTTCAAAGTTTTTGACAAGCATCACCTCAAATGGTTCAAAGTCTACTCAAAGGCTACACAGTCAACCATCCTCCTAAGCCAGTCAAATTAGGGTTTTGGTTCCTGCAAGGAAGTTGAGGTTTTCAAGGGCTCAATCAAGTCCCATATGCTCATACACATTTTCAAGCACCTACATGTCAAGTTTCAAGGCTCACAAGGTCAAGTTGCACAGTCAAAAACCCTAATTGCTCCACAGTCAACTACAGGGGCAAAATGGTCATTTGGCAGTCAAAAGTCAAAATTTTTGGTTAACATCTCATTTTGAAGCCACAATCATCATTTGGTCAAGTCTTGACCATGATTTCACAAGAATGGCTCAAAAATCATCAAGGTGTCAAAAGTTTCTATTTTTGGACAACTGAAAAGTCAACTGTAACTTGACCAAGGCATAACTTTTTCATGGTTCATCAGAAAAATCCCATCCAAAGCTCATTTTGAAGGGGATGACATTTCCTACAACTCATCTTCACATTCCAAGTCCAAGAAATGCTCTCACAAAAAGTTATCAATTTCAACATTATAGGTCATTTTCAAAAGTCAACAAAAAGGGACTTTAAGTCAAAGACCATAACTTGATATTGGTAAATCAAAATGACATGGGACCAAATACATTGGTTAGAGGACTTCAAGACCTTTCCAAAATGTCCAAGAACATGTTCATAACTTCAAAATTGAGCAAGATATGCATTGGAGAAGTTGGGAAATTTTTGTGAAATGGCCAAAATCAATTATCCTTGAAACTTCATTTTTGACAAAAGGGGCCCACTTTTTCCACTTGATTCAGCTTGGCCATGCTTCCCACGTGTCCCACAAATTATTTCAAGATTTAAAATTAATTTTTCCATTTTTATTTAATTTTATTTGATTTAATTCATTTTAAATCTTTTTAAAATCAAATAAAAATCAAGAAAATTAATAAAAGGGAATATTTTGTATTGAAATGCTTTGATACACCATCATGATCATTCCAATTTCATGCAAAGGCCTAAATGAAGCAAGAATTCAAATTTTGGCTCAAAAATGGAAAGTGCTTCAATGGAGTTTATGGAAAATCCCAAGCATGAATGCATTGTGTTATTGGCCTTAATTCTGATTGAAACACACTACATAACATATAGGCAAGCTATCACAAACGAAGTCACGACCTAAGAAGCACCAAAAACGGCCATACACTTTTCAAAATTTCAAAGAAAAAAGAGAAACTGAAAACCTAGTTGCAGCGCCTCTCAAGCCTCCATTCCAATCCAAACATATTCCTAGCATTCCTAGGAAGCTTTGGAAATCAGAACCAAGCACAATCACTCGAGAAATCGTGCCATAGACATCATTCGGTTTGCTTCATTTTTCAAAATCGTATATCATATTTCATAAGCATTTGATCCATTTTCTTTGTTGTTTTGTGTTGCTAGGGGCTTTCTGAAGCTAATAGGATGATTCAATTGCATTCTAATGCGTTATAGCATGATTCACCATTGAAACATTTTAGGTTTTTTCAAGCTTCAAATTGGGGATTTCCCCATACTGTAAAATTGGAACCTCAAACTGCCATGGTTGAATTGAGAAAGATGAGACGAATCCAATGAGCTATTCGCGCCCTTTTTATAGGGTGTGAGGAGCTAATCGCTATTTTTATTTTTACTGTATTTTGTGGGGGTTTAAAACCCCCGCTATATGTTTGTTGTTTTGCAGAAAAGGTAGAAGACGATGGACGTGGCAAGCAGGCGTTGGTGTATTCAAATCCACGCGCACAATTTTTTGTGTTTCAGCATTATTGGCTTTGTTTTCATATAATATTTGTTTTGCATGTTATTAACAAATGTGTCAAAGTGCTTCAGTGGTGGCGAGCGTGTCATGTAATCCTTGGGACCTGGGTTCGAATCCCAGGTCCCCCCAAATAATTTCTATTATTTTGTTCCAAATGTTTCTATGCAGCATATGCCCAGAACTCCACCATGCACACTCATACGCTGGCCTGACAAGTGGCTTCAAGACCAATCTGAAGGCCAGAACATGCAATCCATGATGCACCCTAGTCAACAGCATTACACTCAACTGGAAAAGTCAACGAGCTGGCTTCTTAATGGGCCCAGATTCAGCATCACACCTTCCTATTTGGCCCACACCCCCTTGGTTTTCATTTCTTTTCTTTTATTATTTATTTGTTTTTGTTATTTCCTATTATTTTTAACCCTTTTATTTTATTACTAATAATTAATTTAATTAACCATTTTCATAAAAAACCCCAAAAAGAAAAATAGAATTAACATTTTTATTATTATTATTTTTATTTTGTAAACAAATCATAATTGAATTAGTTGTTAATTAGGCCATTTTAACATTCTTTTTAATAATTAAAATAGATTTAGATTTAGGTTAACCTAGAATTTTATTTCTTTTTTTCTATTTTATTTCATAAAAAAACCTAAAAAACAAAAAATATTTTCCTTTTATTAAATTAAATTAATTAATTTATTAATTAGTTTCCATTTCATTTTAATTCTAAAAAAGACTAAAAAATTAATTTCCTTTTCTTAAAAGGGTCAACACCCTTGGACATTCCCGATTAATTCGCGCGTATTTAATTTGTTCGATTATTATGTAATTGCTCCGGATATGTAATGGTAAATAGGACCCTTTTACTGTTTTTATTTACTTTCCGTACTCATTTACTAAAAAAACAGGTCTTTGTAATTTTTGGCGATGTATAGACCCGCGCCTTGTAATAGCGTAGGATTTACGTTTTCCGCAATTTACTTTCCGCACCCCCTTAACTGTTAACTTGTATGAAAGAATGCATGCTAAATTAAAAACAAGCGTAGATCACCACAAATGCATGATCAAAGACAAATAATAACATGAAAACAACACACAAATTCACACACCACTCTTAGGGTACGCCTCACCTGTTGCCTTACCTTCGAAACGTGGTCGTCGAGTATAGGACGTTTTAGTAAGTCCTTATGTCCATAACATGATCCAGTTGCCTCGAAACGGTTGCCTCAGAATTAAAAAGGATCAATGGCATAAGGGTAGCTTCTAAGGTGTCCTACTGTTGCTCTGGTGACCACACTGTCCCTACAAACGAATTGACCCGAACACCTCCAACGGTGGTGCTACCTACCTCTCAATGATGGGATGGCACTACCTTAAGGACATTTACACAGCCTAATTCCTTAGGGTAGGTAGATGACTCATAGATACTTGCTCTATTTCAAAAAAAAAAAAATCAAAAACTCTTTTCACACCGACATTTTCAAAAAAAAGCTTTCAAAACAATTTTTCAAACACTCTTGAGGACTGATACAAGAGTCGATCTGAAATCTTTAAACGAAACTTTTTTCAAACTCACTCACAATTGAAAAGCAAACACTTTTGAAAACACAAATGAGCAAGTATCTAAGAGCCCATGGATAACCATGGATAGAAAGGGTGCTAACACCTTCCCTTTCTATAAATCTACCTCCCGAACCGAGAAACTATCTCATAAGGAATTTTGTTGTGCTTTTGTCCTGTCCATGTTGGAGAAAATAAAAGACGGTGGCGACTCTTGCTTCCGCGACATTTCGTGAACCAGCGTTAAACAGTCAGTTCCAGATCCACCGATCACAGAACTGGCGACTCTGCTGGGGAGATAAAAGTGAGGTGTACCTTAGGATTAGATCATACTTATGTTTTCAATTGCTTTGCTTTGATTGCTTTATGTTTGTGGGCTGCATCGGAGTTACATAGATCCTAACCCGGATCTGGGGATACCCTGTTAGGTAGCATAAGCTGTGAGGGACCTGTCCGGCGTAGACCGACACGGGTGAAGCAGTGGCTACATTGGTGTGGCACCTTGGTCTGTACCGATATCCCTTGTGTTGCAACGAGGAGAATATGGGTCTTCTGAGGAGTCATTAAGCACCAACCGACCTTAGAACCCTAATTGACCCAACTTGGCCAATAGAAATGTAGCAGTATGCTACACCCATTGAGGCTAAACTCTCGCGATGGTTCTGGCCGCAAGAAAAGATTGCGATGCTGGAGTTATGACCGATTGAGGGTAGTCAATGATATTGGGATCCTCTAAGAACCCGGTTACTTTTGATTAGGACAGGTCTTAACCAACAAACTGAAAGAGGGTAATACCTAGACCCCATGCTGGCCTAAACTCTAAGGGCTTGTCTTGTGTGACTTGTGTGCCTTATCATGTTTGCCCTTGTGAATATTTATGGTGTGCTTTATCATAACATCATGCCATCATAAACATTGCATGCATCCTGCATAAGGACTGACCATTTCAAAGACAAAAAGGTTTCACCTTTGCTCTGTTTTGTAGGACATCATGATGCCTATGCGAAGGAACACTATCCGGTTCAATTTTGTTCACCCACCTGAGTTGCTTGAAGAGTTGGTTAGCAGAATTCCAAATACTACTTCCTTCATCCAGAGGCATGGTTCTCTTCTCAGTTTAGTCACGGCAAAGTGGGACCAACAACTGATGAGTGTCCTGACCCAGTTTTATGACCCTCTGTACCAGTGCTTCACCTTTCAAGACTTCCAGCTGGTCCCTACCCTGGAAGAGTTCTCTGATTTGCTTGGCATCCCTATCCTGGATCAGACTCCCTTCACTGGTTGGGAAAAGACTCTTAGGCTTGAGGAGATTGCTGCAGCTCTTCCCTTGACCCACAAGGAGGTAATGGACAACTGGGTGACTAGAAGCGGAGTTAAGGGCTTCTTGGCTAAGTTTCTGATTGGTAAAGCTAACAGTTTCTGGAATGACTTAGACTTCAGGGAGTACGAGGACATTCTGGCTCTCTTAATCTATGGGCTAGTATTGTTTCCAAATCCTGATAACTTTGTCAATATCAATTCCATAAGGATCTTCATGTCTCGGAACCCTGTACCCACTCTCTTGGGTGATGTCCTGCAACAACTATATGCTCGTACTGCGCGAAGACGAGGAACTCTGTGGTGTTGTACTCCTTTATTGGTGAGGTGGTTTATTTCGCACCTCCCCAAGTTCGTGCTAAAGAACCAAGAAGGAAGAGGCTGGGCTCATAGGTTAAAGTCTCTCACTGATAATGACATCACTTGGACTCTCAGGGGTTTGGATGAGGTAGATGTTATTGATCGTTGCGGAGAATATCCTAATGTTCCATTGATTGGCACTCAGGGCGGAATCTCTTATAATCCATGTTTAGCTCTCCGTCAGTTTGGAAGAGCCAGAAGAGCAGGGCCTCATGAGATGCTGGTGCCTCACATCAGTTTTGAGTTTCAGAAAGACAGTGACGAACTGCGCCGTAGATTCATTAAAGCTTGGGACAGAATCCACAAAGCTGACCCACAAGAGCTGGGACCGAAGACTTCTCTACCAATGGAAGCCTACTATAGATGGGTCCGCATCCGTGCTCAGAAGTTAGGTATGCCATATGAAGCTGTCAGGCCTATCATTCTTGAAGGTCCTGATGGAGATGGGGTTCCTCCAACTGTTCTCCCTCCTCAGATACCCACTGATGTTAATACACTAAAGAGGTCTTGGGTGCAACTACAGGAAGAGCGGGATTATTATCGGGAAAAGTTCAACGAACAGGAACAGAAGATCCAGAAGCTGACCAAGCAACTGGAGAACGAGCGGGCCCTGAACCCCTATATCCGTACTGAGAAGAGGAGGCCATGGGAGCACTGATGGGCTTTGGATGTTTCTTTTACAGCTTTATTTCCTTTTCAGTATTTTCATTCCTGTAACGCCTAAGGGCAAATTGTTGAACAATTTAAAGTTTAAATCTAATAAAGTGTGTTCCTTTTGTTTACAAAGTTGATTCCCGATTGTCTTTGAAAACATAATTCATACGCACTTCATTCATCATATGCATTACAGGTACCCTTTTCCTACAGGTTGCTTAATCTTCTTCGCTGTTTATTTCAGCACTCAAGCATCATGAATCCTGAACTCACTACCGAGCAAGCTATCAAGGCCCTTCAGGCCCAGAATGCCCAATTTCAGGAGATGGTCATGAACTTGGCCCAGGGACAACAGGAGCTGAAGGCTTTGCTCCTGAAGAAGAATAAGAAGAAAAGGACTGTGCTATTCAACACTGGGCGCAGACTCGGGAACACATTGCAGATTGAAGCTGAGAGGACTACTCCATATGTGGGGGAAGGTAGTCACCAAGGGAGAGAGGTCCCTAGTCCTGTGGTCTCTGACACTGAGACAGACTTCAACGATGAACAGTACCCTCCTGCTGAGGACCGGTACAAACAACTGGAGGATAGATTAAATGCTATGGAGATTCAACGGTGTGCCTGGGTTGGATTTCGGAGACTTGGGTTTATCTTCTGGGGTGGTGATCCCACACAAGTTCAAGGCGCATGCCTTTGTGAAGTATGACGGGGCTTCCTGTCCCAAGATGCACCTCCGTTCTTATGTAAGGAAGATCCAGCCTTACA
The DNA here is from genome assembly GCA_948472305.1 of Vicia faba. Lineage (NCBI taxonomy): Eukaryota > Viridiplantae > Streptophyta > Magnoliopsida > Fabales > Fabaceae > Vicia > Vicia faba. Next base: position 431,210,562 of record OX451740.1, on the reverse strand, counting down.
CAGCAGACAAGAACTTATGGATCCACTTCTTCCAGGAGAGTCTTTCAGGGACTCACCTCGAATGGTTCTATCAGCTGGATGGAACCAACATTCGTAACTGGGAGGATTTGGCCACTACTTTCTACAAGCAGTATCAATATAATTCCGACCTCGCTCCTACGCGTACCCAACTTCAGGATATGTCGCTAGGATCGGGAGAAGGTTTTAAGGAGTACGCACAGAAATGGAGAGACCTGGCTGGCAGGGTGCAGCCACCATTGACAGATCGTGAGCTAGTAGACATGTTCTTGGGGACTCTATCTGGTCCATTCTTCAACCATCTTATTGGTAATTCCTCTGCTGGGTTTACTGATCTGATCCTGACTCGTGAGAGGATCGAGGCTGGTATAAAATCGGGGAAGATACAGAAGGTTGCCTCCTCAAATGCTGAAAAGAAACCCTTCAAGAAGGAGGCCAGTGCTGTGTATGGTCCAAGAAAGCAGAACAAAACTGAACGCCGCCAAGCTGTCAACGCGGTAGTTATTTCTAAGCCTGCTGCTGCTCCACAACAATACAACTAACCCAGAGCTGAGAGGCCCAAATGACAGTATACTCGGCTCAGCATGACTCTCTCTCAGATCCTGCCGCAACTGCTGTCAACTAGCCTGATAACTGTCAAAGAGGCTCCGAAGATGGTAAACACAACATCTCCGAAATACAACCCCAACACCCATTGCGCGTATCACTCCGATAGCCCGAGACATTCTACTGATGATTGCTGGGCCCTGAGGAATAAGGTTCAAGACCTTATTGATGCTAAAGAGGTTCAGTTCGAGGCTCCCGAGAAGCCTAATGTGGTGACTGCTCCCATGCCTAACCATGGAGTAAATGCTATTGGGGATAAAGACAAAGTGGAAGAATCCGAGTTTGACAGCTGGATCTACCCGACGACTAACGGTGGACCTAGAAACTGGACCGCAAAAGACTTTACACCCATTACTTTTGTCACCCAGTAATGAACTTCTTTGTTTTGGATTTGTAATAAACAATAATTTGAAACTTTACGGCCCGGTGTCTTACCCGGGGCACCGTGGTTTTATTTGTGAGGGCTTTTGTTTGTCACTTTCATATATCATGAATAAAAGCATTGGACGTTTTTCACATTTCAAATCTTGCGCTCCCTTTCTTTCTTTCTTTCTTTATATATTGCAAAACAGCTGTATTTACACACACTCACTCATACAGGTTCCAATCCACTCTGGATCTCACTGGTAACAACTCTGCTACTGCCAGTTATGACTTCGAAAATCCGATCAACTTAGCCGAAGACGAAGGTGAAGACGATTGCGAAGTGCCTGGAGAACTTGCAAGACTGTTACTCCAGGAAGAGAGGGCCATTCAACCACATGAAGAGCCGGTGGAAACGGTAAATCTGGGTACTGAGACAGATAGAAAGGAAGTCAAGATTGGTGCTAATCTAGAGCTCAGTGTGAAACAACGGCTGATCCAGATGCTGCATGACTACATGGAAATCTTTGCCTGGTCCTACGAAGACATGCCTGGGTTGGATACCGACATTGTGGTCCATCATTTGCCTACCAAGGAAGACTGCCCTCCGGTTAAGAAAAAGGTCCGTCGTATGCGTCCAGAGATGTCCGAGAAGATCAAAGCTGAGGTTATGAAGCAATTTGACGCCAGTTTTCTTGCAGTGACTTCTTACCCTCAGTGGGTTACCAACGTGGTTCCAGTGCCAAAGAAGGATGGTAAGGTTAGAATGTGTTTCGATTACAAGGATCTGAACCGGGCCAGCCCCAAGGATGACTTCCCCCTACCTCACATCGATGTTCTGGTTGACAATACTGCTCAGCATAAAGTGTTCTCCTTCATGGACGGCTTTTCAGGATATAATCAGATCAAGATGGCTCTTGAAGATATGGAAAAGACTACCTTTGTTACTCAGTGGGGCACTTTCTGCTACAAGGTCATGCCATTCGGGTTGAAAAATGCTGGGGCAACCTACCAACGTGCCATGGTTGCTTTATTTCATGACATGATCCATCATGAGATAGAAGTATATGTCGACGATATGATTGCAAGGTCCCAAACCGAGGAGGAACACCTTGATCATCTGCAGAAATTGTTTGACCGTCTGAAACTGTACAAGCTGAGGTTGAACCCAAACAAGTGCACCTTCGGGGTAAGATCTGGGAAGTTGCTAGGCTTCGTCGTGAGCGACAAAGGTATTCAAGTGGACCCTGCCAAGGTTAAAGCCATTCAAGAGATGCCAGTTCCCAAGACAAAGAAAGAAGTCAGAGGCTTTCTAGGACGTCTGAATTACATTGCCCGATTCATCTCGCATCTGACTGCTACTTGTGAACCAATCTTCAAGCTACTGAAGAAAGATCAGGTGGTACGTTGGAACGATGAATGTCAGGCCGCTTTTGACAGAATCAAAGAGTATCTCCAAGAACCACCCATTCTTATGCCACCGGTTGAAGGGAGACCTCTAATACTATACTTGACGGTACTTGACAACTCAATGGGGTGTGTGCTGGGGCAGCATGACGAGTCTGGCCGAAAAGAGCACGCCATTTATTACCTTAGCAAAAAGTTCACCGACTGTGAGACCCGATACTCACTGCTCGAGAAAACTTACTGCGCTTTGGTATGGGCTGCTCGCCGGCTGAGACAGTATATGCTGACTCACACTACCTTGTTGATCTCAAAGATGGATCTGATAAAGTACATATTCGAAAAGCCTGCTCTATCCAGAATAATAGCAAGATGGCAAATGATCTTGACAGAATACGACATCCAGTACACGACTCAGAAAGCCATCAAAGGAAGTGTATTGGCAGACCACTTGGCGCACCAGGCAGTGGACGACTACCAGTCAATGAACTTCAAGTTTCCAGACGAGAGCATCATGATAGTAACTGATTGTGAAGTACCTGGACCGGATGAAGGACCTGAGGAGGGATCCCGAAGGTCTATGCACTTTGACGGAGCCTCCAACGCTTTGGGTAACGGTATCGGCGCTGTGATCATATCCCCTCAAGGCACTCATACTCCACTCACTGCCCGGCTATGTTTCAACTGCACCAACAATATGGCGGAGTATGAGGCATGCATCATGGGTCTTCAAGCTGCGATTGACTTAAGGATCAAGTTTCTGAGTGTCTTCAGAGATTCCGCTCTCGTGATCAATCAGATCAAAGGAGAGTGGGATACGAAACATCCGAACCTTATCCCTTACAAAGAATGTGTGTTGACATTGTTTCCCCACTTCACAGAGATAACTTTTGAACATTTCCCAAGAGAGGAGAATCAGTCGGCGGACGCGTTAGCTACGATGTCTTCCATGTTCAAAGTCAAGTGGGACAATGAGGCTCCCCGGATCATTATCTGGAAACTGGACGAACCGGCATATTGTTGTGATCTGGAGGCTGAGGTAGTAATTGAAAAACCCTGGTATCATGAGGTAAAGAGGTACTTGGAAGCTCAAGAGTATCCTGAAGGTGCATCTGTCAATGACAAGAAGTTTCTGAGAAGATTCGCAGCGAAGTTCTTCCTCAGTAACGGCATTCTATACAAGCGAAACCATGATTCGACCTTACTGCGTTGTGTGGATAAGACTGAAGCAGAAAGGATCATGGCAGAGCTGCATGAAGGTACCTTCGGAACACATTCCAGTGGACATACCATGGCAAAGAAGATCCTTCGGGCAGGATACTTCTGGTCCACAATGGAAGCTGATTGTTACCAACATTCTCGGACATGTCATAAGTGCCAGATTTACGCAGATAAGGTGCACGTTCCTCCATTTCCTCTAAATGTCTTGACAGCACCTTGGCCTTTTGCAATGTGGGGCATTGATATGATCGGCGAGATCAGATCTACGGCGTCTAACGGGCATCACTTCATCCTGGTGGCGATTGATTACTTTACGAAGTGGGTTGAAGCAGCTTCATATGCCACTGTAACCAAGAACGTTGTGGCACGGTTCATTCGACACAACCTGATCTGTCGATACGGCGTCCCTGAGAGGATCATTACGGACAATGGTACCAATCTTAATAACAAGATGATCACTGAGCTCTGCGAGCAATTCAAGATACAGCACCACAACTTTTCTCCCTACCGGCCGAAGATGAATGGGGCTGTAGAGACAGCTAATAAGAATATCAAGAAAATTGTGCAGAAGATGACAGTGACCTACAAAGATTGGCACGAGATGTTACCGTTCGCTCTTCATGGGTACCGTACCTCAGCAAGAACGTCAACCGGGGCAACTCCTTTTTATTTGGTCTACGGCATGGAGGCAGTCTTACTGATCGAAGTGCAAATACCCTCTCTCCGGATAATGAAGGATGCAGATCTGAGCGAAGATGACTGGACCCAGACTCGACTTGATCAATTAAATCTAATTGACGAAAAGAGACTTACTGCTATATGTCATGGTCAAACGTATCAAAAGCGGATGATCAGAGCATTTAACAAGAAAGTCAGACGACAAGAGTATCAAGTCGGAGACCTGGTAATCAAGCGCATCATCCTTCCTTAAAGTGATCCCAGGGGCAAATGGACCCCTACGTACGAAGGGTCATTTGTGGTTAAACATGTGTTCTCAGGAGGAGCCATGATTCTAACCACTATGGATGGTGACGACCTTCCTCACCCCGCCAATGCAGACATAGTAAAAAGATACTACGCATAATAAAAGACCCGCTAGGTTGACATACCTAGGCAAAAATAAGGGCTTCCCGGCGAACCAAAAGGGTTCGGGCAAAAATAAGGGATGAAATGAAAAAATCTGTACACCCGGCAAGTCAAAAACCTGAAAAGGCGGCTTGGGCAAAAATGGGTATTCCGGTGGACTGAAAACCCGAAAGGGAGGTTCAGGCAAAAGTTAGGGATACAACGTTGTGATCGGTGGATCTGGAACTGACTGTTTAAAGCTGGTTCACGAAATGTCGCGGTAAGCAAGAGTCGCCACCGTCAATTATTTTCTCCAACATGGAAAGGACAAAAGCACAGAAAAATTCCTTATGAGATTAGTTCTCGGTTCGGGAGGTAGATTTATAGAAAGGGAAGGTGTTAGCACCCTTTCTATCCATGGTTATCCATGGGCTCTTAGATACTTGCTCATTGTGTTTTCAAAATGGTTGTTTGCTTTTCAAAGTGAGTGGGTTTGAAAAAGTTTCGTTTAAAATTTCAGTTCGACTCTTGTATCAGTCCTCAAGAGTGTTTGAAAAGTTGTTTTTGAAAGCTTTTTGAAAAGTGTCGGTGTGAATAGATTTTTGTTTTTGAAGAGAGCAAGTATCCATGAGTCGTCCACCTACCCTAAGGAATTAGGCTGTGTAAATGTCCTTAAGGTAGTGCCATCCCACCATTGAGAGGTAGGTAGCACCACCGTTGGAGGTGTTCGGGTCATTTCGTTTGTAGGGACAGTGTGGTCACCAGAGCAATAGTAGGACACCTTAGAAGCTACCCCCATGCCATGTTCATGGACATGAGGACTTACTAAAACGTCCTATACTCGACGACCACTTTTCGAGGGGCAAGGCAACAGTGAGGCGTACCCTAAGAGTGGTGTGTGAATTGTGTGTCATTTTCAGTTATGTTTTATCTTGATCATGCATTGGGTGAGCTACGCTTTGATTTTATTTGGGCATACATTCTTTCATGTGATTAGCAGTTTAAAGGGTGCAGAAATTAAAATGCGGAAAATAAAGGTCCTACGCTATTACAAGACGCAGGTCTATACATCGCCAAATTAACAAAGAGCCGATTTGAATAAAAATGCGGAAAATAAAGGTCCTAATTACTATTACAAGGCTTTGGGGGAATTACATAATATTTGAAATGAAAATAAATGACAAACGCGCGAAGAGAAATTAGAATCGAACATGCGAGGGCGTTGGACCCTTTAAAGAAATTAAATGAAATTAAGAATTAATTAATTATTTAATAAGAAAAGAAGTTATTTTTTGATGTTTTTTTGTATTTAATGGAAATAAAGAGAATTAATTAAAATTAGCAATTAAATAAAACCCTAGTTCTAAATTGTTTTTAATTATTAAAAAAGTATTTAAATTTTGACCTAATTTATACTAATTATTTAATTACATATTTATTTACAAAATTAGTTAATAATTAATGATAATGATGATAAGAAAAAAAATTGTTTATTAAGGAAAAAAGACTAAAAATGCTAAAAAAACTAATTTCTACATTTTTTAATTATTTAAGAAAACATTAAAAATTAAAAACCTAAAATTAAACTAAATTGGTTATTAGAATTTATTTACAAAAACTATTAAGGAATTAAAAATTAAATAAACATATTTTATTTTTATGATTTCTGATTTTTTTGTGTTATAAAAATTATTTTGTGAATTAAATAAAAGCAATTAATCAAAATAACAATTAAAAGAATAAAAGGAAAAAAATAAATGGAGAAAGAAAAAAAATGAAGAGATTAAGCAAACCCTGGGGGGTGTCTGGACCCAGTTTGGAGGTTAATTGCAAGGAATTTGGCCCATTGATCCCAAGCCCTTTTTGACTTTCAGCGTTTGCGTATGGCATGGTTGACTAGTGTGCATGATGGACTGCAGGTTCTGGCCATTGGATTGATCTCCTGGGTGCGTGGCAAGCAGGCAGGTGAGAGCACACGATGAACCCTGGGAGAGCATGCTGCATGGAAACGTTTTGAGAAAATATTATTGAAGAAGTGGGGGACCTGGGAATCGAACCCAGGTCCCAATGCCTGCATGACAACACAATAGCCAACCCAACCAACGCGTTACTTTGTTATTATTATGGAACCTGATTAATGTATATGAAAACAAACGCTATTGGTATAAAACAAAAATCAAGCGTGAAGATTTGAATCTCCCAGTCACGTATGGACACGTCCACCTTCTTCTTCGTTTGCCTGAAAATACAGAATAGATAGCGGGGGTTTTAAACCCCCACTAAATGGCACCTACAAAAATAGCGAATAGAGCATATGCAAACATAAAAAGGGCGCGAATAGTGAGATCAATTCGTTTGGATCTCCTGATTTCAATGGTACTAGTCTTATTGTCCAATTTTTCCAGATGCATAAAGCCCTAAATTTGTAGCTTTGAAACCCTAGCAACCATCAATGGCATCTTTTGACACAGGCAGTATTAATCCAATTGGAGAACACCAATAGCTTCAGAATCATCATGTTAGTATAAATCAATTATTAAAAGACATTAATAATGCGTGAAAATGCAAACACGAATATGGAAAATTTTATGAACAGGGCAACGTGGTTCTACCAATTCTTGAGGTCAGGGGCTATGTTCTTGATTGCAATCTCTTCCTGGTGGTGTCAGCAAGCTTTTGGAATAGCTTTGAGGCCTTGGAGCAACCTCTATGTATGAAAACATTTTTCAGTTTTTTTGTGAAAAAGTGCAAGTTTGTTCTATGCCTTCTGCGCAGCTTCTTGTGTCCAGGGCATTAGGTTTTGATTGTGCATATATGTGTGAATGAATTAGGTTAGAAAGACCAAGCCCAAAGCCTTTGCATTGATGATTTTGAATATTTGATTTTCATGATCTTTTTCAATCTTTTCCAATCCTTTCTTATGCCAATCATTGCCAATCATGTAGAAACTTTCCTTATTGAATGATGCACGAAATATTGAGTGAATTCTATGCACAAAAAGATTTGAAAAGTATGATTTAGTATTTTTCTCATAATTAATTTCAATTAAATGAATTAATAGGATTAAAAATTCAATTAATTAATTAAAAATAAGAAATAACTCCCTTTAAAGTCAATGGGTCGTGCATGTCCTTTGGGTAATGATTCATGGAAGAAATTGAGGCCCGTTAGCAATTTTGAGGCATTTGAAGCAAAGTTGACTTTTCAAAATTCCCAAACATTTCCCAACTTCCACAAGGCATATCTTGCTCAATTTTTAAGCTTGGATCATGTTCTTGGACATTTTGGAAAGGTCTTGAAGCCCTCTAACCAATGTCTTTGGTCCCATGTCATTTTGATTTACCAATCTCAAGTTATGGTCTTTGACTTAAAGTGCCATTTTGTTGACTTTTGAAAATGACCTATAATGTTGAAATGGATAACTTTTTGTGAGAGCATTTCTTGGACTTGAAGTGTGAAGATGAGTTGTAGGAAATGTCATTCTCTTAAAAATGAGCTTTGGATGGAATTTTTCTGATAAACCATGTGGAAGTTATGCCTTGGTCAATTTGCAGTTGACTTTTTCAACTGTCCAAAAATAGAAACTTTTGCATCTTGAGACTTTTTGAGCCATGCCTTGAGAATCATGATCAAGAATTGATCAAATGATGTTTGTGGCTTCAAAATAAGATGTTTGACCAAATTTTTTGACTTTTGACTATCAAATGACCATTTTGCCCTTGCAATTGACTGTGAAGCAATTAGGGTTTTTGACTGTGCAATCTGGTGCTGTGAGTCTTGAAACTTGGCATATGGATGCTTGATAATGTATGTAGGCATGTGGGACTTGATTGGGCCCTTGGAAACTTCAACTTCTTTGCCAGAACCAAAACCCTAATTTTTGACTGTTAGGAGGCAATTGGACTGTGCAACCCTTGAGAGATTTTGAAGCTTGATCTTGGCAAATCTTGAAGAATATGGGAGGGAAAATTTTGGGGTACAACAGTTGCCCCTGTTCAATCTTCTTAGACCTGAGGATGTAGATTGGCTGGCGTGCCTTTCGTAATCCGAAGGTGGAAGATGATTGAACACTAGAGTGCCCAGAAATTTGCGCTCACATGTTAGCAGTGCGATGATGGGAATGGGCTTATAGATGCCATTTGGAGACTGGTGGATAGGAAGATGGGCTTATAGATGCCATCGAGGGGCTGATCGCATAAGAGTTTCCTTAGCGAGAACTTGCGTACCTGAGAAAGAAAAAATAATTACCTGGCCTGTTACAGGAGTTGATCTTCAAACTCTTTATGTGGATGCGCCCTGGCTGGTTACAGGAATCAAATCTTTAAACTCTTCAGACGTGCCCTGGCGAGATACAGGAATCGAGTCTAGAGAATATAGTCGTCAATAGATACACCCTGGCAAGATACAGGAATCAGATCTTCGAACTCTTCAGAGGCACCTTGGCAAGATACAGGAATCGGGTCTGGTAATGCTAGTCGTCAACAGATACACCATGGCAAGATACAGGAATCAGATCTTCAAACTCTTCAGACGCACCCTGGCAAGATACAGGAATCGGGTCTGGTAATGTTAGTCGTCAACAGATACACCCTGGCAAGATACATGAATCGGAGCCTCAAACTCTTCAGACGCACCCTGGCAAGATACAGGAATCGGGTCTGGTAATGTTAGTCGTCAACAGATACACCCTGGCAAGATACAGGAATTGGATCCTCAAACTCTTCAGACGCACCCTGGCAAGATACAGGAATCGGGTCTGGTAATGTTAGTCGTCAACAGATACACCCTGGCAAGATACAGGAATCGGATCTGGAACTTCAAAAGGTTTTTTGTTGGTAATGATGTGATGAAGGAATCTGAGACGATTGCTACCTCAGCAGGATGATGAATGGATCAGGGACGATTACTACCTCAACGGGACGGTGAGAGAACCTTGGACGATTACTACCTCAACAGTAACGATGAGAGAACCTTGGTCGATTACTACCTCAACAGTAACGATGAGAGAACCTTGGGCGATTACTTCCTCAACAGTAACGATGAGAGAACCTTGGGCGATTACTACCTCAACAGTAACGATGAGAGAACCTTGGGCGATTACTACCTCAACAGTAACGATGAGAGAACCTTTGGGCGATTACTACCTCAACAGTAACGATGAGAGAACCTTGGGTGATTACTACCTCAACAGTAACGATGAGAGAACCTTGGGCGATTACTACCTCAATAGTAACGATGAGAGAACCTTGGGCGATTACTACCTCAACAGTAACAATGAGAGAACCTTGGGCGATTACTACCTCAACAGTAACGATGAGAGAACCTTGGGCGATTACTACCTCAACAGTAACGATGAGAGAACCTTGGGCGATTACTACCTCAACAGTAACGATGAGAGAACCTTGGCGATTACTACCTCAACAGTAACGATGAGAGAACCTTGGGCGATTACTACCTCAACAGTAACAATGAGAGAATCTTAGATGTCTTCTACTGAGTCTTCATCAGGAAAATCTTTAGGAATCGATTTAACTGGACCAGAGAAGGCCTTTGACTGGATCGGCATCAGAAAAATATTTAGGAGTCGATTTAACTGAACCAGGCAAGATCTTGGAATCTTCAACTGGGTCTTCATCAGGAAAATCTTTAGGAATCGACTTAACTGGACCAGAGAAGGCCTTTGACTGGATCGGCATCAGAAAAATCTTTAGGAGTCGATTTAACTGAACCAGGCAAGGTCTTGGAATCTTCAACTGGGTCTTCATCAGGAAAATCTTTAGGAATCGATTTAACTGGACCAGAGAAGGCCTTTGACTGGATCGGAATCAGAAAAATCTTTAGGAGTCGATTTAACTGAACCAGGCAAGGTCTTGGAATCTTCAACTGGGTCTTCATCAGGAAAATATTTAGGAATCGATTTAACTGGACCAGAGAAGGCCTTTGACTGGATCGGCATCAGAAAAATCTTTAGGAGTCGATTTAACTGAACCAGGCAAGGTCTTGGAATCTGAGAACTTAACTGGATCTTTCCTGAAATGTAAAAGTCAGTCGTATGTAATGCATGCTATGGATCAAGCAATGATGTTCTCAACATAAATGAGATTGTAAGATATGATGCGTTTATGCATGTATCATGATATATGTGATGTTTTTGAGTGTATTTTCGTCTAGGAAAATATATCCTTGACGAATGCCGGGAGTTAAATCCTGGGCTGATGGTTGAAGAGAGTTCTTCGTTTCTGCTGGGGATGAAGATTGCAAGAATGAACCGGTAGGAGAAGATGACTCCGTTGGGGAATAAACTTGATGAAGAGATTACTCTGCGGGGAATAACTACTCTAGCGATCTTGCTGGGGAGCAATACTCAGTGGGAAGAGAGGTACTCTGCTGGGATGTTGATGATAACTTCGCTGGGGATAGCATTGTTATGTTGGAATTTTTAATAGACTCCGCTGGGGATAAGAAGACTTCGCCGAGGACGATCTTTCCGTGGTTATTGGCTGAGGATAACCCAGTTATATCCTGGTGGGGAAATAACCTTTGAATAAAGTCGGGAGACGCGTTCGTGCTCTGCAGGGGGGAGCTTCCAGAATCTAATGGGATAAGCTTCCTGCTGGGGAGATGGATTCCTCTTTCATGGGGAGGCTTTTGGACTGGACTTTCCTGGGGAAATTTTTGATATGCACTGGGAAAGTGGCTCCACTGAATGTTCGTATACCGCCGGGGAACAATCTTAAATCGAGATTGCCGGGGATGCTTGTTGGGAATATTGCGCTGAGGAATGTTGAGATCTGTTAGGGATACCTAATTTCCTTAAGGCCAACAGTATAACATTGCTTGGGGAGAGTATGTTGACTTGCTGGCTCACTCTCTGGGGAGTTAAGATATCTTGGTTGCGTTCTTCATCCGAACTTACCTTGGTACCTTGATGGACAGAGAAACTAGATTGCTTAGACAACTCATTACTGCCCCTGTTTCTGTTGGAGAAGAAGGTACCTGTGAAGGTGTTTGATGACTGCCGTTTGACAAATCTTCTTCTGGTAGGCAAGTGACGAGATACCGGGACATAGTCGTACGCTTTGATCCCTAATTTTTGCCTGGACCGCCCTTTCGGGTTTTCAGTCCACCGGGATACCCATTTTTGCCCAAGCTGCCTTTTCAGGTTTTCGACTTTCCGGGTGTACAGATTTTTCATTTCATCCCTTATTTTTGCCCGAACCCTTTTGGTTCGCCGGGAAGCCCTTATTTTTGCCTAGGTGTGTCAACCTAGCGGGTCTTTGATTACGCGTAGTATTTTTTCGACTATGTCCACGCTCTCAGAATGTAGGGAGGTGCCCCTGTTATTGTGTTGCCACGCTACCAGAAGATGTTTGGTCATGCAAGATTTGTTGCTGGGATTCATGTCCAATGCCCCAAGTGTCTCAGATGGAGAGTTGCCCCTGGTATTTGGCATCTTGAGAGATTCCTTGAATCTTGACTGGACTGCCCCAGATGATGGACAATGATCAGGCCATGCCCCTTGATTGGAGGTGCTTTTGTTCATTAGGCATTCGTCGTGCGAATTTTTATGCTGTTCAGACAAAAAGTCATATGCAAACAAAGTTATGTTAAAAATGCAAAGCTTACGTCTGTTTCGAAGTTTTTTTTGAAAATGCATCTTTTAGTAAAACAAGCAAATTTTGTAAAATGTGATGTCAACTCGTTATTTTACCGCAAGCCTTGAGGAGTCAGGATACCTTTCGTAATAGTATGCTTTCGAACTAACCCATGCTTCAGCTAGGACTTTTTAGGGTTATAACGTGGCCTGGTTCACAGTTTAAGAAACAAAGGATAAAGGCTCAAATTATTTGTATCCACCCGCTCTTCGTGATGTTCTTCAAACCTAAACTCAACTGATCGTGCGTTAGACCTTGTTTGAGTCCTTGCTCTGAAATTCCAGTGATGGTTCGGATGTTGAACGTTTATTTGAATAGGCAGTCATTTTTGTTTGGTTTAGGGTTTGTAAGACCTCTTTCTTTTTCTTTCGCTATCCCTAAATTTTGCCTGAACTGTTTCTTTTTTGGAATTACAGTCAGCGGGATGCCCCAGTTTTGTAAGTCTCCTTCATAGGTTTTGACTTAATGGGTTTTTATTTTTGAGATATAAAGACTGCCTATCCTTATGATTATTAGGAATCATCACTGTCTTTTTTTTTTGTAAGGACCTCTTTGGTGCCATTTGTTATGCACTTGGATCAACTGAGAGAACTACCCTGCCCCAGGTTATGATTAAGGGTTTTAATTTTCGAAAAGAAAAACTCTTACTTCTTTGGCTCAGAGGGGTTGACGAGGGATTATCTTCCTTATAACTCTAGTGTTTAGGGATTTGAAACAATGCCTGTACTTCATCAGTGGGGTCTGTTCAAAAGCATACTGTAAAGATCGTGGTATCGTTTTCGTCATCCTCCCTCAAGAGGCTTAGAATTATTAATCGAGCGTTGACATAAAAAATGAAAGCAGTTTGAATATAGCGAATGCAAATATATTGATTCAAAACAGACATATGCGATGCATTAATGAAATAACAACGTTTAACATGAGTAAATGTTTGAACAAAAGAAAATTACAACTTGAAAATCCTAATGAACAAAAAATCTTTTCATCTCAAGGCTTGTTACTTCAACTGGTGAATCCGGTAGGGATGATAGAAGCACTCAGCCTGGCCATCTTGGGTGAATTCCACAGCTCCTTCATCAATCAGGTCCTAGATCTTGTTCTTCAAGGTCCAACAATCATCTGTAGCATGCCCCGGGCTGTCGGAATGATAAGCGCAACGGGCGTTGGGGTTATACCTTGAAGGTGTCCTGTTGGGATTCTTAGGAGGGTCCCTTAGAGTTACCAAATTCAACCTCAACAGTTGTTGTAAAGCTTGAGGCAGCGACACATTGAGCTTGGTGAATTGCCTTTTGGGCTTGTCTGGATGAAGCTGGTGAGGTTGATGCTGGATTAGCGACCCTGAAGCAAACTGAGGAGCTTTCCCCTTATCTTCTTGTCTCAAAGGTGGTTGAATGAGGACTGGCTTTTCACCCTTAGATGTTTTCCCCAGTTGATTACCCCGAAGCAGTTGGTTGACGAGAACCCCGAGCTCTTCTTGTCTTTGAGCTAGGCCTTGAATGATAGTCACCTGCCCCAGCATCTGGGCTTTCATTGCATCCACCTCAGCTTGTAGATGTTTCATCCGTTCATCCTCAGCACTGTTCCTGACCAAAGTCCCCATGAGAAGTGTTCTCAGCTCTTCCTGCCCCTTGGATAGATTCAGGAGGATTTCCCTGAACCGAGTCTCTTGAGCATGAAGGTCCTGGTTGTTTTGTTGGAAAGCCATTGCTGAAATAAACAGCGCAGATGGTAAGTGACCTGTAAAAAGGGTACCTGTAATGCAATGATATGCAGGATATGCATGTAATGTTTTCAAGGACCTCGCGGGGTAAACAAGAAAATTGTTAGAGTTGGAAACTGGTAACTTGATTGAAGGAACTTCATGTTGTAGAGAGTCCTTCTTCAAGGGTCAAAGGCTCACCATATCCAGTGGGTCATAGCCCCTGACTCCCTTGGCTAGAGGAAAATAAATCCCCTTTGCCCCTTGCTAGATAACTGGCTCATCATGACCTGTACCACAGACCCTTGAGATCCTTGAAATGGATTAGTCTTTATGCAGGATGTATGCAATGATATGATAGCATGATGTTATGCTATGCGTGGAATAATGTAGGGAAGCCCTGTTATGAGTCCAGATTAAGGACTATAAACAAAACCTGCAGGAAACTCAGGTGTCAAATAATAAGCATGCAAATAGTCAAGTTGGAAGGCACACAAGTCACACAAGAGAAACCCTTAGAGTTTAGGCCAGCATGGGGTCTGGGTATTACCCTCTTGAAGTTGGTGGGCTCAACCTGTCCTATCAGAAGTAACCGGGTTCTAAGGGTCCCAATATCACTGGATTGCTTTCATTGTTCATCGTTTCGATTTAGCCACTGAACTGGCGACCGAAATATTCCAAGAAAACAACCCTCAATTGAGTGTAGTATCGAGTATCAACCAACCTCGGACTGCACCAAAGTCAGTTATCTCACTACCCTAAAGAGGCCAAGATGGTTCAATTAAGGTTCCTAAGGTCAGTTGATGCTTCACGACACCGCGCGGAGGCCCCGTACTCTCCTTGACTGAACTCAAGGGTTACCGGTACACACCAAAGTGCCACATCAACGTAGCAGACTGCTTCAACCATGTCGGTATACCCCGCACAGTTCCCTCACAGCCTTGTTTCTACTTTCTAAGAAGGTATCCCCAGATCCGGGTTAGGTTCTATAGAACTCCCAAGACAGTCCCTCAATAATAAAGCAATCAAGTCAAAGCAATTGAAAACACAAGTGATCTTAGTACTAAGGTACACCTCACTTTAAAAGAAGTCCCCAGCAGAGTCGCCAGTTCTGGGATCGGTGGATCTGGAACTGACTGTTTAAAGCTGGTTCGCGAAATGTCGCGGTAAGCAAGAGTCGCGACCGTCTTTTATTTTCTCCAACATGGAAAGGAGAAAAGCACAGAAAAATTCCTTATGAGATTAGTTCTCGGTTCGGGAGGTAGATTTATAGAAAGGGAAGGTGTTAGCACCCTTTCTATCCATGGTTATCCATGGGCTCTTAGATACTTGCTCATTGTGTTTTCAAAATGGTTGTTTTCTTTTCAAAGTGAGTGGGTTTGAAAAAGTTTCGTCTAAAATTTCAGTTCGACTCTTGTATCAGTCCTCAAGAGTGTTTGAAAAGTTGTTTTTGAAAGCTTTTTGAAAAGTGTCGGTGTGAATAGATTTTTGTTTTTGAAGAGAGCAAGTATCCATGAGTCGTCCACCTACCCTAAGGAATTAGGCTGTGTAAATGTCCTTAAAGTAGTGCCATCCCACCATTGAGAGGTAGGTAGCACCACCGTTGGAGGTGTTCGGGTTAATTCGTTTGTAGGGACAGTGTGGTCACCAGAGCAATAGTAGGACACCTTAGAAGCTACCCCCATGCCATGTTCATGGACATGAGGACTTACTAAAACGTCCTATACTCGACGACCACTTTTCGAGGGGCAAGGCAACAGTGAGGCGTACCCTAAGAGTGGTGTGTGAATTGTGTGTCATTTTCAGTTATGTTTTATCTTGATCATGCATTGGGTGAGCTACACTTTGATTTTATTTGGGCATACATTCTTTCATGTGATTAGCAGTTTAAAGGGTGCGGAAATTAAAATGCAGAAAATAAAGGTCCTACGCTATTACAAGGCGCGGGTCTATACATCGCCAAATTAACAAAGACCCGATTTGAATAAAAATGCGGAAAATAAAGGTCCTAATTACTATTACAAGGCTTTGGGGGAATTACATAATATTTGAAATGAAAATAAAGGACAAACGCGCAAAGAGAAATTAGAATCGAACATGCGAGGGCGTTGGACCCTTTAAAGAAATTAAATGAAATTAAGAATTAATTAATTATTTAATAAGAAAAGAAGTTATTTTTTGATGTTTTTTTGTATTTAATGGAAATAAAGAGAATTAATTAAAATTAGCAATTAAATAAAACCCTAGTTCTAAATTGTTTTTAATTATTAAAAAAGTATTTAAATTTTGACCTAATTTATACTAATTATTTAATTACATATTTATTTACAAAATTAGTTAATAATTAATGATAATGATGATAAGAAAAAATTTTTTTATTAAGGAAAAAAGACTAAAAATGCTAAAAAAACTAATTTCTACATTTTTTAATTATTTAAGAAAACATTAAAAATTAAAAACCTAAAATTAAACTAAATTGGTTATTAGAATTTATTTACAAAAACTATTAAGGAATTAAAAATTAAATAAACATATTTTATTTTTATGATTTCTGATTTTTTTTGTGTTATAAAAATTATTTTGTGAATTAAATAAAAGCAATTAATCAAAATAACAATTAAAAGAATAAAAGGAAAAAAATAAATGGAGAAAGAAAAAAAAATGAAGAGATTAAGCAAACCCTGGGGGGTGTCTGGACCCAGTTTGGAGGTTAATTGCAAGGAATTTGGCCCATTGATCCCAAGCCCTTTTTGACTTTCAGCGTTTGCGTATGGCATGGTTGACTAGTGTGCATGATGGACTGCAGGTTCTGGCCATTGGATTGATCTCCTGGGCGCGTGGCAAGCAGGCAGGTGAGAGCACACGATGAACCCTGGGAGAGCATGCTGCATGGAAACGTTTTGAGAAAAATATTATTGAAGAAGTGGGGGACCTGGGAATCGAACCCAGGTCCCAATGCCTGCATGACAACACAATAGCCAACCCAACCAACGCGTTACTTTGTTATTATTATGGAACCTGATTAATGTATATGAAAACAAACGCTATTGGTATAAAACAAAAATCAAGCGCGAAGATTTGAATCTCCCAGTCACGTATGGACACGTCCACCTTCTTCTTCGTTTGCCTGAAAATACAGAATAGATAGCGGGGGTTTTAAACCCCCACTAAATGGCACCTACAAAAATAGCGAATAGAGCATATGCAAACATAAAAAGGGCGCGAATAGTGAGATCAATTCGTTTGGATCTCCTGATTTCAATGGTACTGGTCTTATTGTCCAATTTTTCCAAATGCATAAAGCCCTAAATTTGTAGCTTTGAAACCCTAGCAACCATCAATGGCATCTTTTGACACAGGCAGTATTAATCCAATTGGAGAACACCAATAGCTTCAGAATCATCATGTTAGTATAAATCAATTATTAAAAGACATTAATAATGCGTGAAAATGCAAACACGAATATGGAAAATTTTATGAACAGGGCAACGTGGTTCTACCAATTCTTGAGGTCAGGGGCTATGTTCTTGATTGCAATCTCTTCCTGGTGGTGTCAGCAAGCTTTTGGAATAGCTTTGAGGCCTTGAAGCAACCTCTATGTATGAAAACAGTTTTCAGTTTTTTTGTGAAAAAGTGCAAGTTTGTTCTATGCCTTCTGCGCAACTTCTTGTGTCCAGGGCATTAGGTTTTGATTGTGCATATATGTGTGAATGAATTAGGTTAGAAAGACCAAGCCCAAAGCCTTTGCATTGATGATTTTGAATATTTGATTTTCATGATCTTTTTCAATCTTTTCCAATCCTTTCTTATGCCAATCATTGCTAATCATGTAGAAACTTTCCTTATTTAATGATGCACGAAATATTGAGTGAATTCTATGCACAAAAAGATTTGAAAAGTATGATTTAGTATTTTTCTCATAATTAATTTCAATTAAATGAATTAATAGGATTAAAAATTCAATTAATTAATTAAAAATAAGAAAATAACTCCCTTTAAAGTCAATGGGTCGTGCATGGCCTTTGGGTAATGATTCATGGAAGAAATTGAGGCCCATTAGCAATTTTGAGGCATTTGAAGCAAAGTTGACTTTTCAAAATTCCCAAACATTTCCCAACTTCCACAAGGCATATCGTGCTAAATTTTTAAGCTTTGATCATGTTCTTGGACATTTTGGAAAGGTCTTGAAGTCCTCTAACCAATGTCTTTGGTCCCATGTCATTTTGATTTACCAATCTCAAGTTATGGTCTTTGACTTAAAGTGCCTTTTTGTTGACTTTTGAAAATGACCTATAATGTTGAAATGGATAACTTTTTGTGAGAGCATTTCTTGGACTTGAAGTGTGAATATGAGTTGTAGGAAATGTCATTCTCTTCAAAATGAGCTTTGGATGGAATTTTTCTGATAATCCATGTGGAAGTTATGCCTTGGTCAATTTGCAGTTGACTTTTTCAACTGTCCAAAAATAGAAACTTTTGCATCTTGAGACTTTTTGAGCCATGCCTTGAGAATCATGATCAAGAATTGATCAAATGATGTTTGTGGCTTCAAAATAAGATGTTTGAACAAAAATTTTGACTTTTGACTGTCAAATGACCATTTTGCCCTTGCAATTGACTGTGAAGCAATTAAGGTTTTTGACTGTGCAATCTGGTGCTGTGAGTCTTGAAACTTGGCATATGGATGCTTGACAATGTATGTAGGCATGTGGGACTTTATTGGGCCCTTGGAAACTTCAACTTCTTTGCCAGAACCAAAACCCTAATTTTTGACTGTTAGGAGGCAATTGGACTGTGCAAACCTTGAGAGATTTTGAAGCTTGATCTTGGCAAATCTTGAAGAATATGGGAGGGCAAATTTTGGGGTACAACAAGCGTAATACTATGTCTCATTAGATCACCTTGCATCCAGAATCCGGTATCAACATCAAGTCCATACGGCATCGATCAGTCAACTTCATCTTCAACTAAGCAGCCAAGTGATGAGACGCTCGAAGATATAAAGGCAATAGCAGAGTTGGAACCCAGTGGGATTGTTCTTTTCACATAGCTGTTTTGTTTTCCCTTTGTACAAAATTGTATAAACTCTGTTGTTCGGCGGCGTTCTCTTACTAGGATGTCAGCCTCTTGTACATAAACGCCTATTCACAGGCAAATTCAAAAATCAATACAAATTCACAGTTCAGACCAATTGCCAATTGTTTTTTTCCTTTTTCTGTTTTGTTTTGCGAAGAACGTCCAATGTTCAATTTTTGATATATGCATTTGACGCTAATTGCTAACTCATAAATATTTGCATGCAAAACAAAGGATTAATTACAGGTAACATTAGAAACAGGGGCAATAATGAGTTGTCTAAGCGATCTAATTTCTCTGTCCACCAAGGTACCAAGGTAAGTTCGGCTGAAGAACATAACCAAAATATCTTAATTCCCCAGAGAGTAAGCTAGCAAGTCAGCAACACTCCCCAAGCAGAGTTATCCTGTCAGCCTTAAGGAATTTGGGTATCCCCAACAGATCTCAACATTCCTCAGCGCAATATACAAACATTCTTAACAAGCATCCCCGACAGTCTTGATCTAAGATTGTTCCCCGGTGGTATACAGACATTCAGTGGAGCCACTTCCCCAATACATCTCAAGAATTTCCCCAGGAGAGTCCAATCAATCTCCCCAGTAGTAAGCTTATCCCCAGTAGATTCTGGAAGCTTATCCCTCGCAGAGCACGAACGCGTCTCCCGGAATTTTTATTTAAAGGTTATTTCCCCACCAGGATATAACTGGGTTATCCTCAGCCAATAACCACGGAAAGATCATCCCCGACGAAGTTCTTCCTATCCCCCAGCGGAGTTCATCAATCCCTTCAAAACTCAACAATGGTATCCCCAGCGGAGTTCTCGTTCAATATCTCAGCCAAGTACATCTCTTTCCCCACAGAGCATCTCCCCGCAGAGTAATATATTCACCAAGTTCATTCCCCAACGGAGTCATCTTCTCCTACCGGTATCCTTGCAACTATCATCCCCAGCGGAAACAAGAAGCATTATTCTTCAACATCAGCCCAGGAGTTAACTTCCCGGCACCCGTCAAGGATTTATTTTCCTAAGACGAAAATACGATTCATAATCACATCATAATACACTATAGCATGCATATACACATCATGAACATACAATCTCACTTATTCTGAGAACATATCGCATGTCATACATCATGGCATCACATACAACTAACGTTTTGTCTTTTCAGGACAAAGGTTAATACAAAGATAATTGCTATCAACTATCGCAACTAAAGATCCGATTCCTGTATCTCGCCAGGGTGTATCGGTTGACGACTAACATTACCAGACTCGATTCCTATATCTTGCCAGGGCACGTCTGAAGAGTTCGAAGATCCGATTCCTGTATCTTGCCAGGGTGTATCTGTTGACGACTACATTACCAGACTCGATTCCTGTATCTTGCCAGGGCACGTCTGAAGAGTTCAAAGATCCGATTCCTGTATCTTGCCAGGGTGTATCTGTTGACGACTACATTACCAGACTCGATTCCTGTATCTTGCTAGGGCACGTTTGAAGAGTTCGAAGATCCGATTCCTGTATCTTGCCAGGGTGTATCTGTTGACGACTAACATTACCAGACTCGATTCCTGTATCTTGCCAGGGCACATCTGAAGGGTTCAAAGATCCGATTCCTGTATCTCGCTAGGGTGTATCTGTTGACGACTACATTACCAGACTCGATTCATGTATCCTGCCAGGGCACGTCTGAAGAGTTCGAAGATCCGATTCCTGTATCTCGCCAGGGTGTATCTGTTGATGACTACATTACCAGACTCGTTTCCTGTATCTTTCCAGGGCACGTCTGAAGAGTTCGAAGATCCGATTCTTGTATCTTGCCAGGGTGTATCTGTTGACGACTACATTACCAGACTCGATTCCTGTATCCTACCAGGGCACGTCTGAAGAGTTCGAAGATCCGATTCCTGTATCTTGCCAGGGTGTATCTGTTGACGACTACATTACCAGACTCGATTCTTGTATCTTTCCAGGGCACGTGTGAAGAGTTCGAAGATCCGATTCCTGTATCTTGCCAGGGTGCATCTGTTGACGACTAACATTACCAGACTCGATTCCTGTATCTTGCCAGGGCACGTCTGAAGAGTTCGAAGATTCGATTCTTGTATCCAGCCAGGGCACATCTACATAAGGAGTTTGAATATCAACTCCTCTAACAGGCCAGGTAATTATTTTCTTTCTCAGGTACGCAAGTTCTCGCTAAGGAATCTCTTACGCGATCGACACCCAGATGGCATCTATAAGCCCATCCACATATCAACAGTCTCCAAATGGCATCTATAAGCCCATTCCCGACAAAGTTCCATCACAGTTCCAGATGGAATCTATAAGCCCATCCTCCTATCCACCATCTCTCCAAATGGCATCTGTAAGCCCATTCCCGCTGTCACACTGCTGATACTCAACTATGCGAGTGCAAATTTCTGGGCACTCTAGTGTTCAATCATCTTCCACCTTCGGATCACGAAAGGCACACACGCCAATCTACATCCTCAGGTCTAAGAAGATTGAACAGGGGAAACTGTTGTACCCCAAAATTTGACCTCCCATAAATCTTCAAAGTTTTTGACAAGCATCACCTCAATTGGTTCAAAGTCTACTCAAAGGCTACACAGTCAACCATCCTCCTAAGCCAGTCAAATTAGGGTTTTGGTTCCTGCAAGGAAGTTGAGGTTTTCAAGGGCTCAATCAAGTCCCATATGCTCATACACATTGTCAAGCACCTACATATCAAGTTTCAAGGCTCACAAGGTCAAGTTGCACAGTAAAAAACCCTAATTGCTCCACAGTCAACTGCAGGGGCAAAATGGTCATTTGGCAGTCAAAAGTCAAAATTTTTGGTCAACATCTCATTTTGAAGCCACAATCATCATTTGGTCAAGTCTTGACCATGATTTCACAAGAATGGCTCAAAAATCATCAAGGTGTCAAAAGTTTCTATTTTTGGACAGCTGAAAAGTCAACTGTAACTTGACCAAGGCATAACTTTTTCATGGTTCATCAGAAAAATCCCATCCAAAGCTAATTTTGAAGGGGATGAAATTTCCTACAACTCATCTTCACATTCCAAGTCCAAGAAATGCTCTCACAAAAAGTTATCAATTTCAACATTATAGGTCATTTTCAAAAGTCAACAAAAAGGGACTTTAAGTCAAAGACCATAACTTGAGATTGGTTAATCAAAATGACATGTGACCAAAGACATTGGTTAGAGGACTTCAATACATTTCCAAAATGTCCAAGAACATGTTCATAACTTCAAAATTGAGCAAGATATGCATTGGAGAAGTTGGGAAATTTTTGTGAAATGGCCAAAATCAATTATCCTTGAAACTTCATTTTTGACAAAAGGGGCCCACTTTTTCCACTTGATTCAGCTTGGCCATGCTTCCCACGTGTCCCACAAATTATTTCAAGATTTAAAATTAATTTTTCCATTTTTATTTAATTTTATTTGATTTAATTCATTTTAAATCTTTTAAAATCAAATAAAAATCAAGAAAATTAATAAAAGGGAATATTTTGTATTGAAATGCTTTGATACACCATCATGATCATTCCAATTTCGTGCAAAGGCCTAAATGAAGCAAGAATTCAAATTTTGGCTCAAAAATGGAAAGTGCTTCAATGGAGTTTATGGAAAATCCCAAGCATGAATGCAATGTGTTATTGGCCTTAATTCTGATTGAAACACACTACATAACATATAGGCAAGCTATCACAAACGAAGTCACGACCTAAGAAGCACAAAAAACGGCCATACACTTTTCAAAATTTCAAAGAAAAAAGAGAAACTGAAAACCTAGTTGTAGCGCCTCTCAAGCCTCCATTCCAATCCAAACATATTCCTAGCATTCCTAGGAAGCTTTGGCAATCAGAACCAAGCACAATCACTCGAGAAATCGTGCCATAGACATCATTCGGTTTGCTTCATTTTTCAAAATCGTATATCACATTTCATAAGCATTTGATCCATTTTCTTTGTTGTTTTATGTTGCTAGGGGCTTTCTGAAGCTAATAGGATGATTCAATTGCATTCTAATGCGTTATAGCATGATTCACCATTGAAACATTTTAGGTTTTTTCAAGCTTCAAATTGGGGATTTCCCCATACTGTAAAATTGGAACCTCAAACTGCCATGGTTGAATTGAGAAAGATGAGACGAATCCAATGAGCTATTCGCGCCCTTTTTATAAGGTGTGAGGAGCTAATCGCTATTTTTATTTTTACTATATTTTGTGGGGGTTTAAAACCCCCGCTATATGTTTGTTGTTTTGCAAAAAAGGTAGAAGATGATGGACGTGGCAAGCAGGCGTTGGTGTATTCAAATCCACGCGCGCAATTTTTTGTGTTTCAGCATTATTGGCTTTGTTTTCATATAATATTTGTTTTGCATGTTATTAACAAATGTGTCAAAGTGCTTCAGTGGTGGCGAGCGTGTCATGTAATCCTTGGGACCTGGGTTCGAATCCCAGGTCCCCCCAAATAATTTCTATTATTTTGTTTCAAATGTTTCTATGCAGCATATGCCCAGAACTCCACCATGCACACTCATACGCTGGCCTGACAAGTGGCTTCAAGACCAATCTGAAGGCCAGAACATGCAATCCATGATGCACCCTAGTCAACAGCATTACACTCAACTGGAAAAGTCAACGAGCTGGCTTCTTAATGGGCCCAGATTCAGCATCACACCTTCCTATTTGGCCCACACCCCCTTGGTTTTCATTTCTTTTCTTTTATTATTTATTTGTTTTTGTTATTTCCTATTATTTTTAACCCTTTTATTTTATTACTAATAATTAATTTAATTAACCATTTTCATAAAAAACCCAAAAAAAATAAATAGAATTAACATTTTTATTATTATTATTTTTATTTTGTAAACAAATCATAATTGAATTAGTTGTTAATTAGGCCATTTTAACATTCTTTTTAATAATTAAAATAGATTTAGATTTAGGTTAACCTAGAATTTTATTTCTTTTTTTCTATTTTATTTCATAAAAAAACCTAAAAAACAAAAAATATTTTCCTTTTATTAAATTAAATTAATTAATTTATTAATTAGATTCCATTTCATTTTAATTCTAAAAAAGACTAAAAAATTAATTTCCTTTTCTTAAAAGGGTCAACACCCTTGGACATTCCCAATTAATTCGCGCGTATTTAATTTGTTCGATTATTATGTAATTGCTCCGGATATGTAATGGTAAATAGGACCCTTTTACTGTTTTTATTTACTTTCCGTACTCATTTACTAAAAAAACGGGTCTTTGTAATTTTTGGCGATGTATAGACCCGCGCCTTGTAATAGCGTAGGATTTACGTTTTCCGCAATTTACTTTCCGCACCCCCTTAACTGTTAACTTGTATGAAAGAATGCATGCTAAATTAAAAACAAGCGTAGATCACCACAAATGCATGATCAAAGACAAATAATAACATGAAAACAACACACAAATTCACACACCACTCTTAGGGTACGCCTCACCTGTTGCCTTACCTTCGAAACGTGGTCGTCGAGTATAGGACGTTTTAGTAAGTCCTTATGTCCATAACATGATCCAGTTGCCTCGAAACGGTTGCCTTGGAATTAAAAAGGATCAATGGCATAAGGGTAGCTTCTAAGGTGTCCTACTGTTGCTCTGGTGACCACACTGTCCCTACAAACGAATTGACCCGAACACCTCCAATGGTGGTGCTACCTACCTCTCAATGGTGGGATGGCACTACCTTAAGGACATTTACACAGCCTAATTCCTTAGGGTAGGTAGATGACTCATACATACTTGCTCTATTTCAAAAAAAAAAAACAAATCAAAAACTCTTTTCACACCGACACTTTCAAAAAAAAGCTTTCAAAATAATTTTTCAAACACTCTTGAGGACTGATACAAGAGTCGATCTGAAATCTTTAAACGAAACTTTTTTCAAACTCACTCACAATTGAAAAGCAAACACTTTTGAAAACACAAATGAGCAAGTATCTAAGAGCCCATGGATAACCATGGATAGAAAGGGTGCTAACACCTTCCCTTTCTATAAATCTACCTCCTGAACCGAGAAACTATCTCATAAGGAATTTTGCTGTGCTTTTGTCCTGTCCATGTTGGAGAAAATAAAAGACGGTGGCGACTCTTGCTTCCGCGACATTTCACGAACCAGCGTTAAACAGTCAGTTCCAGATCCACCGATCACACCATCCAATTCGTGCAAGGCTCATTAGGGTTGAAAAAGATTGAATTGAAGCAAGTTTTGGAAAGATATCATATATGAAGCAAGTAAAATCCAATTTTCATAATTCTCAAAGATTTGATACAATTTTGTTGACCTAATTCAGTCTACTATAAGTGCATTGTTGTACCCCAAAATTTTCCCTCTCATTTCCTCAACATTTTCTCATCACAAGACCCTTGAAGATCAAGACCCAGTTAGGGTTTCCTCTGCTCAAGATTTCTCCTTGCACTGTTGACCCAAATTAGGGTTTGTGTTTGCACAAAGATATTTTGACCTAAAATGCCTAAGATTACTTTCATACTTCATGTTGGACTCCCAAGTTTATCCATACCAAGTTTCAATACTTGATTCCAAATTTTGCCCAGTCAATTGGACAGTTGACCTAGAAATCAACTGTATTGGGGGAAAAGTCAACTGTGGCCAATTGACAGTCAAATCTCATGAAAATTGACCCACATCAACATTATGAACTCACATGGACCATTTGATCAAGTTTGGATCACAATTCCACAAGAAATTTGATCAGATCACCAAAAGGGCAAAATGGTCATTTTTAGGGTTTTGACTGCACAAAGGCAATTTTTGACTATTTGACCTAGCCAATGGCACACCAAGCTCACATATGGACTCAAGGACCCCATGGAATTATCTTGACATGTTCAACAAGTTCAAAAGATCCCAAATACACAAGATTGACAGTTGAATTTCCCAGTCAATTGATCAATTTTGACTGTATACTGAAAAGTCAAACTTTGACTTTTTGGTCAAAATCAAGGGTCAAGATTCATTTTTCATCAAAACATGCCAAATCATGAAACTTGTTCATCAAGAAATCAAGAAATGCAAATTAGGGTTTGAAATGAAGATTTTTCATAACTTAGAATTTTTCTAAGTTATGAAAAACCCTAATTTTTTCCTAACTTTGTCCCACTTTCTCACCAAGATCCATTTGGATTCAAGAAAAAGTCAAAACATGAAAGTTGTAGTCTATTGCATAATCTACAACTTTTATTCACAAAGTTTTCCCAAAAGAAGCTTGTAGCTCAAGTTACAATTTTTGGAACAAGGGTACCAAACCATTCTTAACTTAGAGAAAATTTGACCTATTTTAGGAAAGTTTTTTACCTAACTTCAAGACCATTTTTCATACATTTCCACTTGGAATTTCAATTTGCATTTCAAATATGGATTGTAGTACACATTCTAATCTTTCCAAAATGTCCAAGAACTCATCAAACAACCTCATGGTTAGGGAGAATAGAATTTGACAATATGGGAAAAACTCACTTTTGAATTGGCCAAGTTACATGTTCATAACACTATGCATTTTCAATCTCAGCTTGCACAACTTGATTATAGGTCTTTTATCTCAATTACACTCATAAATTTAATGCCAATCCTTTGTGCCAAGACCATGTTCTATGTGTTCAAGCATTGCCTAAAGGTTTAATCCCAAATTGGAAAAAGCATTATATCCATTTTTGCAAAAGTTACACTTTATGTCCAAAGCAAATCCAAGCAAGTACATTTGAAATCTCTTTGGCACAAGTTTATGAGTTAATCACACTGATCAAGACTGAGTTATGCAGCACATTAGAGGGACCTCTACCTGTCTAGAACTGAACTTGGCCATTGCTTGCTTAAAGTTTAAGAAACATAGCATAACATGTACCAACTCTCATATTAGTTAACCAAGGCTTAGAGAAAGTTATAAAACACATTCAAGACATTCATCCTAAGCTGAAGCACGACCCTAAGATCCCCAATACCTCCCCATTCCCAGAATCACCTTCAAACTGCTCAAAACAGGGCATCCCTACAGTTTGAGTTCCATAGCTCAAACCTTCCATGCTTTCTTGCTAAAAACACATCAAACACATTCCCTAACATCCCTTGAAGCTAATCAAAACCTAAGACACGACCTGTAACACTCCCAGGCATCATCACCATTTTCATTTTCTTGTTTTGCAGTTGAAGTTCTATAGCACGATTCAAAAGGTTTCAAGACAAAGTAAAGCTTGGAATAACATCCCTGGACATCAAGGAAGCTGTACCAATCATCACCTTGCATTGAAGACACCTCAATCACCAGATACAACTTCAACTGAACAGGTAAGTTCATGAACACGAATCTCTTTATCCAGGCATTGTTAGCTTTAGGTTTGTGAAGAAAACATGTCACATTCATAGCCCTGAACATGCCCATGTGATTAGATTTCATTTATATTATGTATGCTTAGAGAATTTTAAGTCTGAACATTGATAAAAATCTAGGTCAGGAATTGGGAGAGAAGAAATTATCTCTCATTTCTGAGAGTTAGATTGATTTCTTTATATGTCTGGAATCGTGGCTTCAAGCTCTACAGGTTTCATGTTAGAAGATTTGGCAAAAGATCAAGGAATTGGAAGTTAGAAAACGCATGTTTGCTTGAACAAATGTGTTCTGAGGTTGAAGATGACAGGGTTCTGGGCTGGGCCTGTTTGACTTTTCTTTTTGCACCATTTTTTCACTTTCACACCCCCTAGGCCCATTTTGCTTATTTTTATGACTTTTTGACTTTTTCTTTTTTTGGTTTGACTTATTTATTTTTTCTTATAATATTAAAAATATAAAAAATATTTTTCTCACCATTTTTGAATTTATTAGGTATTTATTTGGTTTCTTTTAGTTTTGTGCATAAATAAATATATAAACTTGCTTTTTATTTAAAATACTAAAAGATAGTGCAAACACATTTTTATTTTCATTTTTATTTTATTTTATCTTCTGAAAATATTTTGTATAAAAAATACTTTTTTTATAAATATTGAAGATTATTATTTTATATATATATGATACATATTAGTAAATAATACAAATATTTATATATATATTAGTATATTTAGGTTAAAATGTAAAATATACACACTTTATTTTTTTTTATTAATATTTAATATAAAAAATACCTTTTTGACAAATATACTTCATTTTTATTTTATTTTTGTATATAATAAATAAATATTGTACATATTAAATAATTAATACATTTTATTTAATAAAATTAGGGTTTTGCCCTAAACATAAAAAACTCCAAAAAATAATACTTTTATTTTTGTTTATTTTGACATATAAAAATACTTTTTTCCATACATACAAAAACCATTTTTGCATCTTGCATATTTATTCTTATTTCATTTAATTTGTGCAATTAAATATCTTGTAAATAATTCAATATTGATGTAATAGCCTAGGTTTAAATTCCTTGTCAAAAATCCCCATTTGAGCATTTGTACCCCCCTTCCCATATATTGTGTTGTAATAGCTTAGTAAATTTATTTTTCGCACTTTATTGCTTTCTAATTATACCATGTTAGAATTAGGATTTGTATGCGAATCAAAAACAACAAAAATAGTTTGACCTAATTTCAAGATAAACAAGCATGAAAATGGACAACACAAATCACACTTGCACCCCCCTAGGGTATTCCACTTGTTGCCTTCAATAAATGGGCCATATTGCATGTTAGGTCTCTTTGGGCAAAACAAACAATCAAATGATCATAGTCCCTCGATGACGCTTTCAAAAAGTTGCCTAAACAAATGATCAAGTCCCTTAAGGAAAATTGCCCAAAGATACTTGGCACCATTGCAATTATGGTCTAAACGATGACCCACGCCCGTCCCTTTCACATCCTAACATGAAATTGTCCACCAAATACAATGGTGGAACAAACTTGTTAAAAGGGTTAAAACATAACAATAATCTTTGAGAAATTTAGGAGTAGATAACCTCTTAGTTACTTGGATCAAACTTGCAAAAACAAAACACTTGCCTATTTTCTAAAACCACACCTCACAACACTTTCAAAACAACTTTCAAAAACAAATGAAAACCTTTTCAAAAGACATACACCTTTGTATACATCCCAACATGGATCATTACAAAGGTTGCCACCCCATTGGCTTCTTTTCAAAACATTTTCAAACCCACACACACAAAGCACCATTTCAAACAATTGGAAATCAAAGGCAAGTGATCTAAGCAAGTAACTAAGAGCCCATGGATAACCATGGATAGAAAGGGTGCTAATACCTTCCCTTTCTATAATCTACTCCCCGAACCCAAGAAAACATCACAAAGGTTTTTGCTGTGCTTTTTAAACCTTTCCTTAGGATAAAATAAAAAGTCGGTGGCGACTCTTGCTCAACCGAAACATTTGCGAAAACAAACGCAAAACCATAGTCAGTTCTCCCACCGTATCACAGAACTGGCGACTCTGCTGGGGACAATTTTAAAAGTGGAGTAACCTTAGGGCTTAGATCACCTTTGTTTTCAATTGTTTGCCTTGTTTGCTTTTATATTTGTGGGCTTTGCATCGGAGTTTCATAGATCCTAACCCGGATCTGGGGAATACCCTTTTTAGGTAGCATAATCTATGAGGGACCTGTCCGGCGTAGACCGACATGGGTGAAGCAGTGGCTACGTTGGTGTGGCACCTTGGTCTGTACCTATATCCCTTGTGTTGCAACGAGGAGAATATAGGTCTTCTAAGGAGTCATTAAACACCAACCAACCTTAGAACCTTAAATTGACCAAACTTGGCCATTAGAATAGTAGCAGTATGCTACACTCATTGAGGCTAAACTCTCGCGATGGTTCTGGCCGCAAGAAAAGATTGTGATGCTGGAGTTATGATCGATTGAGGGTAGTCAATGATTTGAGATCCTCTAGAACCCGGTTACTTTTGATAGGACATGATTTTAACCAACGAAACTAAAAGAGGGTAATACCTAAACTTCATGTTGGCCTGAAACCTAAGGGTTGTCTTGTGTGCCTTATCATGTTTGCCTGTGTGAATACTTGTGGTGTGCTTCATCATAGCATCATGCCATCATACCATTGCATGCATCCTGTATAAAGGACTAACCCGTTTCAAAGACAAAAAAAAAAGTTTCATCTTTGCTCTGTTTTGTAGGACATCATGATGCCCGTGCGTAGGAATACTGTCCGGCTCAACTTTGTTCAACCACCAACTTTGCTCAAGGATTTGGTTGGTAGGATTCCAAACACCTCTTCCTTCATCAACAAGCATGGTTCTCTCCTTGGCTTGATCACTGCAAAATGGGACTAACAACTGATAAGTGTTCTGACCCAGTTTTATGACCCCCTGTATCATTGCTTCACCCTTTAAGACTTCCAGCTGGTCCCCACCCTGGAAGAATTCTCCTATTTGCTTGGTATCCCTGTCTTGGAGCAAACTCCATTCACTGGTTTGGAAAAGACTCCTAGGCCTGAAGAGATTGCTGCAATTCTCCCCTTGACCAAAGAAGAGGTATTGGCTAACTGGGAAACTAGAAGTGGAGTTAAGGGCTTTTTGGTTAAATTTCTGGTTGGCAAGGCTAATGATCTCTGGAATGACTTGGACTTCAAGGCGTACGAAGACATTTTGGCTCTTTTAATCTATGGCCTGGTACTGTTTCCCAATCCTGACACCTTTATCAGTATCTATGCCATAAGGATCTTCATGTCTCGGAATCCTGTACCCACTCTTTTGGGTGATATCCTGCAACAACTCTATGCTCGTACTGCCCGAAAACGGGGAACTCCATGGTGTTGTGCTCCTTTGCTAGTGAGGTGGTTTATTTCGCACCTTCCTAAGTTCGTGCTGAAGAATGAAGAAGGAAAGGGTTGGGCTCAGAGGTTAATGTCTCTCACTGATAATGACATCACTTGGACTCTCAGAGGTTTGGATGAGGTAGCTGTTATTGATCATTGTGGAGAATACCCTAATGTTCCGTTGATTGGTATCCAAGGAGGAATCTCTTATAATCCATGTTTAGCTCTCCGCCAGTTTGGAAGAGCCAGAAGAGTAGGGCCTCATGAAATGTTGGTTCCTCACTTCCATTTTGAGTTTCAGGCAGACAATGACAAACTATGCCATGGATTCATTAAGGCTTGGGACAGAATTCACAAAGCTGACCCACATGAGTTGGGACCAAAGACTTCTCTACCAATGGAACCCTATTGCAGATGGGTCCGCATACGTGCTCAGAAGTTAGGTATGCCGTACGAAGCTGTCAGACCTATCATTCTTGAATCTCCTGATGAAGATGGGGTTCCTCCAACTGTCCTCCCTCCTCAGATACCCACTGATTTTGACACAATGAAGAGATCTTGGGCGCAGCTAAAAGAAGAACGGGATTTTTATCGGGAAAAGTTCAACGAGCAGGAACGGAAGATCCAGAGGCTGACTAAGCAGTTGGAGGAGGAGCGGGTCCTGAATAACTACATCCACACTGAGAAGAGGAGGCCATGGGAGCACTGATGGGCTTTGGATATTTCCTTTTACAGCTTTTATTTCCTTTTCAGTATTTTTCATTCCTGTAATGCCTAAGGGCAAGTTGTTGAACAATTTAAAATTTGAATCTAATGAAGTATGTTTCCCTTTTGTCTACAAAGTTGAATCTTGTTTGTCTTTGAAAACATAAAACATACGCATCTCATTGCACCATATGCATAGCAGGTACCCTTTTTCACAGGTTGCTTAATCTTCTTCGCTGTTTATTTGAACAATCATCATGAATCCAGACTCATCCAGTGAGCAAGCAATCAAGGCCCTTCAGGCCCAAAGTGCCAAGTTTTAAGAAATGGTCCTGAGCCTGGCCCAAGGTCAGCAAGAGTTGAAGACTCTACTCCTGAAGAAGAAGAAGAAAAAGAGGACTGCGTTATTCAACACCGGACGCAGGTTTGGGAACACACTCCATAATGAAGCTGATCCAACTACTTCTTCTGCTGAGAAAGACAGTCCCCAAGGGGGAGGAGCTCCTAGTCCGGCAGTCTCTGACAACGAGACGGACTACAATGATGAACAATACCCACCTGCTGCTGACAGATACAAGCAATTAGAGGACCGCTTGAGCGCCATGGAGATTCAGAATGTGCCGGGGCTGGATTTCGGAGATTTGGGGTTGTCTTCTGGGGTAGTAATCCCACACAAGTTTAAGGCGCCTGCCTTTGCCAAATACGACGGGGCTTCCTGTCCAAAGCTGCATCTAAGGTCGTACGTAAGGAAGATCCAACCTTACACGGCAGATAAGAACCTTTGGATTCACTTCTTCCAAGATAGCCTTTCGGGGTCACAGCTTGAATGGTTCTACCAACTAGATGGAACTAGTATCCGACACTGGGAAGATTTGGCAACCGCATTCTATAGACAATATCAATACAATTCTGATCTCGCTCCTACGCGTACCCAACTTCAGGGTATGTCTCTAGGAACGGGCGAAGGGTTCAAAGAATATGCACAGAAATGGAGAGATTTGGCTGGCAGGGTGCAGCCTCCATTGACTGATCGTGAGCTGGTTGATATGTTTCTAGGGACTTTGTCTGGTCCATTTTTCAATCATTTGGTTGGTAACTCCTCCGCTGGGTTTATGGATTTGATTCTGACGGGTGAGAGAATTGAAGCTGGCATCAGGTCAGGAAAGATACAAAAAGCTGCTTCCCCAAGTACTGAGAAGAGGCCTTTCAAGAAAGAAGCAAGTGCCGTCTATGGTCCTAGAAGACAAGTCAAGCCAGAAAGTCGCCAAGCCGTTAATGCTTTGGTCATTTCAAAACCTGTTGCTGCTCCTCAGCAGTACAATCAACAAAGAGGTGAAAGGCCCAAGAGGCAGTATACTCGGCTGAGTATGACCTTGTCACAAATCTTACCGCAACTGTTATCAACCAACTTGGTGACCATCAAAGAAGCGCCGAAGGTCGTGAATACTGCATCTCCTAAGTATAACCCAAATGCCCGTTGTGCTTATCATTCCGATAGCCCCGGGCATACTACTGATGATTGCTGGGCCTTGAGAAATAAGGTGCAAGACCTTATCGATGCGAAGGAAATTCAGTTTGAGGCGCCTGAGAGGCCAAATGTTGTAACTGCTCCTATGCCCCAGCATAGAGTGAATGCCATTGAGGAAGATTTGTATGCTGTTTCGGTGAATGATGTTGCTACCCCTCTGTTGACTGTTAAGAGGAACTTATTACTAGCCGGTTTATTTCCGGGTTGTAGCGAGGGTTGCCTCCTGTGTGCTGTTATCCCTACCGGTTGTCCACTGCTGAAATCAGGCATCCAAAGCCTGATGGACAACAAAGAAATTCTGTTCAAGAAAACTGCTGTTCCATTTGTTTCCGCTGAAGAAATATCTGTTGTCACAATTTACAATCCTACCAAAGCTCCCCCGAGGAAGCCAGTCCAAATTCTGTCTGTTGCACCCATCACTATTACTGTTCCGGGGCCTCTCCCCTATGAGTCTGATAAAGCTGTCCCATGGCATTATGGGGCCGACGTGTATGTGCTTGGAGTGAAGCAGGAGTTCAACACCGGTACCAGTATCAGTAACATCACTGGTCCCGCCAAGATTACTCGCAGTGGCAGGCTCTTCTCGCCTAACATTGCACCGCCAGTTATCCGAAAACCTCTCATCATCACACCCGCAAGTGTGCATGTTCCAATTCAAGTTCCTGTGTCCACTACTGCCGCCGAGTCCTCTGATGCTCGGGGCAAAGAAGTTGCTACCGATTTGCCTGCCAGGACGGAGGCACCAAAAAAGACTGCTGTTGAAGCCTCCCAACAAGAAATGGAGGAAATCCTTAAAATCATTAAAAAGAGTGACTTCAATGTTGTTGAACAGTTGGGGCATACCCCCTCCAAAATCTCTATGCTATCATTGCTGCTATGCTCAGAGGCCCATGTAAAAGCCCTGATTTCATTTCTGAAAACGGCCCATGTGCCGCAAGAGACCTCTGCAGATCAATTCACTGACTGTGTGGCTAATTTGACAGTTGACAACGGTTTGGGGTTCTCAGATGTTGACCTCACCGCCAAAGGGAAAAATCACAATGATGCCCTGCATGTTTCCATAGAATGCAGGGGCACTACTCTCGCACACGTGTTGGTGGATACCGGTTCTTCCCTGAATGTTTTTCCCAAGAAGGAATTGGATCGCTTGGATTGTGAGGGCCTGGAATTGAAGCCTAGTAACATCATTGTTAGAGCCTTCGACGGTTCTATGAGGATGGTGCACGGTGAAGTAGACATTCCTATTCGTGTGGGTTCCCAAGTTTTCGACTCAACGTTCTATGTAATGGATATTCGTCCATCTTATTCCTGCTTGTTGGGTCGACCCTGGATTCACAAGGCTGGGGCAGTAACATCCACTCTACACCAAAAGCTCAAATACCCTGTCAAAGGGAAGATTGTTACTGTGCAGGGTAAGGAGGAATACATGGTTAGTCACTTGAATTCATTCCGGTATATCGAGATGGACGGGGAGTTTATTGAAACCCCCTTTCAGCATTTTGAGGAAGTACCTCCGACGTTGTCATCGGCTGAAACAGTGGTTGAAGAAGACTTTCCGTTGAGGATGGCGTCCTTGAAGGATGCTCGGGCTGTAATCGAGAAAGGCAAATGTGCAAACTGGGGTCAGCCTCCTGACTTCACTCAAAAGAATGACAAGTTTGGGCTGGGCTTTACTGCGGAGGCTCAGAGGGATGTGCGCAAGGAAAAGATCAGAAAGGCTCCGGTGTTTATCTCCAACCCAAGGGTGAATGCTATCGAGGAGGACGTAAAGGAAGCAGAGTTTGACAGTTGGATCTATCCAACCACCAGCAACGGACCAAGAAACTGGACGACAAAGGATTTTACACCTATCACATTTGTCACGCAGTAATTAACTCTTTTGATTGTCAATTTGTAACAAACAATATGTTAAAACTTTGTTGGCTCGGTATCCTACCCGGGGCATCGTAGCTCCATTTGTGAGGGATTTTTGTATGACATTTCCATATATCATCAATCAAAACATTGGACGTTTGTTGCATTTCAAATCTTGCGCTCTTTTTTTTTTGTGTTATATATTGCAAAACAACTATATTTACACACACTCACTCATACAGGTTTCAATCCACTCTGGATCTCATTGGTAACAGCTCTGCTACCACCAGTTATGACTTCGAGAATCCGATCAACTTGGCCGAAGACGAAGGTGAAGATGATTGCGAAGTGCCTGGTGAACTCGCAAGACTGCTACTTCAAGAAGAGAGGGCCATTCAGCCGCATGAAGAGCTGGTGGAAACAGTTAACCTGGGTACTGAGACAGATAGGAAAGAGGTCAAGATTGGTGCCAATCTAGAGCTCAGCGTGAAGCAACGATTGATCCAGATGCTACATGATTACATGGAAATATTTGCTTGGTCCTATGAAGACATGCCTGGTTTGGATGCCGACATTGTAGTTCATCACCTGCCAACCAAGGAAGACTGCCCTCCGGTAAAGCAAAAGGTCCGCCGTATGCGCCCATAGATGTCCGAAAATATCAAGGCTGAGGTTATGAAGCAATTCGACGTCGGGTTTCTAGCAGTAACTTCTTACCCTCAGTGGGTTGCCAATGTGGTGCCAGTGCCGAAGAAGGACGGAAAGGTCAGAATGTGTGTCGACTACAGGGATTTGAACAGGGAAAGCCCCAAGGATGATTTCCCTCTACCTCACATCGACGTTCTTGTTGACAATACTGCTCAACACAAGGTGTTCTCCTTCATGGATGGTTTTTCAGGGTATAATCAGATCAAGATGGCTCCGGAAGATATGGAAAAGACTACCTTTGTGACTCAGTGGGGCACCTTCTGCTACAAGGTCATGACATTCGGGTTGAAAAATGCTGGGGCAGCCTACCAACGTGCCATGGTTGCTTTATTTCATGATATGATCCATCATGAGATTGAGGTATACGTTGATGACATGATTGCAAGGTCCCAAACTGAGGAGGAGCACCTTAATCATCTGCGAAAGCTGTTTGACCGATTGAAGTTATACAAGCTGAGGTTAAATCCCAACAAATGCACCTTTGGGGTGAGGTCCGGAAAGTTGCTAGGTTTCATTGTGAGCGATAAAGGTATTCAGGTGGACCCTGCCAAGGTAAAAGCCATACAAGAGATGCCAACTCCAAAGACAGAGAAAGAAGTCATAGGCTTTCTGGGACGACTGAATTATATTGCCCGATTCATCTCACATCTAACCGCTACTTGTGAGCCAATCTTCAAATTACTGAAGAAAGATCAAGTAGTACGTTGGAACGATGAATGCCAGGCTGCTTTCGAAAAGATAAAAGAGTATCTCCAAGAGCCACCCATTCTTATGCCACCAGTGGAAGGGAGACCTCTGATACTATACTTAACAGTTCTTGACAATTCAATGGGGTGTGTGCTGGGGCAGCATGACGAGTCTGGCCGAAAAGAGCACGCTATTTATTACCTGAGCAAAAAGTTTACCGACTGTGAGTCTCGTTACTCACTGCTCGAGAAAACTTGCTGCGCTCTGGTATGGGCTGCTCGCCGGATGAGACATTATATGTTGACTCACACTACTCTGTTGATTTCAAAGATGGATCCCATCAAGTACATATTCGAAAAGCCTGCTTTGTCTGGAAGAATAGCGAGATGGCAAATGATCTTGATAGAATATGATATCCAGTACACAACTCAAAAAGCAATCAAAGGAAGTGTACTGGCAGATCATTTGGCACACCAACCTGTGGATGATTACCAATCATTGAACTTTGATTTTCCGGACAAAGACATCATGGTGGTAACTGATTGTGAAGTGCCTGGACCGGATGAAGGACCTGAGGAAGGATCCCGATGGTCTATGCATTTTGACGGGGCCTCCAACGCTTTGGGTAACGGCGTCGGCGCTGTAATCATATCTCCCAAAGGAACTCATACCCCACTCACCGCCCGATTATGTTTCAACTGCACCAACAACATGGCAGAATATGAGGCATGTATCATGGGTCTGCAAGCTGCAATCGACTTAAGGATCAAATTTCTGAGTGTCTTCGGAGATTCCGCTCTCGTGATCAATCAGATCAAAGGCGAGTGGGATACGAAACACCCAAATCTTATTCCTTACAAGGAGTATGTGTTGACTTGCTTCCCCACTTTGAAGAGATAACTTTCGAGCACTTCCCGAGAGAGGAGAATCAGCTAGCGGACGCACTAGCTACAATGTCCTCAATGTTCAAAGTCAAATGGGACAATGAAGCTCCCCGGATCATCATCTGGAAATTGGACGAACCCGCATACTGCTGCGATCTCGAGGCCAAAGAGGTGACTGAAAAACCCTGGTATCATGAGGTGAAGAGATACTTGGAAGCTCAGGTATACCCTGAAGGTGCATCTGTCAATGACAAGAAGTTCATGAGGAGATTTACTGCAAAATTCTTCCTCAGCAACGACATTCTCTACAAACGGAATCATGATTCAACTCTACTGCGTTGTGTGGATAAGGCTGAAGCAGAGTCATGATAGAACTGCATGAAGGTACATTCGGAACACATTCCAGTGGACACACCATGGCAAAGAAAATCCTTCGGGCAGGGTATTTCTGGTCCACAATGGAAGCCGATTGTTACCAACACTCTCGAACTTGTCATAAATGCCAGATCTATGCTGACAAGGTGCACATCCCTCCAGTTCCTCTGAATGTCCTGACGGCACCTTGGCCTTTTGCAATGTGGGGCATTGATATGATCGGTGAGATCCAACCGATGGCATCCAACGGGCATCGCTTCATCTTGGTGGCGATCGATTACTTCACGAAGTGGGTTGAGACAGCTTCCTACGCCACGGTAACCAAGAGCGTCGTGGCACGTTTCATCCGGCATAACCTGATCTGTCGGTACGACGTCCCGGAAAGAATCATTACGGACAATGGTACCAATCTCAATAACAAAATGATCACTGAGCTCTGCGAGCAATTCAAGATACAGCACCACAACTCTTCTCCTTACCGGCCGAAGATGAATGGGGCTGTAGAAGCAGCCAATAAGAATATCAAGAAAATTGTGCAGAAGATGACAGTGACCTATAAAGATTGGCACGAGATGTTACCGTTTGCTCTTCATGGGTATCGTACCTCAGCAAGGACGTCAACCGGGGCAACACCCTTTTCCTTGGTCTATGGCATGGAGGCAGTCTTGCCGATTGAAGTCCAGATACCCTCTCTCCAGATAATGAAGGATGCAGACTTGAGTGAAGATGACTGGATCCAGACTCGACTTGATCAATTAAACCTGATTGACGAAAAGAGACTCACTGCTATCTGTCACGGTCAGACGTACCAAAAACGGATGATCAGGGCATTTAACAAGAAGGTCAGACCACAAGAGTATCAAGTTGGGGACCTGGTAATCAAACGCATCATCCTTCCTCAAAGTGATCCCCGGGGCAAATGGACCCCTACGTACGAAGGGACATTTGTGGTTAAACATGTATTCTCAGGAGGAGCCATGATTCTAACCACTATGGATGGTGACGACCTTCCTCACCCCGTCAATGCAGACATAGTAAAAAGATACTACGCATGAATAAAAGACCCGCTAGGTTGACATACCTAGGCAAAAATAAGGGCTTCCCGGAGAACCAAAAGGGTTCGGGCAAAAATAAGGGATGAAATGAAAAAAATCTGTACACCCGGCAAGTCGAAAACCTGAAAAGGCGGCTTGGGCAAAAATGGGTATCCCGGTGGACTGAAAACCCGAAAGGGCTGTCCAGGCAAAAGTTAGGGAT
This sequence comes from Vicia faba, assembly GCA_948472305.1. Taxonomy (NCBI): domain Eukaryota; kingdom Viridiplantae; phylum Streptophyta; class Magnoliopsida; order Fabales; family Fabaceae; genus Vicia; species Vicia faba. The sequence goes on along the minus strand of OX451740.1, from coordinate 431,171,616 downwards.
AAAGCGTAACACTATGTCTCATTGGATCACCCTGCATCCAGAATTCGGCATCAACTATCTGGCTCAGACTTCGGCATCGACCAATCAGCTTCATCTTCAACTAGGCAGCAAAGTGATAAGACGCTTGAAGACATAAAAGCGATAGCAGAGTTGGAACCCAGTGGGAATATCGTGCACATAGCTGTTTTGTTTCCTTTTCAAAATTGTAAATTCTATGTTATTCGGCGACATTCTCTTACTAGGATGCCAGCCTCTTGTACAAAAACGCCTATTCACAGGCAAAATTCAAAATCAATACAAATTCACTTTTCCATACAAATTGCCATTGTTTTTCCTTTTTCTGTTTTGTCTTGCGAAGAACGTCCAATGTTCATTTTTTATATATGCATATGACATTAAATTGCTGATTCATAAATATTTGCATATGAAACAAAAGACTAATTACAGGTGACATCAGAAATAGGGGCAATGTAGAGTTGTCTAATGCAGTCTGGTTGCTTTGTCCGCCAAAGTACCGAGGTAGATCTAACTGAAGAATGTGACCAAGTTATCTCAGCTCCCCACAGAATAAGACAAGATAGCAACCTTCCTCCAGTGGAGTATAGGCATTCATTAGCAAGCATCCCCGGCAGTCTTGATCTAAGATTGTTCCCCGGCGGAATATCAATACCCCAGTGCAATTCCAAAAGTTTCCCCAGGAAAGTGGAAATCTTATCCCCGACAGGTCTAGAAGCTTATCCCCAGTAGATTCTGGAAGCTTATCCCCTATAGAGTACGAACGTCTCTCCCGAGCTTTATTCAAAGTTATTTCTCACAAGGGCTTATAACTGGGTTATCCTCAGCTAATTGCCACGGAAGATCGCCCTCGGCAAAGTTCTTTCAATCCCCAGCGGAGTTCATCAAAATTCCCCAACATAACTTATCAACACCATCCCCAGCGGAGTTTACCATCATTATCTCCGGTGGAGTCCATCATTGAAATCCTCAGTGAAGCTTTCGTCAAACTTCAGCAAAGTATCTCTTCCACAGAGCAATTCCCCTCAGAGTAATCTCTCCAGCAAGTGTGTTCCTCAACAGAGTCATCTTCTCCTACCGGTGTATTCTTGCAACCATCATCCCCAGCGGAAGCGAAGAGCTCTACTCTTCAATGTCAGCCCAGGATTTAATTCCCCGGCCGGTCGTCAAGGATTTATTTTCCTAAACGAAAATACATTCATAAACATTTCACATTTCATACATCTTGCTTACATGCATGATAAAGTGCATACAACACTATCTCATGTTGAACATCATGACATCATGCATGTCATACATCATGATATTGCATACAACTGATGTTTTGACTTTACATGGAAAAAGACAATCCAAAAGACAACTACCTTCAACTGTCACAATTCCATATTCGATACCTGTATCTAGCCAGGGCACATCTGTGAGTGATCAGTTTCCAGACTCGATTCCTGTATCTAGCCAGGGCACGTCTGAAGAGTTCGAAGATTCGATTCCTGTATCTAGCCAGGGCGCGTCTGAAGATTTCCAGATTCGATTCCTGTATCCAGCCAGGGCATATCTGTTGACGACTATTTCCGGATTCGATTCCTGTATCCAGCCAGGGCACATCTGTGAGCAACCGATTGTAGGTTCGACACCTATATCTAGCCAGGGAATATCTGCATGAGGAGATTGAAGATCAACCACCTGTAACAAGCAAGGAAAACATCTGTCTTTCTCAAGTACATAAGTTCTCGCTAAGGAATCTCTTATGCGATCAACGCTTCCAAATGGCATCTATAAGCCCATTCCCGACAAGGTTCTGTCACATCTCTAGATGAAATCTATAAGCCCATCTCCCTATCTACCATCTCTCCAAATGGCATCTATAAGCCCATTCCTGACATCACATTGCTGATACTACAACATGCGAGTGCAAATTTCCGGGCACTCTAGTGTCCAATCTCCTTTTACCCTCGAGTCACGAAAGGCAAACTTGCCAATCTAACTCTTCAGGTTCAAGAAGATTGAACAGGGGCAACTGTTGTACCCCAAAATTTGCCCTCCCATTTCCTCAACATTTTCTCATCACAAGACCCTTGAAGATCAAGACCCAGTTAAGGTTTCCTCTGCTCAAGATTTCTCCTTGCACTGTTGACCCAAATTAGGGTTTGTGTTTGCACAAAGATATTTTGACCTAAAATTCCTAAGATGACTTTCATACTTCATGTTGGACTCCCAAGTTTATCCATACCAAGTTTCAAGTCTTGATTCCAAATTTTGCCCAGTCAATTGGACAGTTGACCTAGAAATCAACTGTATTGGGGAAAAAGTCAATTGTGGCCAATTGACAGTCAAATCTCATGAAAATTGACCCACATCAACATTATAAACTCACATGGACCATTTGATCAAGTTTGGATCACAATTCCACAAGAAATTTGATCAGATCACCAAAAGGGCAAAATGGTCATTTTTAGGGTTTTGACTGCACAAAGGCAATTTTTGACTGTTTGACCTAGCCAATGGCACACCAAGCTCACATATGGACTCAAGGACCCCATGGAATTATCTTGACATGTTCAACAAGTTCAAAAGATCCCAAATACACAAGATTGACAGTTGAATTTCCCAATCAATTGATCAATTTTGACTGTATACTGAAAAGTCAAACTTTGACTTTTTGGTCAAAATCAAGGGTCAAGATTCATTTTTCATCAAAACATGCCAAATCATGAAACTTGTTCATCAAGAAATCAAGAAATGCAAATTAGGGTTTGAAATGAAGATTTTTCATAACTTAGAATTTTTCTAAGTTATGAAAAACCCTAATTTTTTCCTAACTTTGTCCCACTTTCTCACCAAGATCCATTTGGATTCAAGCAAAAGTAAAAACATGAAAGTTGTAGTCTATTGCATAATCTACAACTTTTATTCACAAAGTTTTCCCAAAATAAGCTTGTAGCTCAAGTTACAATTTTTGGAACAAGGGTACCAAACCATTCTTCACTTAGAGAAAATTTGACCTATTTTAGGCAAGTTTTTTACCTAACTTCAAGACCATTTTTCATACATTTCCACTTGGAATTTAAATTTGCATTTCAAAGATGGATTGTAGTACACATTCCAAGCTTTCCAAAATGTCCAAGAACTCATCAAACAACCTCATGGTTAGGGAGAATCAAATTTGACAATATGGGAAAAACTCACTTTTGAATTGGCCAAGTTACATGTTCATAACACTATGCATTTTCAATCTCAGCTTGCACAACTTGATTACAGGTCTTTTATCTCAATTACACTCATAAATTTAATGCCAATCCTTTGTGCCAAGACCATGTTCTATGTGTTCAAGCATTGCCTAAAGGTTTAATCCCAAATTGGAAAAAGCATTATATCCATTTTTGCAAAAGTTACACTTTATGTCCAAAGCAAATCCAAGCAAGTACATTTGAAATATCTTTGGCACAAGTTTATAAGTTAATCACACTGATCAAGACTGAGTTATGCAGCACATTAGAGGGGCCTCTACCTGTCTAGAACTGAACTTGGCCATTGCTGGCTTAAAGTTTAAGAAACATAGCATAACATGTACCAACTCTCATATCAGTTAACCAAGGCTTAGAGAAAGTTATCAAACACATTCAAGACATTCATCCTAAGCTGAAGCACGACCCTAAGATCCCCAATACCTCCCCATTCCCAGAATCACCTTCAAACTGCTCAAAACAGGGCATCCCTGCAGTTTGAGTTCCATAGCTCAAACCTTCCATGCTTTCTTGCTAAAAACACATCAAACACATTCCCTAACATCCCTTGAAGCTAATCAAAACCTAAGACACGACCTGTAACACTCCCAGGCATCATCACCATTTTCATTTTCTTGTTTTGCAGTTGAAGTTCTATAGCACGATTCAAAAAGTTTCAAGACAAAGTAAAGCTTGGAATAGCATCCCTGTACATCAAGGAAGCTGTACCAATCATCACCTTGCATTGAAGACACCTCAATCACCAGATACAACTTCAACTGAACAGGTAAGTTCATGAACACAAATCTCTTTATCCAGGCATTGTTAGCTTTAGGTTTGTGAAGAAAACATGTCACATTCATAGCCCTGAACATGCCCATGTGATTATATTTCATTTATATTATGTATGCTTAGAGAATTTTAAGTCTGAACATTGATAAAAATCTAGGTCAGGAATTGGGAGAGAAGAAATTCTCTCTCATTTCTGAGAGTTAGATTGATTTCTTTATATGTCTGGAATCGTGGCTTCAAGCTCTACAGGTTTCATGTTGGAAGATTTGGCAAAAGATCAAGGAATTGGAAGTTAGAAAACGCGTGTTTGCTTGAACAAATGTGTTCTGAGGTTGAAGATGACAGGGTTCTGGGCTGGGCCTGTTTGACTTTTCTTTTTGCACCATTTTTTCACTTTCACACCCCCTAGGCCCATTTTGCTTATTTTTATGACTTTTTGACTTTTTCTTATTTTGGTTTGACTTATTTATTTTTTCTTATAATATTAAAAATATAAAAAATATTTTTCTCACCATTTTTGAATTTATTAGGTATTTATTTGGTTTCTTTTAGTTTTGTGCATAAATAAATATATAAACTTGCTTTTTATTTAAAATACTAAAAGATAGTGCAAACACATTTTTATTTTCATTTTTATTTTGTTTTATCTTCTGAAAATATTTTGTATAAAAAATAATTTTTTTATAAATATTGAATATTATTATTTTATATATATATGATACATATTAGTAAATAATACAAATATTTATATATATTAGTATATTTAGGTTAAAATGTAAAATATACACACTTTATTTTTTTTATTAATATTTAATATAAAAAATACCTTTTTGACAAATATACTTCATTTTTATTTTATTTTTGTATATAATAAATAAATATTGTACATATTAAATAATTAATACATTTTATTTAATAAAATTAGGGTTTTGCCCTAAACATAAAAAACTCCAAAAAATAATACTTTTATTTTTGTTTATTTTGACATATAAAAATACTTTTTCCATACATACAAAAACCATTTTTGTATCTTGCATATTTATTCTTATTTCATTTAATTTGTGCAATTAAATATCTTGTAAATAATTCAATATTGATGTAATAGCCTAGGTTTAAATTCCTTGTCAAAAATCCCCATTTGAGCATTTGTACCCCCCTTCCCATATATTGTGTTGTAATAGCTTAGTAAATTTATTTTTCACAATTTATTGCTTTCTAATTATACCATGTTAGAATTAGGGTTTGTATGCGAATCAAAAACAACAAAAATAGTTTGACCTAATTTCAAGATAAACAAGCATGAAAATGGACAACACAAATCACACTTGCACCCCCCTAGGGTATTCCACTTGTTGCCTTCAATAAATGGGCCATATTGCATGTTAGGTCTCTTTGGGCAAAACAAACAATCAAATGATCATAGTCCCTCGATGACGCTTTCAAAAAGTTGCCTAAACAAATGATCAAGTCCCTTAAGGAAAATTACCCAAAGATACTTGGCACCATTGCAATTATGGTCTAAACGATGACCCACGCCCGTCCCTTTCACATCCTAACATGAGATTGTCCACCAAATACAATGGTGGAACAAACTTGTTAAAAGGGTTAAAACATAGCAATAATCTTTGAGAAATTTAGGAGTAGATAACCTCTTAGTTACTTGGATCAAACTTGCAAAAACAAAACACTTGCCTATTTTCTAAAACCACACCTCACAACACTTTCAAAACAACTTTCAAAAACAAATGAAAACCTTTTCAAAAGACATACACCTTTGTATACATCCCAACATGGATCATTACAAAGGTTGCCACCCCATTGGCTTCTTTTCAAAACATTTTCAAACCCACACACATAAAGCACCATTTCAAACAATTGGAAATCAAAGGCAAGTGATCTAAGCAAGTAACTAAGAGCCCATGGATAACCATGGATAGAAAGGGTGCTAATACCTTCCCTTTCTATAATCTACTCCCCGAACCCAAGAAAACATCTCAAAGGTTTTTGCTGTGCTTTTTAAACCTTTCCTTAGGATAAAATAAAAAGTCGGTGGCGACTCTTGCTCAACCGAAACATTTGCGAAAACAAATGCAAAACCATAGTCAGTTCTCCCACCGTATCACATGCATATTAATTCCAGATAAAAAACACAAGGATTGGAGGCGTGAAACAGAAAGAACAAAATTGAAATTTTGGACAAAAAGTGTGAGATCAAAATCCACTCTAGAGCCATCCTCATGGAGATTTAAAGATTCCAATCTATTCCACGACATCCCAGGAAGCTATTCCACCAATCCTCAAGCTTCAAAACGCCCATAATCGTGCCCACCACCCACCACGGTTTGCACTAAGAACTCAAAATTGTTTACCATGTTTTACGTATCATAAGCATGTTTTTAATTATATATTCTTGTTCATCATCTTGTTTGCAAGCTATTGTTACCATTTAATTGCATTTATAGCGCATGAATCACAATATGCCATAGCTAGGGTTTCAAGCTTCATTTTGGGGTTTCTTAACCTAGGCAAAATTAGGTTTGATAATGGGTACCATGGTGATCAGGGCTTCACGCCCAGTTGATTCATGGCCACCAATTTAATTTATCTTGCATGTACATGATTTTTGAGATGAACAGGGTTATAGCTACGAACAAATGTCCGTAGGTAAAAGTTTGAACCTAAAACAACAGTCCCAACGAAGAAGACAATGGCGTGGCAAGGTGTGGTTGGTCCATTCAAATTTCGCGCGTTTTGCTGGCAGGATACTTGATTTGGCTTTTTGATTTTATTAGTTTATTATGTTTACAAGTTAACAACGCAACACAGATGGTTTGAAGGAACGCCTTTGATGCACACGTCCTGGGTTCGATCCCAAGCGTGTGCATTTTATTATTTTCCTAATTATTTCAGGAAAATCCAGTGCAATCTTCCCTCACATACCCTCCGTACACGCTCAATGTCTATCCATTAGATGCACTGCTGGCCAGATCTCATGCTTCTCCAATGAAGGTTCATGGTACTCCTCCAGGTCAATGCTACACCAGATCCAAAGGTTAACTGGGATTAGATGCTTAATGGGCCAAGGATTTCAGTTTAACACCCCCCAGAATTCCTAACAGCAGGCCCCACTTGGTTATTTTTACCATTCTTTTCTTTAATTTCTTTTTTTAATTATTTTGTTTTTTTATTAATACAAAAATTATTTTATTAAATTAACTAATCAAAAATCACAAAAAGATTTATTTTCTTGATAAATATTCTTTTTAAATTAATTAGTTTAATTAATTTAGGGTAACTTTAATTTCTTTCATAATTTAAAACAAGTAAAATTAGGGTTTGAGATTTTGGCACAATTTAATTAATTTTCTTTAAAAAAATACATCAAAAGTCATTTTTCTCGTAAGTATTTATTTCTTTAATTAATTAGGTTAATTAGAAAATTAGATTAATTTATTTCTTTTCATAATTCAAAAACAATTAGAAATTAGGTTTAATTAATTTGCAATTGAATATTTTCTCAGATAAAATCCAAAAAATACTTTTTCTCTCAAATTAGGGTTTTAAACTATCCCAATCGTCCTCGCATTTAATTTTCCGCACGCTTGTTTATTGTTTTTGCCATTATTTTGTAACTGTTTCAAGGTTGTAATAGTTTTAATTAGGGTTTAAAATTTTGCACTTTCATTTCCCGTCAAGGAAATTATGTAACTGTCAAAGCCATGTAATAGTTAGGATTATTTCCGCTTTTACTTTCTGCAAATTATTAACTGTTAGACGTATTGATAGGATTGTATGACAAGAATGCATGAAAAATTAAAACAGTTAGAAAACCCTAATGTGAAAAGACTAAAATAACTGAAACAAATCACTCGCACATGTTCGCTCCTAGGGTTTACCTCACTTCGGTTGCCTTTGGTAAACAATCATTAAGCATAGGAGATTTTAGCGGTTGCCCTCCAGTCTAAAGAGATCAAAGTGTCCCATTCGAATGTTGCCTAGGAAATGTTGCCTCAGAAAGATCTTAAGACTCTAGGGTTACTACTAAAGTTTTCTAACTATTGCTTTAGTGATTGTACTCGTCCCTTTTGAATGCCCCTTACAACTCCAATGACGGTGTTACCTACTCCTTAATAGTGGGATAGCGCTGTCTAAAGGAAATAAAACGAACAATCTTTTTTTCGAGTAGGTAGAATCTTAAGTACTTGCTCAATGAAAACTTTTTCGCACAAACACCTTTCAAAACAAATTTTCAAAACAAACTTCATCACATCCTTGAGGACTGATACAAGGGTTATCACGAAGTAAAACATTTTCAAGACAACACACATAAACAATTTGAAAAATGAGCAAGTACCTAAGAGCCTGTAGATAACTACGGATAGAAAGGGTGCTAACACCTTCCCTTTCTATAATCTACCCCCCGTACTCAGAATATCTCGAAAAAAGGTTTTTTCTGTTCTTTTTCCTTTTCCATGATTAGATAAAATAAAAGTCGGTGGAAACTCTTTCTTACCGCAACATTTTGCGAACAAAAAACGCAAAACGTAAACCAGTATAAACAGTCGGTTCTGCCACCGTATCACAGAAACATTGTCACCAGTTGTTAAAACCATAACTGTGAGAATTTTCCTTACTCTTTCTATCACACATGGTTGGCCCATTCAACAGTTATACATAAATAATTCCATTCTCAATGGCATCCTTAATAAGGAGGTTTACGTGGTTCAGCCTTCTAGATTTGAACAGTCTGATCCTAAACTAGTGTGCAGGTTAAAGAAATCTCTTTATGGTCTTAAGAAGACCCCAAGGGCCTGGTTTTACAGGTTAAAAGGTGCTCTCATTTCTTTGAATTTTACTACTAGAAAGTGTGATCCATCCTTGTTTATGCTACATACTTCCACAAATTGCACACTAGTTCTAGTGTATATGGATGGCATAATCATCAGAGGAACCTCAAAGGCTTTCATTCAACAACTCATTACAAAACTGAATTTCTCCTTTTTTCCCTTAAAGACCTAGGGCAACTCGATTATTTCTTAGGCATACAAGTTCAACATCTACCTAATGGTTTTCTTATACTGTCACATACCAAGTATTTAAAGGATGTTCTCATCAAGTCTAACATGGAATCTGCTAAGAGCATTGCCTCTCCCATGGCATCCAACACAAAACTGTCTAAAGTTGGCTCAGAAAATGTTGTTAATCCAACAAGGTTCTGGTCATAGTAGGAGCTTTACAGTATGCTACTATAATCAGGCCTGAGATCTCAAATCCTCTTGAAGATCACTGGAAAGTTGTCAAGAGAATCTTGAAATATTTGCAAGGGACCTTACACCATGGTCTCCTTTTGGTTCCTGCTACATCTATATCTCTCATCACCATAACTGGATTTTGTGATACAAACTAGGCTTCTAACCCAGATGATAGAAGGTCCACATCTAGAGCATGTATTTACCTAGGGCCTAACTTAGTTTCTTGGTGGGCCAAGAAACAAACACTGGTTACCAGATCTAGTGTTGAAGTTGACTACATGTGCTTGGCACATGCCACAACTAAAATTCTATGTCTCCAATCATTGCTAACTGAACTCAAAGTCAAGCACCAAGTCCCTAGGATTTTATGTGATAATTTAAGTGCAGTTTATTTTTCACATAATCCACTTCATACTAGGACAAAACACATGGAATTAGACATCTTTTATGCCAGGGAAAAATGATCAGCAAAAGCCTCATTGCCTCACACGTACCAGCTCACAGTTAATGAGTTGACATCCTTACTAAGCCTATATCTACTGTCAGATTCATTAAACTCAGCGACAAGCTAAAAGTGGTTGATAAGTTGTCACTACACAACCACCATGATCTTGATGGGAATATTAGGGATACTAGTTATTATACTAAGGGTAGTTTAGTAAACTGAAATCATAACAAAATTGTGTTAAGATTACTAATATCAGTTGGTGTATTAACCAACTATAAATATCAAACTAATGTAACAAAAATGAATAATAATAACAGAATCTCTCTCTCTCTCTCTCTCTCTCTCTCTCTCTCTCTCTCTCTCTCTCTCTCTCTCTCTCTCTCTCTCTCTCTCTCTCTCTCTCTCTCTATATATATATATATATATATATATATATATATATATATATATATATATATATATATATATATATATATATATATATATATATATATATATATATATATATATATATATATATATATATATATATATATATATATATATATATATATATATATATATATATATATATATATATATATATATCCTCATTTCATCCTTTTCCTTACTTGCTATGGATTCCATCTTCTAACAAAGCAATCCCCTTATATATAAACCTAATTCCTTAGTGTGACATCCCCCTTGTTGGCCATCATGGATTGATGTAGGCCTATTCTGGAAAATTGGTCTCCAAGTTGGATTTGACTTGTCATTCCAACTTGTTCTTTTACATTTATTTCAAACCTCACACAGTCAAATTTGATTTTTTTTTGTGAAAAGTTGATTTGGATTTTGTTTTGACCTTCGATTCCTTTAATTTTTATATGTCAACATGGGATGAAAATTCTATAATACTTGTCGCATTTTTATTCTATCATGTGAGTCCTATCATTTAGAGGGTGATGGCATGTGAACATATGTGCCATGATTACTACATAGAAACCATAATCGCCATTATGGCTTGATGATGTAATCCCTAGTGATATGATTTTCGGTTATTAATGAGTACAAAGTCTTAAGGGCCCCTTGATTTTCATCCATTATACATCTTCTCCTTTCACCTTCTTGATTTAATATAAGTGTATAAATAGGAATTGATCATTTCTTCTTCTTCTTCTTCTTCTTTTTAACTTTTTGCTCAGACTCGCCCTTGTTATTAGTCTTCTTCTTTCTCTCAAAGTGAACTTTTGTTGCTCATGTAGTCTTTATTTTCATCAAAGTTTCTTTTATCTCGTCACACATATAAAATATCTTCTCATTTGGTGATTTCTTCTTACTTTTCTTAGTTATATATTTATGTTATTTTGCTTCTTCCGTATTCTAACTTGCGATGGCACCGAATTCTCAATTGGTGGTGCTTTCTTATTGGGAGAAGTAATGCCTCATGAATTACTCTATTACCTCCCCCAATATTGGTTCATCGAGGGGTCTAGATCAGAAACTTGATCAATTACCTCTAAATGACACCTTTAATGCATTGATATTTATAATATTCGACCTTTTTATGCAAACTGAAGGGTTGGTTGAAACTCTCCAGACTACTTTTAGAATTACTGACTAAACCCACAAACCAACACGGGTCTTTTCAGCATGCTTTGCCCTCACTCACACATTTTCTGATAAACTTCCCATAAGGTCACCCATCCAAATACTACTCCAAGTCAAGCCTCCTTAATTATGAATTTCTTATCTGTTAGGCTACCGAAAAGAAGATGCATCTTGTTGGTATAGATAGTACCAATCAATCCTTATAAGCTTTCCTTCAACAATGCAGTTTCATACCTGCACAACATCAGGATCCCTCTCATTCCAATGTGAATTCAGCGACCACTCCTCATCATCTTCAGCCTCGGGTGTTACATGTCACTCCCCCTCTTTAGGCTCGGGTGTTACAAGACCACAAGCTTTTTCTTAGTTCGTCCCCTGACCACATCATATTTGGAGAGGTCTATTCTGATATCATTTGTAATGCCTCAGACTGCTTTCAAGATTACCGATTGACCCCAGAAACCAACATGAGTCTTTTAAGCATGTTTTCTCCTCACTCACACACTTTCTGGGAAATTTCCAAAAAGATCACCCATCCAAATACTACTCCAAGTAAAGCCTCCTTAACAATTGAATTCTTATCTGTTAGGCTACCGAAAAGAAGATGCATCTTGTTGGTGAAATTCTTGCACACACAATATAAATGTCAAGACTGATGTCTTAACAACACACGATATCAAGACAGATGTTATGTGTAATTCCGGATTGGTTTAATTAATTATTTAATTAGATATTTTCGATTAATTTCAAATTATTTGTTGAAATGTTGTGTTACGTCGATATAAGTTATGGTGTTGTTATTAGTCAGTTAAATTAAGTTGATTAATAGTATTAATAAATAATATTAGAAAGTATAGAATATTAGTAGAATATTAGTTGGACCTATTTTGATGGTTATAAGTAGTAATAGGTGGGGTGTGTAAGTTGATCCTATTAAGAATAATATTATTATTAAGTTTAGTTATAATAATAAGAAATTAGGTTAATTGGAAAAATCAAGAAGTCTTACAGCAGTATGTGAGAAGTTACAGAGAAGAGAAAAAAGGAAAAGAGGCAAAGCTAGGTGCGAACGAAAAATTGTAGAGCGACCTTCAATCTAAGGTAAGGGTGGGGTTCTGACTCTATAATGGGTATTATGATAGATATTATGTAGGGATTGGGTTGTGCAGAATTATTTCTTTGTGCGTATAATTATTGTAGCTGTATCTGGATTTTTTTGTTACCTTGTGGTGGTTCCTTATGAAATTGTCTGCATAGTTATCTTGTGCAGTCGATGAAACACCTTTGTTGGCAATTGTTTCTTTCTATTGATCTATTTGTTGTATACTGCGTTGTATCATGTTATTGTGAATATGGTGATGATCGAAGGAAACTTTGAACTATTTTGTGTTGGTATCAGTAACAGACTGAAGTCTGTGAGGGGCTAGAAAACATGATGTGCCAAGGGGCATGGTGTGTGTGCCGATCGGTACAGAGACAAAATGAGGGGGTACCGAGCGGCAGGGTTATTATGACGGGGGGCACATGTTTTTCCTTATTCCCTTTTTACTCATGTGCATGCTAATTGGTTAATTATTTTGTTTAACATTCGTAGCATGATAATTGATCGTACCTGATCAGAATTGGACCGTCACAACTGGTTCGAACTGAATTTGAAGGAGGGGGGGTACCTGCAAGACACTCCGATGATAAAGTGAGAAACAGAATGAGCAGGCGAATTGTATGTAGGTGTGAGTGAATGAATACCTGGCCCTCTTGAAATAGAGGGTATTTATAGCCCCCAACATTGGGCCAAGGTCCCTTTATTGGGCTGACCAAACAAGCCCAACAAAGGGACTGCCAGGTTCTACATGGAGTAGTGGGGACCTGCACGTGGTCCCCTACCTGGATGATGCTCTCTACAGAAATAGGGAGGTGAAGACACGGTCTTCTTGGGACCCTGAGGACTCTGAGATATTCAGAGAGGTTGAGTCTGCCCTACGAGGAGTGTGTTCGAGCAGGACCTGGATTGAGACGTTCCTCGTCTGGGACGTCCCTTGTCGGGGACTCTCTTCACGATCACCGGCGGGCACAATTGTGTTCGACGACATGCATGATCGAGGCGTGTCGAGGATTCTAATACTCAACATGGTATGTTGTAAAGCTTGGATTGGGCCTCGCTGGTAATTGGGCCACAGGCAGGCCCAGTCCAGAACAGGAGCCCCCCAAGTCGCTGCTCCTGGTACGAGAGTTGTGACTTAACTCAAACTCGTTATTTCGTGAGGTTCTCTTGTGTGACGCAGGGGATTCCAACCGGGGAGAACAGGCATCGCCCGATTTGTGATTTTCCCCGTGTAGTGATCGAGGAGCGTTCGAGGAATATTTGCGGGGAGGTGGTGATGCATCAGTTAGACACGTGGTGCGGCTCTTGGGAACCATAATGCCGACCTAGGGAGCAGGGCCATCATTGTCTATGTAAGTAGGCGTCGAGGACGGGGGCGGTTCGTGGTTGCCCGATGCGACGTTTCATATTCCACGTCATCTCTATAGATGGGGCTCCAGGGCCCATAGTTCGTTTCACCTCTTTACGCTTCTCACACTTTCTCTGTTTTCACTTCCGTGAGTTTTCATAACGTCGCTGAGACTGCTGCGCTGTCTGATTACTTCCACCACTGTCGCTTTTCAAATCTTCTTCCAAGTAAGTGTCCTTTCCCTTTGATTTCTCGTGTTGTAGATAGTTTTGACAATGTTTTAGTAGTAGAAACTTGTGCCTGGGGGTTATTCCCGATATATTTAAGCGCGCTAGGTGCTTGATTCATGGTTGTGCCCGGGATATTCATAAGTTTAGGCATATGGTTCCTGATCGTGCCCGTGAAAATCATGTGTTTTGGCTAGTAGATTCATGAACTTGGTCAGGAGATTCATCCTTTCGTTAGTACGTAGGCTAGTTTCCCAGTAATATTCTTGTATCGGGCCAGCAAAATTTTGAACTTGGTCGCGGGATTCATGCTTCTCCCGGGGTACTCATGTTGTACTCGCGTCGTTCATGATTGATGTGCGTCTGCCGCTGGGGGTCGTTGTTTGGTTGAGATCCACTTGTTTCCCGTTTCTCGTGCGAATGGCCGTAGACTCAATCTGAGTATTATTTACTTCTCCCCGTCTTTGTGGCGGGCAAGCGGATTTGCTGTCGAATTCACCGGTTTCCTGTACTTTGCAGGTAAATGGACGACATACCGGAGTCCTCGGGGCGTGATGACGTCGAGGAAACAAGTACAGCGGAAGAAATTATCACCTTGGTCGACAACGTAGACGATTACACACTGGATTGGGTTGGTGCTGAGCCCCGGGGAATAGCTTCGATCTATAGCCTTCGTAGTAGACAAACTTATAATGTCGTCGAGTATGGCGGTGGTCAAGAAGGATTTCAAAGGAACTTTAAGATGATGAGGCCGTCGAGGGATGCTCGAATCTGTTCGGAGTTCACGTAAGATGCATTCCCTATGTACGAGATCGTATTCATAGATCTCAGGCTTCGGTTTCCCTTCAACGACTTCCAGGTTTGGGTATTCAACCATCTAAACCTGGCCCCCTCTCAACTCCACCCTAATGTGATTGCCTTTCTCCGGGCATTCGAGCTCACTTGTCGCTTCCTGAGGATTGGGGCGACGATTCCCCTATTCTTCAGGGTTTTCCACTTACAACGGCAGTCCCGAGGAGGGAAACACAGTTGGGTGTCCCTTAAGCAGTCGAAGAGACTGTTTAGGATGTACATGGACTCCATGCAAGATTTTAAAGACAAGTGGTATATATTGCAACCGTCCACCCGTACGGCCTTAGATTCGTTGTTCGAACCGGCCACTGTGGTAGACGGGGATGGGGATCCATGTTTGGATGCCGAGGGTAATACCGAGGTCGGGAAAATCTCCAGATTTCCCATTTACTGGTGCTCGGGTCATTATGACCATGGTCCTGGGCACTACCATACTCCTGCTGGGAGTATGAGTGCCGAGGACGAGGAAGCTTATGGCGTCTTGGACAAGTTTGTTGATGGCTTCTTTCCTGCTCGGTGGGTCACTAGGGAAGGGGATGACATTCTTGACGAGGAAGGTTATCCGACATTCGAGACGCGTCCGATTAATACCAAGGCGGTCGTCGAGTGCCAATCTTATGGGCATGCCGTAGATCTCTTAGGTTTCTTGCTTTGCTCTTATTGTTATTCCTTTTTAATTGCTTCTAATGTACATAGCTAACCCCGGTTCGCTTCCCTTGTAGGTCACATGGTGGATCGTCGTGAAAGATTGCTGAAGTTAACCCAGGAAAAGAGAATCAATAAGAGACTGGTGAGTCTGCAACAGGCCACGCGGATGGGCCCGCTTGCTGATTCAGGCAGGGAAGGATCTAGTGGGTCCTTGGGTTCTCCTGACACCGAATGCCAAACTGCACTGATCACCAGGAAGCGGAGTCGACCAGAGGATGGGGCAGAAGTGACTGATGGAGGTGCCTCTGCTCGGGCTTTCATCCTACCACCTTGCTTCGTGGAGAAAGACTCGTTGGAGGGGTTTCCCCTGATCATGTCCGAAAATGAGGCCGACATCATCAGGCGGCTTGACAAGAAAGGTCGAAGGAAACACCTTGCTTCTAGTATGGTTGGTGTGGTAAAGATGGCCGAGATGGCGGTGGTCCTCGCATGGGAAGGATCAGATTCCACAGATCGTGTTCGAGAGCTGGAGTCGGAGAAGACGGCTCTTGCGGCCAAGTCTCGCAAGTTGAAGGCAGCCCTCAGACGCTCCAAGGAAATGTTCTGCAAACAGTCGGGTTTGCTGTCAGGGGAGAAGGAGAGGGCTGACAGGGCTCTTGAGGAAAGATATTGCCTTCAACTTGATAGGGAACGATTGGAGAGCGACAACCAACGGTTGTCAAGAGAGATTGAGGACCTGAAAGCCGCTATGCTTCCTGTTGTACCCCAAAATTTGCCCTCCCATATTCTTCAAGAAATTGCCAAGTCATGCTTCAAAATTCCCCAGGGGTTGCACAGTGTAAGAGTCTCCTAAGCAGTCAAGATTAGGGTTTTTATTCTGATCAAGAAAATGAAGTTTCCAAGGGCCCAATCAAGTCTCATATGCCAATAAACATGGTCAAGCATCCTCATACCAAGTTTCAATACTTACAGCACAAAATTGCACAGTCAAAAACCCTAATTGCCCTACAGTCAACTGCAGGGGAAAAATGGTCATTTGACAGTCAAAAGTTCAAATTTTTGGTCAACATCTCATTTTGAAGCCACAAACATCATTTGATCAATTCTTGATCATGATTCTCAAAGCTTGGCTCAAAAATCATCAAGATGCAAAAGTTTCCTCATTTGGACAGCTGAAAAAGTCAACTGTAAATTGACCAGGGCATAACTTTCACATGGATTATCAGAAAAATTCCATCCAAAGCTCATTTTGAAGAGAAAGACATTTCCTACAACTCATATTCATACTTCAAGTCCAAGAAATGCTCTCACAAAAAGTTATCAATTTCAACATTATAGGTCATTTTCAAAAGTCAACAAAAAGGGACTTTAAGTCAAAGGCCATAACTTGAGATTGGTAAATCAAAATGACATGGGACCAAAGGCATTGGTTAGAGGACTCAAAGACCTTTCCAAAATGTCCAAGAACATGAGCAAAGATTAAAAATTGAGCAAGTTATGCCTTGTAGAAGTTGGGAAATTTTTGGATATTTTGAAAAGTCAACATTGATTCAAATGACCTAAAATTGCTAATGGGCCTATTTTTCTTCCATAATTCATCATCCAAGGCATGTGCACGACCACTTGGCCCAAAGGGAAGTATTTCTTCATTTTTTATTTATTTATTTGAATTTGTATTAATAATAATTCATTTAAATCAATTAAATACATGAAAAATATTTAACCTAAGTTTTTCAATCTTTTTGTGCATGAAATATACTCAATAATTCGTGCATAATCAAATATGGAAAGATTTGAAGAGAATTGATCATGATTGGTACAAAATAGCATGGAAAATATTGAAAAAAAGATCTTTGAAAATCAAATCTCTCAAACCATGAATGCCAAGGATTTGGATTGTTTTATTTGACCTAATTCTCTCTATACTTAAGCCTGAACACAAACCTAATGAAAGAGATCACTCAGCTGCGCAGGAACCTGAAGATCAAACTCACACTTTTTCTTAAAAATCTCAATTCTGAAAACACCTTTGCAGGGCGATTCAAGACAAAATAGTGATTCCATTAGCTTCTTTGAGGATTATAGGACGTATTCCAATCATTCCCTAAGCCCCATACTCAAGAAAACGCGAGATCACCATTGAAGTTGGTAAAGAAAATTTTAGAATCGGTTTCTATCATTCATGCATTGTTAACATGTTTCATTGTTATTTTTGTGTTTAGAATAATGTTTGCAAGCTAATCATATGCTTTGATTGAATTATTATGCACTGTATGCAAAGATGCCATAGTCGTGTTTTAGGGTTTACAGGATTTCAAATTAGGGGTTTTAAAATAAGGAAAAATTGGAGAATCACGATGCCATGGTTGCAACCAGTACACTTGGACGAAGAAGAATCCACCCTCGCGCCTAATTTATGATGATTCCTGGCCTAATCGTTATTTTCTGTAATGGTGTCTTAGGGAACGGTATAAAAACCGTGGCCTATGTTTTTATGTTTCAGGAAAAGCAAAACAACGCGAGGAAGATGATGACGTGTGGAGCGATGATTGGAGTATTCAAAAATTCGCGCGCAGAAGGCATTAACGAATTGTCTTATATTATAATGTTTGTTTATTATGTGATGTACAGCAAACGCGTGTGGATCAATTGGCAAGGCTTACTATTGGTAACGTTCAGGACCTGGGTTCGAGCCCCAGGTCCTCACCCCTTTCAATATTATTTTTCAGTTAACGTTCCCATGCAGATTCAGTATAGTGGATTACCATGCACCCACGCAATCCAACCATCCACGCGTCCAGCTTCAGCAATCCAAAGGCATAGATTTGGAGAACATGGTGCACTGCAGTCAACCACTCCACGCGTTGCATGAAAAAGTCAATGAGGCCATGTTGATTTGGGCTCAAATTCCTGGGCTTAACCTCCATATTAAGGGGCAGACCCCCTAGGTTTGCAATCAATTTTTACTTTCTTTATTTCTTTTATTATTTATACTTTCTTTTTTATTGTTTTATTAATTAATTTCATATTTTCATAATATAAAAAACATCAAAAAATCAGAAAAGACAAGAAAAATAATAAATATTTTATTTTAGTATGTATATTTTGTAAATAAATTTGCATGTAAATTAATTAGTTTTAAATTAGGTTTTAATTTTAACTTTTTTTAATAAAAAATCTAAAAAAAATATAGAATTAGGGTTTAATTAATTTTCATCTTTTTTCTTTTATTCCATAATAATTAAAAATTAGATATTTATTTTTATAATTAAATTGTATATAAAAATTAGGGTTAATTTTAGGTTAAAAATTTCAACATTTTTCATAATAAAACAAAAACTGTAGAATTAGGGTTGGCATTTAATTAATTAATTTTTCTCATAAAAAAACATAAAATACCAAAAAAAAAAAAAACAATTTCTTTTCCTTTTAATTTTAATTAATTCATCGTTTAATTTAATTTTGCAAAAAGGGTCCAACGCCCTCGTTTAATTCTTATTAACTCGCATATTTATTTTATTTCGTTTAAATATTTATGTATCTCTCCCAAGGCCTTGTAATTAATTTCTCGCATTTTTAATTCCTTATTTTTTTTTACTTTCTTTATTTTTCTGTCAAATCGGGTTCGAGAAATTTTGGCGATGTGGACCCGCGCCTTTTGTAATAGCTTAGGAACTTTACATTTCCCGCACTTTTTTTTAACTGTTAATAAATGCATGCAAGAATGAATGAATAAAAATAAAAACAAACGCATAGATCACTTTGACATGACAAAAGACAAAATATCTGAAAACGACACACGAATCACACACCACCCCTAGGGTACGCCTCACTGTTGCCTTGCCTCGAAAGGTGATCGACGAGTAGAGGATGTCTTAGTAAGTCCTCATGATCCGGGAACTTGGCATGAGGGTAGCTTCTAAGGTGTCTTCCTATTGCTCCGGTGATCACCATGTCTCGAACCTCGAATTGACCCGAACACCTCCAACGGTGGTGCTACCTACCTCTCAATGGTGGGATGGCACTACTTTAAAGGACGTTTACACAGACGAATTCCTTAGGGTAGGTAGGTTCTCATAGATACTTGCTCTAAATTTCAAACAAAAATTCAAAAATACTTTTCACACCGACACCTTTTCAAAAAGCTTTCGAAAGCAATTTTTCAAACACTCTTGAGGACTGATACAAGAGTCGAACTGAAATTTTCAAAGAAACTTTTTAAAACCCACAGTTGAAAAGCAAACAAACCATTTTTGAAAACACAATGGAGCAAGTATCTAAGAGCCCATGGATAACCATGGATAGAAAGGGTGCTAACACCTTCCATTTCTATAATCTACCTCCCGAACCAAGAGCAATCTCTTTAAGGAATTTTTCTGTGCTTTTGTCCTTTCCATTTGGAGAAAATAAAAGACGGTGGCGACTCTTGCTTCCGCGACATTTCGCGAACCAGCGTTAAACAGTCAGTTCCAGATCCACCGATCACAGAACTGGCGACTCTGCTGGGGACTACTTTATAAAGTGAGGTGTACCTTAGGGTTAGTTCATAACTGTGTTTTCAATTGTATTGACTTGTCTGCTTTAAATTTGTGGGTTGCATGGGAGTTACATAGATCCTAACCCGGATCTGGGGATACCCTGTTTAGGTAGCATAAGCTGTGAGGGACCTGTCCGGCATAGACCGACACAGGTGAAGCAGTGGCTACGTTGGTGTGGCACCTTGGTCTGTACCGATATCCCTTGTGTCGCAACGAGGAGAATATGGGTCTTCTAAGGAGTCATTAAGCACCAACAACCTTAGAACCTTAATTGACACAACTTGGCCTTTAGAATTGTAGCAGTATGCTACGCCCATTGAGGCTAAACTCTCGTGATGGTTCTGGCCGCAAGAAAAGATTGCGATGCTGGAGTTATGACCGATTGAGGGTAGTCAGTGATATTGGGATCCTCTAAGAACCCGGTTACTTTGATAGGACAGGTATGAACCAACAAACTGAAAGAGGGTAGTACCTAGACCTCATGATGGCCTAAACTTTAGGGTCTTGCCTTGTGTGACTTGTGTGCCTTACCATGTTTGCCTTTGTATCTATTTGTGGTGTGCTTTATCATAACATCATAACATCATGAGCATTGCATGCATCCTGCATAAGGACTGACCATTTCAAAGACAAGAGGGTTTCACCTTTGCTCTGTTTTGTAGGACCATGATGCCTGTGCGAAGGAATACTATCCGGTTCAACTTTGTTCGTTCACCTGAGTTGCTTGATGAGTTGGTTAGCAGAATTCCAAATACCACTTCCTTCATTCAGAGGCATGGTTCTCTTCTCAGTTTAGTCACTGCAAAGCGGGATCAACAGTTGATGAGTGTTCTGACCCAGTTCTATGACCCTCTGTACCAGTGCTTCACCTTTCAAGACTTCCAGCTGGTCCCTACCCTGGAAGAGTTCTCTGATTTGCTGGGTATCCCTATCTTGGATCAGACTCCCTTTACTGGTTGGGAAAAGACCCTCAGACTTGAGGATGTTGCTGCAGCTCTTCCTTTGACCCATCAAGAGGTAACAGACAATTGGGTGACTAGAAGCGGAGTTAAGGGTTTCTTGGCCAAGTTTCTGATTGGTAAAGCTAACAGTTTCTGGAATGACCTGGACTTTAGGGCATATGAAGACATCTTGGCTCTCCTAATCTATGGGTTAGTCTTGTTTCCTAATCCTGACAACTTCATCAGTGTCACTGCCATAAGGATCTTTATGTCTCCGAATCCTGTGCCCACTCTCTTGGGTGACATCTTGCAACAACTCCATGCTCGTACTACCCGAAGACGAGGAACCCTATGGTGTTGTATCCCTTTGTTGGCGAGGTGGTTTATTTCGCACCTCCCCAAGTTCATACTGAAGAACCAAGAAGGAAGAGGTTGGGCTCATAGGTTAATGTCACTCACCGACAAAACATCATTTGGACTTGCAGAGGTTTGGATGAGATAGCGATTGTTGATCGATGCGGGGAATACCCTAATGTTCCTCTGATTGGTACCCAGGGAGGGATCTCGTACAATCCATGTCTAGCGCTCCGTCAGTTTGGAAGAGCAAGAAGAGCAGGCCCCCATGAGATGTTGGTGCCTCACATCAGTTTTGAGTTTCAGGTGGATAGTGACGAGCTGCGTCGTAGGTTCATCAAGGCTTGGGACAAGGTTCATAAAGCTGACCCACAAGAGTTAGGGCCAAAGACTTCTTTACCTATGGAAGCCTACTACAAATGGGTTCGCATCCGTGCTCAGAAGTTAGGTATGCCGTATGAAGCCATCAGACCCGTCATTCTTGAGTGTCCTGATAAAGATGGTGTCCCTCCGACTGTCCTTCCTCCTCAGATACCTACTGATTATGAGACATTGAAGAGATCTTGGTCGCAACTGCGAGAAGAGCGGGATTTTTACCGGGAAAAGTTCAACGAGCAGGAACTAAAGATCCAGAAGCTGACAAAGCAGTTGGAGAATGAGAGAGCTCTGAATGCCTACATCCGTACTGAGAAGAGGAGACCATGGGATCAATAAGGAGCTCCAGATGTTCTTTTACAGTTTTATTTCCTTCCTTTCATGTAACGCCTAAGGGCAACCTGTTGAATAATTTCAGTTTCAAAGTTGAATCTAATGAAGTGTGTTCCTTTTTGTTTACAAAGTTGATTCCCGATTGTCTTTGAAAACATAAATCATACGCATTCCATTCATCATGTGCATAGCAGGTTTTCTCCTTTTCAGGTTGCTTACTGTTCTTCGCTGTTTATTTCAGCATCATGAATCCCGACTCGTCATCAACTGAGACATCCATCAAGGCTCTTCAGGCGCAGAATGCGCAGTTTCAGGAATTAATCAAGGGTTTGGCTCAAGGCCAAGAAGAGCTGAAGGCTATGCTCCTGAAGAAGGAGAAGAAGAAGAAGAGAAGGACTGTTCTGTTCAACTCGGGCCGAAGGTTCGGCAATACTCTGCAGCATGAAGAGGCTGGTTCTTCTGTTGGCAAGGGTACTCCTCAAGAGGCAAGGGTTCCTAGTCCGGTAGTCTCCGACAACGAGACTGATTTTGATGAAGAGCAATATCCTCCTGCAGAAGACCGTTACAAGCAGCTGGAGGATAGGTTGAATGCTATGGAGATACAGCAGGTACCTGGGCTGGATTTTGGAGATCTGGGTTTGTCTACTGGTGTGATTATTCCTCGGAAGTTCAAAGCACCATCTTTCACTAAATATGACGGGGCGTCTTGTCCCAAGCTACATCTCAGGTCCTATGTTCGGAAAATCCAACCGTACTCGGCGGACAAGAATTTGTGGATCCACTTCTTCCAGGAGAGTCTTTCAGGGACTCATCTCGAATGGTTCTATCAGCTGGATGGGACCAAGGTTCGTAACTGGGAGGAGTTGGCTACTGCTTTCTATAAGCAGTATCAATATAATGCCGACCTTGCCCCTACACGTACCCAACTCCAGGGTATGTCGTTAGGTTCAAGTGAAGGTTTTAAGGAGTACGCTCAGAAGTGGAGAGACCTGGCTGGTAGGGTGCAGCCACCATTGACTGATCGGGAATTGGTGGACATGTTCTTGGGGACCCTATCTGGGCCATTTTTCAACCATCTTATCGGGAATTCGTCAGCAGGGTTCACTGATTTAATTCTGACTGGAGAAAGAATTGAGGCTGGGTTAAAGTCTGGAAAGATTCCGAAGGGTGCATCATCTAGTTCTGAGAAGAAACCCTTCAAGAAGGAGGCTAGTGCTGTATATGGTTCCAAGAGATCAGAGAGAACTGAACGCCGCCAATCTGTCAGTGCGGTAATGATTGCTAAGCCTGCTGCCGCTCCTCGGCCAACCAATCCTCAAAGGGCTGAAAGACCCCGGAGAGAATTCACCCGCTTGAGTATGACCTTGTCGCAGATCTTACCACAGTTGCTCTCAACCAATTTAGTGACTGTCAGGGAGGCTCCGAAGTTCCCCAATACTACATCTCCTAAGTACAACCCAAATGCTCGTTGTGCTTACCATTCTGATAGCCCGGGGCACTCTACTGATGACTGTTGGGCATTAAGGAGCAAGCTGCAGGACCTTATTGACGCCAAGGAGGTACAGTTTGAGGCATCTGAGAAACCTAATGTAGTGACAGCTCCCCTGCCTGCTCATGGAGTGAATGCTATTGGGGACGAAGACGAAGTGGATGAAGCTGAGTTTGATAGCTGGATCTACCCGGCAACCGACAGTGGACTTAATAATTGGAGTGCAAAGGACAATCTATCTATTTCTCTTGTTACTAAGTAATGAATTCCTATGTTTTTGGTATCTGTAATAAACAATAAATAAACTTTATAGCCCGGTGTCTTACCCGAGGCACCGTGGTTTCATTTGTGAGGGCATATAAATTGTCATTTCATATATCATGAATGAAAATCTTGGACGTTTTCTCGCATTACAAATCTTGTGCTCTTTTTCTGTCTTTCTTTCCTTTACATATATTTCAAAAACAGCTGTATTTACACACACACTCACTCATACAGGTTTCAATCCACTATGGATCTCACTGGTAACGGCTCTGCTACTGCCAGTTATGACTTCGAAAATCC
The DNA here is from genome assembly GCA_948472305.1 of Vicia faba. NCBI lineage: Eukaryota > Viridiplantae > Streptophyta > Magnoliopsida > Fabales > Fabaceae > Vicia > Vicia faba. The sequence goes on along the minus strand of OX451740.1, from coordinate 431,147,524 downwards.
GATCAACTTAGCCGAAGACGAAGGTGAAGATGATTGCGAAGTGCCTGGCGAGCTTGCAAGACTATTACTTCAGGAAGAGAGGGCAATTCAACCCCATGAAGAGCCAGTGGAAACAATAAACCTGGGTACTGAGGCAGACAGGAAAGAGGTAAAGATTGGTGCCAACCTAGAGCTCAGCGTGAAGCAACGGTTGACTCAAATGCTGCATGATTATATGGAGATCTTTGCTTGGTCCTACGAAGACATGCCCGGGTTGGATACCGACATTGTGGTCCATTACTTGCCAACTAAGGAAGACTGCCCTCCAGTTAAGCAAAAGGTCCGCCGGATGCGTCCAAAGATGTCTGAAAAGATTAAAGCCGAGGTTATGAAGCAGTTTGATACTGGGTTCCTTGCAGTGACTTCTTACCCTCAGTGGGTTGCTAATGTCGTGCCGGTACCTAAGAAGGACGGTAAGGTCAGAATGTGTGTCGACTACAGGGATCTGAACAGGGCCAGCCCCAAAGATGACTTCCCTTTGCCTCACATTGATGTCCTTGTTGATAATACTGCTCAGCACAAGGTATTCTCTTTCATGGATGGCTTTTCAGGTTACAATCAGATCAAGATGGCACCTGAAGACATGGAAAAGACTACATTTGTTACTCAGTGGGGCACCTTCTGTTACAAGGTCATGCCATTTGGATTAAAGAACGCTGGGGCAACCTACCAACGTGCCATGGTTGCTTTATTTCATGACATGATCCATCATGAGATAGAAGTGTATGTTGACGACATGATCGCAAGGTCCCAGACTGAGAAAGAGCACCTAGATCATCTGCAGAAGTTGTTTGACCGGTTGAAACTGTACAAGCTGAGATTGAACCCGAACAAGTGCACCTTCGGGGTAAGATCTGGAAAGTTGCTAGGCTTCGTCGTAAGTGACAAGGGCATTCAAGTGGACCCTGCTAAGGTCAAAGCTATTCAAGAGATGCCAGTTCCCAAGACAGAGAAGGAAGTCAGAGGCTTTTTAGGACGCCTGAATTACATTGCTCGATTCATCTCACATCTGACTGCTACCTGTGAGCCAATCTTCAAGTTGCTGAAGAAAGATCAGGTAGTACGTTGGAATGATGAATGTCAGGCTGCTTTTGACAGAATCAAAGAGTATCTCTAAGAACCACCCATCCTTATGCCACCGGTTGAAGGGAGACCTCTGATACTATATCTGACAGTACTTGACAACTCAATGGGGTGTGTGTTGGGGCAGCATGACGAGTCTGGCCGAAAAGAGCACGCCATTTATTACCTTAGCAAAAAGTTTACCGACTGTGAGACCCGATACTCACTGCTTGAGAAAACTTGCTGCGCTTTGGTATGGGCTGCTCGCCGGCTGAGACAGTATATGCTGACTCACACTACCTTGTTGATCTCAAAGATGGATCCTATAAAGTACATATTCGAAAAGCCTGCTCTGTCTGGGAGGATAGCAAGATGGCAAATGATCTTGACGGAATACGACATTCAGTACACAACCCAGAAAGCCATCAAGGGAAGTGTATTGGCAGACCACTTGGCACATCAGGCCGTCGACGATTATCAGTCAATGAACTTCGAGTTTCCGGATGAAAGCATCATGATAGTAACTGATTGTGAAGTACCTGGACCGGATAAAGGACCTGAGGAAGGATCCCGATGGTCTATACACTTTGACGGAGCCTCCAACGCTTTGGGAAACGGTATCGGCGCCATAATCATATCACCTCAAGGTACTCATACTCCGCTCACTGCCCGGCTATGTTTCAACTGTACCAACAACATGGCGGAGTATGAGGCGTGCATCATGGGTCTTCAAGTTGCGATCGACCTAAGGATCAAGTTTCTAAGTGTCTTCGGAGATTCCGCTCTCGTGATCAATCAGATCAAAGGAGAGTGGGATACGAAACATCCAAACCTGATCCCTTACAGAGAATGTGTGTTGACCCTGATTCCCCACTTCACAGAGATAACCTTTGAACACTTCCCAAGAGAAGAGAATCAGTTGGCGGACGCGCTAGCTAAAATGGCTTCTATGTTCAAAGTTAAATGGGATAATGAGGCTCCCCGGATCATCATCTGGAAACTGGACGAACCGGCATACTGTTGCGATCTCGAGACTGAATTGGTGACTGAGAGGCCTTGGTACCATGAGGTGAAGAGATATCTGGAAGCTCAGGAATACCCTGAAGGTGCCTCTGTCAATGATAAGAAGTTCCTGAGAAGGTTCGCAGCAAAGTTCTTCCTTAGCAACGGCATCTTGTACAAGCGGAACCATGATTCAACCTTACTGCGTTGTGTGGATAAGACGGAAGCAGAAAGAATCATGGAAGAGCTACATGAAGGGACCTTTGGTACATACTCCAGTGGGCACACTATGGCTAAGAAGATCCTTCGGGCAGGATATTACTGGTCCACAATGGAAGCTGACTGTTACCAACATTCTAGGACATGCCATAAGTGCCAGATTTATGCAGACAAGGTGCATGTTCCTCCAGTTCCTCTGAATGTTCTGACTGCACCTTGGCCGTTTGCAATGTGGGGCATAGACATGATCGGTGAGATTAAACCTACGGCATCTAATGGGCATCGCTTCATCCTAGTGGCGATTGATTATTTTACGAAGTGGGTCGAAGCAGCATCCTACGCTACGGTAACCAAGACTGTTGTGGCACGGTTCATTCGGCATAATCTGATCTGCCGGTACGGCGTCCCAGAGAGAATAATTACAGACAACGGTACCAATCTGAATAACAAGATGATCGCTGAGCTCTGCGAGCAGTTCAAGATACAGCACCACAATTCTTCTCCTTACAGACCGAAGATGAATGGGGCTGTAGAAGCAGCAAATAAGAACATCAAGAAAATCGTGCAAAAAATGACAGTGACTTATAAGGATTGGCACGAGATGTTACCGTTCGCTCTACATGGGTACCGTACCTCAGCTAGGACGTCAACCGGGGCAACTCCTTTCTCTCTGGTTTATGGTATGGAGGCAGTCTTACCGATCGAAGTACAAATACCCTCTCTCCGGATAATGAAGGATGCAAATCTGAACGAAGATGATTGGATCCAGACACGACTTGATCAGCTCAACCTCATTGATGAAAAGAGACTCGTTGCTATCTGCCATGGTCAGACGTATCAGAAACGGATGATCAGGGCATTTAACAAAAAGGTCAGACCACAGGAATATCAAGTTGGGGATCTGGTAATCAAGCGAATCATCCTTCCTCAGAGTGATCCAAGGGGCAAGTGGACTCCTACATACGAAGGGCCATTTGTGGTTAAACATGTGTTCTCAGGAGGAGCCATGATTCTAACCAACATGGATGGTGACGACCTTCCTCACCCCGCTAATGCAGACATAGTAAAAAGATACTACGCATGAAAAAAGTCCCGCTAGGCTGACATGCCTAGGCAAAAATTAGGGCTTCCCGTCGAACCAAAAGGGTTCGGGCAAAATGAAGGGATGAAATGAAAAAATCTGTACACCCGGCAAGTTGAAAACCTGAAAAGGCGGCTTGGGCAAAAATGGGTATCCCGGTGGACTGAAAACCCGAAAGGAAGGTCCAGGCAAATATTAGGGATAAAAGCGTAATACTATGTCTCACTGGATCAATTTGCATCCAGAATCCGGTATCTACATCAAGTTCAGACGGCATTGATCAGTCAGCTTCACCTTCAACCAAGGTCATCAAGTGATGAGACGCTCAGAGTTATAAAGGCAATAGCAGAGTTGAAACCCAGTGGATCATTCATTTCACACAGCTGTTTTATTTTGTACAAAACTTGTATAAACTCTTTTGTCCGGTGGCGTTCTCTTACTAGGACGTCAGCCTCTTGTACACAAAACGCCTATTTCCAGGCCATTCAAAATCAATACAAATATACTTTTCAGTCAAACGTGCCAACTGTTTTTCTTTTTCTGTTTTGTTTTGCGAAGAACGTCCAAGGTTCAATTTGTGATATATGCATTGACAATAATTTGCTAACTCATGAATATTTGCATACGAAACAAAGGATTAATTACAGGTAACATTAGAAACATGGGCAATAAAGAGTTGTCTAGGCAATCTAATTGTTCTGTCCTCCAAGGTACCAAGGTAGGTTCAACTAAAGAACATAACCGGCATATCTCAATTCCCCAGAGAGTCAGCAAGTCAATACACCCTTCCTCAAGCAAAGCTATTATCAACCTTAAGGAAGTTAAGTATCCTCCAGCAGATCTTAACATTCCCCGGCAGCACACGTATTCTTAACAAGCATCCCCGGCAGTCTTGGTCTAAAGATTGTTCCCCGACGGCATACCAACATTCAAAGGAACTACTTCCCCCGCAATTCAAAACTTCCCCAGGAGAGTCCAATCTAGTTCCCCAAGAAAATTGGAATCATCTCCCAAGCAGTAAGCTTATCCCCAGTAGATTCTGGAAGCTTATCCTCGCAGAACACGAACGCGTCGTCCGGCTTTATTCAAAGAGTTATTTCCTTACCAGAATATAACTGGGTTATCCTCAGCCAAAAGCCACGGAAAGGTCGTCGTCAACACAGTTCTTTCTTATCCCCAGCAAAGTCTATCAATACTTCCAACGCAACAAGGGTATCCTCAGCAAATTACTATCAACATTCAACAAAGTATCTCTCTCCCCACAGAGTATTTCTCCCCAGCAAGGTCGTCAGAGTACTTTCCTCCCTGCAGAGTTATTCCATTCGCCAAGTTTATTCCCCAACGGAGTTATCTTCTCCTATCGGTATTCTTGCAATTATCATCCCCAGCGGAAGCAAAATCTATTCTCCAACATCAGCCCAGGATATGACTTCCCGGCACCCGTCAAGGATTTACTTTCCTAGACGAAAACATACATTCCTAAACATCACATACATCATTATAGCATGCATAGACGCATCATATCTTACAAATCTCATTTATGTTGAGAACATCATTGCTTGGTTCATATCATGCATTGCATGTGACTGACCTTTACCTTTCAGGAAAGATTCAGTTAAATTCTCAATCATATTTCAAGACCTAGACCGGTTCAGTTAATCAACTCCAAAGATTTCTTATCCAGTCCAAGGCCTTCTCTAGTCCAGCTAAATCGACCCCAAACAGATTTTTCTGATGAAGACTCAGTAGAAGTTATCCAGGTTTTTCTCAAACGTCCGCTTTTGAGATTATAATTTCCTATGGTTCTCTCCCCAACGGTGCGGAGATGATAATTCCAACCCAGGTTTTTCTCAAACGTCCGCTTTTGAGATTATAATTTCCTATGGTTCTCTCCTCAGCGGTGCGGAGATGATAATTCCATCCCAGGTTTTTCTCAAACGTCCGCTTTTGAGATTATAATTTCCTATGGTTCTCTCCCCAGCGGTGCGGAGATGATAATTCCATCCCAGGTTTTTCTCAAACGTCCGCTTTTGAGATCATAATTTCCTATGGTTCTCTCCCCAGCGGTGCGGAGATGATAATTCCATCCCAGGTTTTTCTCAAACGTCCGCTTTTGAGATTATAATTTCCTATGGTTCTCTCCCCAGCGGTGCGGAGATGATAATTCCATCCCAGGTTTTTCTCAAACGTCCGCTTTTAAGATTATAATTTCCTATGGTTCTCTCCCCAACGGTGCGGAGATGATAATTCCACTCCAGGTTTTCCTCAAACGTCCGCTTTTGAGATTGTAATTGCCTATGGTTCTCTCCCCGATACTGCGGAGATGATAATTCCCACCAAGCATCTGAAGACCAGTTCCTGTAACCAGTCAGGACACATCTACACCAAACATCTGAAGACAAACTCCTGCAACATGTCAGGTATTCATTTTTCTTTTGCAGGTACGCAAGTTCTCGCTAAGGAATCTCTTACGCGATCAACATCCAGATGGCATCTATAAGCCCATCCACCTTCCAGCATCTCTTAGCATGTCATATATAAGCCCATCACCCCCATCAATCTCCAAATGGCATCTATAAGCCCATTTCCATCACATTGCTACTATGTGAGCGCAAATTTCTGGGCACTCTAGTGTTCAATCATCTTCTACCCTCGAATTACGAAAGGCACGTCAGCCAATCTGCATCCTCAGGTCTAAGAAGATTGAACAGGGGAAACTGTTGTACCCCAAAATTTGCCCTCCCATATTCTTCAAGAAATTGCCAAGTCATGCTTCAAAATTCCCCAGGGGTTGCACAGTGTAAGAGTCTCCTAAGCAGTCAAGATTAGGGTTTTTATTCTGATCAAGAAAATGAAGTTTCCAAGGGCCCAATCAAGTCTCATATGCCAATAAACATGGTCAAGCATCCTCATACCAAGTTTCAAGACTTACAGCACAAAATTGCACAGTCAAAAACCCTAATTGCCCTACAGTCAACTGCAGGGGCAAAATGGTCATTTGACAGTCAAAAGTTCAAATTTTTGGTCAACATCTAATTTTGAAGCCACAAACATCATTTGATCAATGCTTGATCATGATTCTCAAAGCTTGGCTCAAAAATCATCAAGATGCAAAAGTTTCCTCATTTGGACAGCTGAAAAAGTCAACTGTAAATTGACCAGGGCATAACTTTCACATGGATTATCAGAAAAATTCCATCCAAATCTCATTTTGAAGAGAAAGACATTTCCTACAACTCATCTTCATACTTCAAGTCCAAGAAATGCTCTCACAAAAAGTTATCAATTTCAACATTATAGGTCATTTTCAAAAGTCAACAAAAAGGGACTTTAAGTCAAAGGCCATAACTTGAGATTGGTAAATCAAAATGACATGGGACCAAAGGAATTGGTTAGAGGACTCAAAGAACTTTCCAAAATGTCCACGAACATGAGCAAAGCTTAAAAATTGAGCAAGTTATGCCTTGTAGAAGTTGGGAAATTTTTGGATATTTTGAAAAGTCAACATTGATTCAAATGACCTAAAATTGCTAATGGGCCTATTTTTCTTCCATAATTCATCATCCAAGGCATGTTCACGACCACTTGGCCCAAAGGGAAGTATTTCTTCATTTTTTATTTATTTATTTGAATTTTTATTAATAATAATTCATTTAAATCAATTAAATACATGAAAAATATTTAACCTAAGTTTTTCAATCTTTTTGTGCATGAAATATACTCAATAATTCGTGCATAATCAAATATGGAAAGATTTGAAGAGAATTGATCATGATTGGTACAAAATAGCATGGAAAATATTGAAAAAAAGATCTTTGAAAATCAAATCTCTCAAACCATGAATGCCAAGGATTTGGATTGTTTTATTTGACCTAATTCACTATATACTTAAGCCTGAACACAAACCTAATGAAAGAGATCACTCAGCTGCGCAGGAACCTGAAGATCAAACTCACACTTTTTCTTAAAAATCTTAATTCTGAAAACACCTTTGCAGGGCGATTCAAGACAAAATAGTGATTCCATTAGCTTCTTTGAGGATTATAGGACGTATTCCAATCATTCCCTAAGCCCCATACTCAAGAAAACGCGAGATCACCATTGAAGTTGGTAAAGAAAATTTCAGAATCGGTTTCTATCATTCATGCATTGTTAACATGTTTCATTGTTATTTTTGTGTTTAGAATAATGTTTGCAAGCTAATCATATGCTTTGATTGAATTATTATGCACTGTATGCAAGGATGCCATAGTCGTGTTTTAGGGTTTACAGGATTTCAAATTAGGGGTTTTAAAATAAGGAAAAATTGGAGAATCACGATGCCATGGTTGCAACCAGTACACTTGGACGAAGAAGAATCCACCCTCGCGCCTAATTTATGATGATTCCTGGCCTAATCGTTATTTTCTGTAATGGTGTCTTAGGGAACGGTATAAAAACCGTGGCCTATGTTTTTATGTTTCAGGAAAAGCAAAACAACGCGAGGAAGATGATGACGTGTGGAGCGATGATTGGAGTATTCAAAAATTCGCGCGCAGAAGGCATTAACGAATTGTCTTATATTATAATGTTTGTTTATTATGTGATGTACAGCAAACGCGTGTGGATCAATTGGCAAGGCTTACTATTGGTAACGTTCAGGACCTGGGTTCGAGCCCCAGGTCCTCACCCCTTTCAATATTATTTTTCAGTTAACGTTCCCATGCAGATTCAGTATAGTGGATTACCATGCACCCACGCAATCCAACCATCCACGCGTCCAGCTTCAGCAATCCAAAGGCATAGATTTGGAGAACATGGTGCACTGCAGTCAACCACTCCACGCGTTGCATGAAAAAGTCAATGAGGCCATGTTGATTTGGGCTCAAATTCCTGGGCTTAACCTCCATATTAAGGGGCAGACCCCCTAGGTTTGCAATCAATTTTTACTTTCTTTATTTCTTTTATTATTTATACTTTCTTTTTTATTGTTTTATTAATTAATTTCATATTTTCATAATATAAAAAACATCAAAAAATCAGAAAAGACAAGAAAAATAATAAATATTTTATTTTAGTATGTATATTTTGTAAATAAATTTGCATGTAAATTAATTAGTTTTAAATTAGGTTTTAATTTTAACTTTTTTTAATAAAAAATCTAAAAAAAATATAGAATTAGTGTTTAATTAATTTTCATCTTTTTTCTTTTATTCCATAATAATTAAAAATTAGATATTTATTTTTATAATTAAATTGTATATAAAAATTAGGGTTAATTTTAGGTTAAAAATTTCAACATTTTTCATAATAAAACAAAAACTGTAGAATTAGGGTTGGCATTTAATTAATTAATTTTTCTCATAAAAAAACATAAAATACCAAAAAAAAACAATTTCTTTTCCTTTTAATTTTAATTAATTCATCGTTTAATTTAATTTTGCAAAAAGGGTCCAACACCCTCGTTTAATTCTTATTAACTCGCATATTTATTTTATTTCGTTTAAATATTTATGTACCTCTCCCAAGGCCTTGTAATTAATTTCTCGCATTTTTAATTCCTTATTTTTTTTTACTTTCTTTATTTTTCTGTCAAATCGGGTTCGAGAAATTTTGGCGATGTGGACCCGCGCCTTTTGTAATAGCTTAGGAACTTTACATTTCCCGCACTTTTTTTTAACTGTTAATAAATGCATGCAAGAATGAATGAATAAAAATAAAAACAAACGCATAGATCACTTTGACATGACAAAAGACAAAATATCTGAAAACGACACACGAATCACACACCACCCCTAGGGTACGCCTCACTGTTGCCTTGCCTCGAAAGGTGATCGTCGAGTAGAGGATGTCTTAGTAAGTCCTCATGATCCGGGAACCTGGCATGAGGATAGCTTCTAAGGTGTCTTCCTATTGCTCCGGTGATCACCATGTCCCGAACCTCGAATTGACCCGAACACCTCCAACGGTGGTGCTACCTACCTCTCAATGGTGGGATGGCACTACTTTAAAGGACGTTTACACAGACGAATTCCTTAGGGTAGGTAGGTTCTCATAGATACTTGCTCTAAATTTCAAACAAAAATTCAAAAATACTTTTCACACCGACACCTTTTCAAAAAGCTTTCGAAAGCAATTTTTCAAACACTCTTGAGGACTGATACAAGAGTCGAACTGAAATTTTCAAAGAAACTTTTTAAAACCCACAGTTGAAAAGCAAACAAACCATTTTTGAAAACACAAATGAGCAAGTATCTAAGAGCCCATGGATAACCATGGATAGAAAGGGTGTTAACACCTTCCCTTTCTATAATCTACCTCCCGAACCGAGAGCAATCTCTTTAAGGAATTTTTCTGTGCTTTTGTCCTTTCCATTTGGAGAAAATAAAAGACGGTGGCGACTCTTGCTTCCGCGACATTTCGCGAACCAGCGTTAAACAGTCAGTTCCAGATCCACCGATCACACTGCCCGCCGAGGATGAGCCAGAGGGGATGGGTGACTTGCATACGTGCTCAGATTTTATTGCTCGTATCCACCTCTTAGAGTCAGATTGCGTTGGCGCTTTAGCCGACGGGTTTGAGGTTGCAGTGAGTCAGCTATCCATGCTAAATCTGGGCTTGAACACCGAAGGGGTTGGAGTTCTCTCCCATATCGTCGACGACCAGGTTATGCCTCCCCTCGACTCTCCTGATATGGACTTCAGCACTCTGGGGAATGATTGAGATTTTTTTGGTGTTTGGGTCTGCGCGCCCGTTTATTGTTTTTTGGGGCCTGCGTGCCCGTACTTGTTTTTGGGGCCTGCGTGCCCGTACTATTCTTAATTTCTTGGGTCGTCGTGCCCTGGACTGTAATTTCGAATATCGCCGGCCGTTGTGGTCGGTACATTGTTAATCCGTGTTTATGATTTCCTTTTCGACAGATGCTTTATTTGCAATTACCTGCTAGTATCTATGTATATGTTTGACTGTTATTTTTATAATGAATTCTTGGTAAAGTTTGTGACCGAGTGGAGATATCCGTTCGACCCTCGTGACGGTTCGACGCACTTCGAAATATGTCGAATATGCGGAGTGGAGTCCGCATGCCGGGTGTATGACAGTGATCGGGGTCCTATGCCCGCGGCGTGAACTGCCCATCACGAGCTGGGTGTTCTTCCATGTGGGTACTTCGACAGTGGAGCTCGATCGAGGTGTCCCTGCTGGGCATTTGCATTCGACTCATTGGGGTGAACGATGGTATTCCCTTGTTGGCCGGTAGGTCGGGTCCGTACCTTGACTCACCTACGCGGCGAGACTTTCCCTTTGTTGACTAAAGGTGAGTGTTCGACGACAAAAGTCCACAGTTGGCGAGGGCTTTAGCTATAGTACTGTTTCAGCTTTGTAGCATTCTAGGGTCGTGGTAATGGTTCTCCATTTAATTGCTCGAGATAGTATGCTCTGATGCCCGTGGTGCCCTGGACGCGATAAGGTTCCTCCCAGTTTATGGCCAATTTCCCTTTGCGGGAATCTTTCTGGTTTCTTCACAAGACTAGACTGCCGACCTGGAATTCGCGTATGATGACCTTGTCGTCGTGACGCAGGGCTACTCGTTGTTTCAAAGTGGCCTCGCGCAGGGCTGCTCCCGATCGGATTTCCTCGACCAGGTCGAGCTCATCCCTCAGGGCCTCGTCGTTTATTTCCTCATCAAGAGGGATCTTTGTTCGCCTAGATGGCTCCATGATCTCTACGGGGATGACTGCCTCGGTGCCATAGGTTAGTCGGAAAGGAGTTTTGCCCATCGTCGAGTGGGGCGTGGTGCGGTAAGCCCACAGGACGCTGTGTAGTTCCTCGACCCACCCTCTTTTTGCTTCGCCCAGTCTGCGCTTAAGTCCTTGTAGGATGACCCTGTTGGCGGCCTCGGCTTTCCCATTGGTTTAGGGATGCTCGACTGAGGTGAAATGTTGTTTGGTACCGAGTTTGGCGACGAAGCTTCGGAAGCCTTGGTCGGTGAATTGGGTACCGTTATCTGTAATCAGCGCCTGCGGGATTCCAAATCGGGCAAGGATGTTTCATTTGTAGAAGCGGAGGATGTTATGGGAGGTGATTTTTGCAAGGGCATCGGCCTCTATCCACTTCGTAAAGTAATCCACGGCCACAATGAGGAACTTGTTTTGGTACGTTCCTTACATGAATGGTCTGAGGATATCCATCCCCCACCAGGAAAATGGCCACGGGGATGACAATATATTTAACTCGTGTGTGTGTGTGTGGGGGGGGGGGGGAGATGCATGTCGGCGTGCCTCTGGCACTTGTCACATCTCTTGACGTGGTCTTTGGCGTCTCGTTGCATTGTCCGCCAGTAGTACCCCGCTCGTAGAGCCTTCCTTGCTAGGGACTTGCCGCCCATGTGCTGGGCGTTAATACCCTCATGTATTTCCCGTAATACCTCGGGGACTGTGGATTCGTCGATGCACTTCAAGAGTGGGATGGAAAATCCCCTGTGATAAAGTTTATGCTCGATCACCATGTAGGAGCACGCTCTTCGTTTGGTCACGGCTGCTTCTGTTCGGTCTGGAGGGAGTTCACCTTTTGTCAGGAAGTTGAACACCGAGGTCATCCAGCACGAGCTGTCTCCGATGGCATTCACCTCGGGTGGGATCGAGGTTTTTTCGATGCTCGAGCGAGATAGGGATTCTTGTATGACAGATTTGTTTCCGCCTTTCTTTCTTGTGCTTGCAAGCTTCGAAAGTATATCGGCCCTTGTGTTTTACTCGTGTGGGACGTGCAGAATTTATGCTCGGTCGAGCTTCTTCATGTATTCTTTGACTAAGTTCGGGTATTCGATGAAGCTTTTGTTTTTAGCCTGATAACCTCCTTGGACTTAGGAAGCGACGAGTTGAGAGTCGGTGAAAATTTATACCTCACGGGAGCCTAGGTCCTCGGCTAGTCTTAGTCCCGCGAGCAGGGCCTTGTATTCCACTTGGTTGTTTGAAGTAGGAAAGGAGAGGGTGAGCGAGTGCTCGATCACCACACCTTCCTCGTTCTCTAAGAGGATCCCGGTGCCGCTTCCGGACGGGCTGGATGCTCCGTCGACGAAGATGATCCACTTGTGCTATTTTCCTGCGGGGGGATTGTGTGCGCTCATCTCTGCAACGAAATCGGCCAAAGCTTGTGCCTTTAGGGATTTCCTGCTCTCGTACTGAATGTCGAACTCAAAAAGTTACAAGGACCACTTCAATATTCGACCTACCATATCTGGTCGACCCAGTAGCTATTTTACTGGCTGGTCTATTCGTACAATGATCGTGTGCGCGAGGAAATAGTGTCTGAGCCTTCTTGCTGCATTGACGAGGGCCAAATCTACCTTCTCTATCTGTTGGTATCTGACCTCGGGCCCTTGAAGCGCTTTGCTCGTGAAATAGACGGGTTTTTGTCCGTCGGGCATCTCGCGAATGAGGGTTGCGCTGACAGCTACGGCCGAGACGGCCAGGTACATGAACAAAGGTTCCCCGTCGACGGGTCGTAATAACACGGGCGGTTGGGATAGACTTTGTTTGAGATGGAGCAGCGCCTGCTCGCATTCCTCAGTCCATAGCAGTAAACCGTATGGAATTGTAAATAGGAGTACAGAACCGAAAACATTAGTATTTTAGCAGAAAATTAATTAACCTGTGTGATACGGTGGGAGAACTGACTTGAGTTTTTGCGTTTTTTGTTCGCAAATGTTTCGGTTGAGCAAGAGTCGCCACCGGCTTTTTATTTTATCCTAAGGAAAGGTTAAAAAGCACAGGAAAAACCTTTGAGATGTTTTCTTGGGTTCGGGGAGTAGATTATAGAAAGGGAAGGTATTAGCACCCTTTCTATCCATGGTTATCCATGGGCTCTTAGTTACTTGCTTGATCACTTGCCTTTGCTTTTCAATTGTTTGAAATGGTGCTTTGTGTGTGGTTTTTTGAAAATGTTTTGAAAAAGATGCCTTGTCTAGGCAACCATTGTAACAATTCTTGTTTGAATGTTTTACAAGGGTGTTTGTATTTTTGAAAAGATGTTTCAATGTTTTTTGAAAGTTTGTTTTAAAGTTGTGTTGTGATGTATGTTTTGAAAAATGGCAAGGATTGTTTTGCAAGATTGATCAAGTAACCAAGATCTATCTACCCTAAATTTCTCAAAGATCTTTCTCATGTTTTAACCCTTTTAACAATGTTGTTTCACCATTGTATTTGGTTAACAACCTTGTGTTAGGATGTTAACGGGACGGGCGCGGGTCATCGTTTAGACCATAGAGGCAATAGTGCCAAGTATCTTTGGCAATTTTATCAAGGGACTTGATCATTTTAGGCAACTTGATAGCGTCATCGAGGGACTATGATCATTTGATTTGTTTTTGTTTTGCCAAAGACACTTAACATGCAACCATGGCCCATTTTTGAAGGCAACAAGTGGAGTAACCCTAAGGGTGCAAGTGTGCATTGTGTTTGTTTTTCATGCATGTTTATCTTGAATTAAGTCAAGCTATTTGTTGGTTTTATTTGCATACAAACCCTAGGTCTATCATGGCATAATTTGGAAACTTTTAAATGTGCGAGAATTTAAAGTCCTAAATTATTACAACATGATTATGGGGATGGGGATACAAGTTTGAATTTGGGGGATATTTGACAAGGAAATAAAATCTAAGTTATTACAACCATATCAAAAGTATAGGATACAAATATTTAATTGTACAATATTTAAGTGAATACAATAAATATACAAAATTAATTATGCACAAAATTGATTTTTGTTATGTATGTAAAAAGGTTTTCATGTTTGAAGTATAAACAAAATAAGAAAAAGTCATTTTTTGATTATTTTTATGGTTTAGGGCAAAACCCTAATTTTCAAGTAAATAGTATTTATTTATTAATTATGTACAATATTTGTTAATTATATACAAAAAATAAAAGGTATATTGTAAAAAAGTATTTTTAGTGTCAAATATTAATAATAATAAAATTGTATTATTTTCATATTTTTATCCTAAGTATTCTAATAAATATAATATACAAGTATTTATATATATATATTTACTAAACCTATTAAATATAAAAAGATAAAATTAAATATTTATGTATATGAAAAAAATGTATATTTAAGAAAATATTTTCAAGGTGTAAATAAAAATAATAACTGATAATATAATTTTTATATTATTTTTTAGGGTTTTAGTAAAAAGGAAATATATTTATTTACATACATATATTCTAATAAAACAAATAAATGTCAAATAAATGTAAAAAAATGTGGAAACATATTTTTAGTGTTTTTTATGTTTGGACAAAAAATATAAAGTCAGAATAAAAAAGAAAAATGCAAAAATGACAAATATTTAATCAAATGGGCCAGGGGGTGCAAAAAGTAAGGATGGCTCAGGCCCAGCCCAAGCCATCATCTTCAACCTCCAGCTTCTGTTTGAAACAAAAACGCGCGCCTCTTTGATCAAACACCAACTCCTGATTCTTAGACTTTTATGCAAAACTCATAACACAAATAATGTAGAGCATCAAGTCACGATTCCAAATATGTAAAACACTTAACCTAACTCTAAGAAACCAGGGAGAATTTCTTCACCCCCAATTTCTGACCTAGCTTTTTTCAAATATTCATGGCTAAAATTCTCACAGCATGCTTAATATAAATGAAAAGTGACCATATGTATGGCTTCAGGGCTATGAGTAGGACATGTTTCATTCAAAAACCTAAGCCTAACTCTTCCTAGATTGAGAGATAGAAGTTCATAGATTACCTGTTTCAGCTTGACTTGGACAGAGCAATGTGGCCACCTTCAATGGAGTTTGAGCTTTTGTTGAGCTTGCCTGAAGTCCAAGGATGCTTCCCAAATGCCTAGTTTGCTTTGAAACCAACCGTATCATGCTGTAGAAGTTCACCTGCACAACTTGAAAGTGAAAATGGCAAACATGGTTAGGGGTGTTACAGCTTGAGTTCAAGGCTTGGGATAGTTTCAGTGGATGATATGGAATGTGTTGGAACTGGTTTTGGCCAAAACGCACGAGTGGATTGTTCTATGGAGGTCAAGTTGCAGAACTTGCCCTGTTTTGCAGCAAAACAGGTATTCTGAGTATTGGGAGGTATGAGGGATCAATGAATCGTGCTTTAGGCTTGTTTTGGTGTATGGAAGATGTGTACAAAGTTTGCTTAAGCTTTTGTTTACAGGAATGAAAGATGGTGTATGTTTTGCAATGTTTCTTCTACTTGAAGCAAGAAAGTGCAAGTTTCAATACAGGCCTGTACAATGCCCTAAAGTATGCTGCAACTTTGGCTCTTGGTAACTGGAATTTGTGGAATCAATCTTACCTCAAAGATCTGGCCCCATGTCTCAAGGATTCATTTTTGACATAAAGTGACATTAGGCCAAAAATGGGAACTTTGCTTTTTCTAATTAGGGATTAGTTTAGCATGTAATGCCCAAATGGCCAAGATAACATCTTAATTCAATGGTTAAGCATTAAATTATGAAGTGTAAATTAGTTTTGAGGCCTGCAAGCTAGCATAAACCAAGCTGATTTGAAAATGCCATTTGTTATGAACATGCTTTGGCCATGAACAAAAGTGAGTTTTGGCCAACTTTGCAAATTCGATTCTCTCTAACCACAACGGTGTTTGAGAAGTTCTTGGACAATCTGGAAAGCTTGGAATGTGTACTACAATCCATCTTTGTAATGCAAATTGAAACTCCAAGTGGAACCATGTGAAAAATGGCCAAGAAGTTGGACAAAAATCCTGCATAGAATAGGTCAAATTTCTTCTAAGTTAAAAGTGTTTGGCACCCTTGTTCCAAAAATCATAACTTGAGATACAAACTTCCTTTGAGAAAACTTTGTGAATCAAAGTTGTAGATTTTGCAATGGACTACAACTTTCATGTTTCAAGTTTTATTTGAATCCAATTGAATCTTGGTGAAAAAATGGGACAAAGTTAGGAAAAAATAAGGAAATTTCATAACTTAGAAAATTTCTAAGTTATGAAAATTTTCATTTTAAAACCCTAATTTGCAATTTTTTGTTTCTTGATGAACAAGTTTCATAATTTGACATGTCTTGATGAGAAATTAATCTTGGCACTTGATTTTGACCAAAAAGTCAAAGTTTGACTTTTCAGTATACAGTCAAATTTTGATCAGTTGACTGAAAAATTCATCTGTGAACCCTATGCATTTGAGATCTTTTGAACTTGTTGAATGGGTCAAGACAATGCCATTGAGTCCTTGAGTCCATATGTGAGTTTGGTTTGCCATTGGTTAGGTCAAACAGTCAAAAATTGCCTTTGTGCAGTCAAAACCCTAAAAATGACCATTTTGCCCTTTTGGTGATCTGATCAAATTTCTTGTGGAATTGTGATCCAAACTTGACCAAATGGTTCATGTGAGTTCATTATGTTGATGTGGGTCAAAAATCATGAGGTTTGACTGTCAATTGGCCACAATTGACTTTTTCTCCAATACAACTGATTTCTAGGTCAATTGTCCAATTGACTGGGCAAAGATTGGAATCAAGGCTTGAAACTTGGAATGGATAAACTTGTGAGTCCAACATGAAGCATGAAAGTCACTTTGGGCATTTTAGGTCAAAACATCCCTGTGCAAACTCAAACCCTAATTTGGGTCAATAGTGCAAGGAGGGGCCTTGAGCAGAGCAAACCCTAACTTGATCTTGAGTTCCAAGAGCCTTGTGATGAGAAAATGTTGATGAAAAGGGAGGGCAAATTTTGGGGTACAACAGTTGCCCCTGTTCAATCTTCTTGAACCTGAAGAGTTAGATTGGCAGGTTTGCCTTTCGCGACTCGAGGGTAAAAGGAGATTGGACACTAGAGTGCCCAAAAAATTTGCACTCGTTCAAGCGTAGTTGAGGGAATGGGCTTAAAGATGCCATTTGGAGATGGGCTTAAAGATGCCATCTTCAGATGTGACAGAATCTTGTCAGGGGATGGGCTTAAAGATGCCATCTGGAATGTATGTTGTGGGTGAAAGAAATGAGTATCAGAAAGGTGTCCATGTTTTGGAACATCTCTGAGCTGGGGGTCTGAATAAGCAATAGATTGACATCCGTATCTGGAAGCATCCGTAAACTGTTTTCAGTAGTTGAATCTGAACAAGCGATAGATTAACATCCGTGTTTGGAGAATCCATAAACTATTTTCAGAAGTCTTGAATCTGAACAAGCGATAGGTTAACATCCGTATCTGGAGAACCTGTAAACTGTTTTCAGTAGTTGAATCTGAACAAGCGATAGATTAACATCCGTGTTTGGAGAATCCGTAAACTGTTTTCAGAAGTCTGAGCTTATCAATCTTATCCTGAAAAGGGTAAAATATTAGCTGAAACACAAAGTTATGTTGCATGAAATGTATGATGCAATGTATGTTATATCAATGTTTATGATATGAATGTAATGAATGCGCATGTAAGCTGATGAGCTGTCTTGCTGAGGAAGACGAATCCTGGATAATGAAATCTTTGACGGCTGTCGGGGAAAGTAAATCCTTGACTGCTGCAGGGGATTGCAAGAATCTTTTAATCGTTGAAAATGAGAAATCCCGGGACCACTGTTGGGGACTCAGGAGTTTGGGTTGTACGCCACTTTGAGAATGAGAATCTTCATTCTGTTGGGAATATCAGGAGCTTGGGTGTATGCCAATCTACTGGGGTTTTAAGGACAAGAGTCTTCATTCTATTAAGGGTCAGAAATTGGGAGCATACAAATCTTCTGAGGCTTCAAGGATGAGAATCTTCATTCTGTTAACGGGGGGCTGGCATTTCTTGTATAGCTTTTACTTTTGCTGGATCGACCTCAATGCCTTTGTTGCTGACAACAAATCCTAGAAGTTTACCAGACCTAACTCCAAAAGTGCACTTACTTGGATTCAGCCTGAGTTTGTACTCCTTCAACCTGGAAAATAGCTTCTGCAAATGTTCCAGGTGTTCCTCTTCCGTTTGTGATCGAGCTATCATGTTGTCTACGTAAACTTCGATCTCATGATGTATCATATCATGAAACAAAGCTACCATGGCGCGTTGGTAAGTTGCCCCTGCGTTCTTCAGTCCGAACGGCATCACCTTGTAGCAGAAGGTACCCCATTGTGTAACAAAGGTTGTTTTCTCCATGTCCTCGGGGGCCATTTTAATCTGGTTGTAGCCCGAGAATCCGTCCATGAAGGAAAATACCTTGTGTTGAGCTGTGTTGTCAATCAAAATGTCGATATATGGTAGCGGAAAATCATCCTTAGGGCTAGCCCTGTTCAAATCCCGATAGTCCACACACCTTCTGAACTTGTCGTCTTTTTTGGGAACGGGCACAATGTTAGCAACCCATTGTGGATAGGATGTAACAGCCAGAAAGCCAGCGTTGAATTGCTTCATTACTTCAGCTTTAATCTTCTCAGACATGTCGGGCCTCATTCGGCGGACTTTTTGCTTGATCGGTGGACAGTCTTCTCTTGTAGGGAGACGGTAAACCACGATATTTGTGTCTAACCCTGGCATGTCTTCATAAGACCAGGCGAAGATTTCAACGTATTCATTCAACAGCTGTATTAAGCGCTCCTTGACACTTGGTTCCAGATTGGCACCCACTTTGACTTCTTTCCTGTCTTCCTCTGTTCCTAAGTTGACTGTTTCCAACAACTCTTCATGAGGTAAGATGACCCTCTCTTCTTGTTGTAGAAGTCTGGCTAGCTCTCCCGGTACTTCACAATCTTCGTCATCTTCGAACTCAACTTGATTGACCAAATCTTCAGAGTTATTGAAGGATACAACAGAATAGTCACCCATGGAATCCGGAGTGGATGGGTACCTGCGTTTGTGAGTGTGGGTGTGCGTAAGGGATAGTCATCCTTAAACAAACAAAAATGCAAAAGGAAAGAAAATGAACACAACAGTTTATAAATGAAAAACGTCCAATGATTCATTAAACATGGCATATGATTATGACGGAAAATCAAGCCCTTACAAATGGACCTACATGCCCCGGGCAAGGCATGAGGTGAAAAATAGTGTGCAGATTGTTTTAGTAATTATTACAGACCAACATGAAATGTTCGAAAGATAAATTACTGATTGATGAAAGTAATGGGAATGAAGTCTTTCGCCTCCCAGTTGTGCAGTCCTCCTTCAATGGTTGGGAAGATCCAATCTTCAAAGTTGGCCTCTTCGTCTTTGTCTTCTAAAGCATTGATTCCATAAGGAGAAATCTTGATAGGTGTCCTTTCAATTTTTGAGCGACGCATAGCCTTTTGCCTCGCAGCGGTAAACCCTAACCCAAACTTGTCTGTCTTGTGGGGAAAGTCAGGCAACTGACCCCATACTGTGCTCTTCCCCTCCTTCATTGCAGCCTTTGCGTCTTTCAGAGATGCCATCCTGGCCACCTGCTTGGGTACCTTAGCTTCTGCCTTTGCTACTGCAACCTCAGGAGAAACTTCCTCGAAGTGTTGAAAGGGTGTTTCGATGAATTCGCCATCCACTTCCACATACCGAAAGGAATTCAGATGACTGATCATGTACTCCTCCTCACCGTGCACAGTTATGATTTTTCCCTTAACAGGGTATTTCAGCATCTGATGTAGAGAAGAAGTGACTGCCCCAGCATTATGAATCCACGGCCTTCCTAGTAAGCAAGAGTATGATGGGCGGATGTCCATCACATAGAATGTGGAGTGGAACACTTCAGTTCCTACCTTGATGGGAATGTGGACCTCCCCATGCACCATTCTTTTAGACCCGTCAAAGGCCCTGACAATGATATTACTTGGTTTCAGCTCAAAGCCTTCACAATCCAACCGGTCCAGAGCCTTCTTAGGCAACACATTTAGAGAAGAACCAGTATCGACCAAGACATGGGCGAGAGTGGTTCCTCGGTATTCAACTGACACATGCAATGTGTCATTGTGCTTTCTCCCCTTCGAAGTCAGGTCAGCATCAGAGAAACCCAGGCTGTTGTCGACGGTAAGGCTGGCTACACAATCCTGGAATTGATTGGCTGAGGTTTCTTGGGGCACATGGGCTGTCTTCAAAAACCTTATCAAGGCTTTGGCATGAGCCTCCAAACAAAGCAGCAAAGCTAACATGGAGATCTTTGAGGGGGTTTGCCCCAGTTGCTCCACCACATCATAATCACTCTTCTTTATTATTTTCAAAATCTCCTCCATTTCTTTCTTAGAGGTTTCAGGGATGACCAACGGCTGAGCCCTCGTCTTGACGAGCTCTTCTTGGATCCCTTTCCCTTTATCAGCAGCAGCAGAAGGGACAACTATAGGAGTAACAGCTTCTTCAATCATTGGAGTTCTTGCAGATAGTTTTACTGGTGCGGGGGTAACCTTGGGAGCAGCTGAGGGTCCAAAGATTGCCTTTGGAGGGGAAATCTCTGGAGAGAAAATTCTTCCACTTTGGGTAATTTTGCTCGTACCGGCAATGTTTCCAATGTCGGCAGTTTCTTCGTCATAGCTCTCTTCAGTTATCTCAATTTGTTTAACACCGTGGTAGTAGATTTCTCCACCATAATTCCACGGTATCGATTTGTCAGATTTGTATGGGACGGGCCCAGGCATGGTTATCTTCAAGGGTACAATCTTCGGAGTGGATGTAATCTTAACAGGCCTTTTGAGGACCTTGGAAAGATTGGCGGAAATGGTTATTATTGAAACTTCATTGATAGAAGTTGGAGTAACAGGAGTCTTTTCGAAAAGAATTTGTTGGTTGTCCATTAGGAGTTGGATGCCTATCTTCAGCAATGGACAGTCGATCGGTAGGGAGGAACAAAGGTAGAAATCTTCTTTACAACCTGGGAAAATCCCAGCCTTCAACAGATTCAACTTGATTGTCAGTAGTGGAGTTATCAGATCATCAACAGTAGAAACAAACAGATCTTCTTCAACGGCATGGACATTGCGACCATGCTTTGGCATTGGAGCGGAGATTACATTCAGTTTCTCAGGGGCATCGAACTCAACCTCTTTAGCATCTATCAAATCCTAAATTTTATTCTTAAGCGCCCAGCAATCGTTGGTGTCATGCCCAGCGCTGTCAGAATGATAGGCACATTTAGCATTGGGATGATAATATGGGGAAGTGGTATTCACAACCTTTGGCGCCTCTCTAATACTGGTGAGATTCAACTTCAACAAATGGGGAAGAACTTGTGCAGGCGTCATGTTGATGCGGGTGAACTTCCATTGTGGCCGCTCTACCCGTTGCTGATTAGGTCTAGACTGATTGTTACGAGGCTGATCATTTGACGAATTTTGAATCATCACGGCCCCTACAGTCGGCCGACGCTCAGTTCTTCTCAATCCTTTCTGAGAGTATATAACAGCTGCTTCGTTCTTGGCCGGGAATGGTTTTTTAACAATTGTGGAGGCAGAGGCATCCCTTTGAATCTTCCCACTCTTAATACCAGCTTCCACTCGTTCGCCAGTCAGAATCAGTTCGGTAAACCCTGCAGAAGAGCTCCCGATCAAATGGTTGAAGAAAGGGACAGATAGGGTCCCCAAAAACATATCAACTAGCTCCCTATCTGAAAGCGGTGGTTGTACTCTTCCGACCAAGTCACGCCATTTCTGGGCGTATTCTTTGAATCCCTCATTTGAGGCCATCCCCATACTTTGTAGCTGAGTACGGGTTGGCGCCAAGTCAGTGTTATATTGATACTGGCGATAAAAGGCAGCTGCCAAATCCTCCCAACTATGTACTTCTGACCTCTCAAGTTGGTAAAACCAATCTAGCTGTGTACCAGACAAGCTATCCTGGAAGAAGTGTACCCAAAGATTTCTATCGGATGAATGAGGTTGAATTCTTCTGACATATGACCTCAGGTGCATCTTTGGGAAAGACAGACCATCATATTTTGCGAAAGTTGGTACCTTAAACTTTGGAGGGATCACAATCCCAGCAATCAATCCCAATTCTTCAAAATCTAACCGGGAACCCTTTGCAGCTCCATAGCTGCCAGTCTATCCTCCAGGTTTTTGTAGTTGTCGTCCGCTGGCGGGTATTGCTGCTCTGAATAATCTTCATCTTCCTCAACCTCTTCCTCTTCAGCCTCGGACTCAGAAGGTAATGCAGCTCCTTTTCCTTTACCGGTCCCCTCATCAGATGTGGAGGGGAAATCAAGAACTCTCCTAGATTCATTCTCAAATCTTCTTCCCAGCGTAGCTACCCCAACTCTTTTCTTTTTCTTTTTTCCTTTTTCTTGCTCTTTATTCCCTAACAGTGCTTTAAGATCCTCCCGACCCTTTGCCAAGGTCATAAGGAGCTGTTGAAACTGCGAGTTTTGTGCCTGCAGATCTTTGATCGTCTGCTCGATATCCATCTTACTGAAATAAACAGCAAAAAGATAAGGAAACCTGGTGTGAAGACTTGTTTATGCATATGATGAATGATATGTTTATTCATGTAATGCATTCAAGGATTTAGAAATTCAAAATTGTTGCAAACAAAAAGAACACACGTCATATTAATAAGAAGAAATTTGGTCAGTACATAAACGCCCCATGGGCCAAATATTACAAAAACTTCTTAAGGTAAAAAGACGTTGCACATCCTCTTTGGTGCGATGTAAGTGTTGAGGGTCTCCTCCTCGTGGAGTCGGCGGGTAAGCTCCAAAACCTTCTTCTCACTGGCGTAGAAGCTGGCTTCAAAAGTATCCCTTTCTTCCTTGAGTTGGATCCAACTCTTCTGCATTTCCTCCCATGATGTTGGCATGTCAGGATGTAGGATGGTGTATGGAACCTCTCCTTCCTTAACAGGCTCTTTGATCAAAGGGAGAATGTGAGGGTAAGGCATCATAAGACTCTGGGCGCGGGTTCGTACCCATTTGAGGTAAGGCTCAAGAGGGATGGAGTTCTTGTGCCCCAGTGTCTTGCTATCTACCTTGTTAGGCATCCTCCAAGCTCTGATGAATCTTTGGCGAAGTCCTTGCGCATCGTTGTTGAAGTCAAAAACTAGGTCAGGAATCAGCATGTCATGAGGGCCATCCCTCAGAGCATATCCAAATTGTCTTAAAGCTAGACAGGGGTTGTAGGTAATGCCTCCCCTAATGCAAAGTAATGGAACATTAGGGAACTCACCACAACGATCGATGATGATGACATTTTCTCTGGACCGAGAACACCAATGTACATCAGAATGTGTGAGGGTCATCAATCGTTGTGACCACCTTAAGCTTTGCTCATTCTTCAGAACTGATTGTGGAAGGTGAGAAATAAGCCACCTTGCAAGGAGAGGAGTACAGCACATGAGAACACCTCTCTTTCTCATTGTTCGTGTGTAAAATGAGTGGAGGATGTCCCCAAGCAATGTAGGTATGGGATTCCTGGATATGAAGATCTTGACAGCATTCACATCTATAAGTTGGTCAGGATTTGGGAACAAGACCAACCCATAAATAAGGAGTGCCACAATTTCTTCAAAGGCTTGCAGATCCATGGAATTCCAACACTTTTGTGCCTTCTCAAACAAGAATTATGCCAAGAAGCCCTTGACACCACTTCTAGTTTCCCAATGCCCCTTGATGTCAGATGGTTGCAAGTGTAGTGCTTGAGCAACATCTTCAGGTTTTGGTTCTTTTTCCGTACCGTTGTAGGGTAGTTGATTAAGAATAGAAATTCTCAGGAGTTGAGAAAATTCCTCCAAAGTAGGCACCAATTGGTAGTCGGGGAATGTGAAACAGTGGTGAAGGGGGTCAAAGAATTGGAACAACACTTTCACCATGTCTTCTTCAATGCTGGTGTTGACTAGGTTGAGAAGTCTACCATGTCTTTCACTGAAGAGAGAACTTTCTGGAATCCTGGATGTAAGCTCCTTGAGTTGAGGAGGGATTCTCACAAGGTTGACTTGGATAGTTTTCCTGCGAAGAATTTCCATGACCTACAAAACAAGAACAAAGATGAAGATCCAAACCCTTGAAATGTTTAGTGGATGTATATGATGCTTTATGATGTTCATGATGTATGCACAAACACATGTACAAGCAAGTCACACAAAACCCTAGTTTCAGGCTCGCATGGGGTTTCATAGGTAAGTACCCTCTTGAGTTTAGTTAGCTTAAAACCTGTCCTAAATAGTAACCGGGTTCTAAGGAGCTCAATATCATTGGATTTTTTTCCATGTTCATTGTTTTGGTTTAGCCACTTAACTAGCGACCAAAATATTCCAAGAAAACAACCCTCAATGAGTGTAGTATCGAGTATCTACCAACTTCGGACTGCACCAAAGCCGGTCATCTCACTACCCCTAATAAAAGGCCAAGATGGTCAAGTAAGGTTCTAGGTCATTAGTGCTTAGTGACATCACTCAGCGGCCCCGTACTCTCCTTGATTGAACTCAAGGGTTATCGGTACTCACAAATATGTCGCACTAATATAGCTATTGCTTCAACCGTGTCGGTATACCCCGGACAGTTTCCACAACGTATCGCTATCTATGAATGTTTCCCCAAATCCGGGTGGAGGATTTCAAGCCCAAACAAAAGAACCAAAATGTAAAGCAATCAAAGCAAACAATTAGTCATGCAAAAGGTGATCTAAGCCCTAAGGTTACTCCACTTCTAAAGTAAGTCCCCAGCAGAGTCGCCAGTTCTGTGATACGGTGGGAGAACTGACTTGAGTTTTTGCGTTTTTTGTTCGCAAATGTTTTGGTTGAGCAAGAGTCGCCACCGACTTTTTATTTTATCCTAAGGAAAGGTTAAAAAGCACAGGAAAAACCTTTGAGATGTTTTCTTGGGTTCAGGGAGTAGATTATAGAAAGGGGAGGTATTAGCACCCTTTCTATCCATGGTTATCCATGAGCTCTTAGTTACTTGCTTAGATCACTTGCCTTTGCTTTTCAATTGTTTGAAATGGTGCTTTGTGTGTGGTTTTTTGAAAATGTTTTGAAAAAGATGCCTTGTCTAGGCAACCATTGTAACAATTCTTGTTTGAATGTTTTACAAGGGTGTTTGTCTTTTTGAAAAGATGTTTCAATGTTTTTTGAAAGTTTGTTTTGAAGTTGTGTTGTGATGTGTGTTTTGAAAAATGGCAAGGATTGTTTTGCAAGATTGATCAAGTAACCAAGAGCTATCTACCCTAAATTTCTCAAAGATCTTTCTCATGTTTTAACCCTTTTAACAATGTTGTTTCACCATTGTATTTGGTGAACAACCTTGTGTTAGGATGTTAACGGGACGGGCACGGGTCATCGTTTAGACCATAGAGGCAATAGTGCCAAGTATCTTTGGCAATTTTCTCAAGGGACTTGATCATTTTAGGCAACTTGATAGCGTCATCGAGGGACTATGATCATTTGATTTGTTTTTGTTTTGCCAAAGACACTTAACATGAAACCATGGCCCATTTTTGAAGGCAACAAGTGGAGTAACCCTAAGGGTGCAAGTGTGCATTGTGTTTGTTTTTCATGCATGTTTATCTTGAATTAAGTCAAGCTATTTGTTGGTTTTATTTGCATACAAACCCTAGGTCTATCATGGCATAATTTGGAAACTTTTAAATGTGCGAGAATTTAAAGTCCTAAATTATTACAACATGATTATGGGGATGGGGATACAAGTTTGAATTTGGGGGATATTTGACAAGGAAATAAAATCTAAGTTATTACAACCATATCAAAAGTATAGGATACAAATATTTAATTGTACAATATTTAAGTGAATACAATAAATATACAAAATGTATTATGCACAAAAATGATTTTTGTTATGTATGTAAAAAGGTTTTCATGTTTGAAGTATAAACAAAATAAGAAAAAGGAATTTTTTTGATTATTTTTATGGTTTAGGGCAAAACCCTAATTTTCAAGTAAATAGTATTTATTTATTAATTATGTACAATATTTGTTAATTATATACAAAAAAATAAAAGGTATATTGTAAAAAAGTATTTTTAGTGTCAAATATTAATAAAAATAAAAATGTATTATTTTCATATTTTTATCCTAAGTATTCTAATAAATATAATATACAAGTATTTATATATATATTTACTAAACCTATTAAATATAAAAAGATAAAATTAAATATTTATGTATATGAAAAAAATGTATATTTAAGAAAATATTTTCAAGGTGTAAATAAAAATAATAACTGAAAACAAATATAATTTTTATATTATTTTTTAGGGTTTTAGTAAAAAGGAAATATATTTATTTACATACATATATTCTAATAAAACAAATAAATGCCAAATAAATGTAAAAAAATTTGGAAAAATATTTTTAGTGTTTTTTATGTTTGGACAAAAAATATAAAGTCAGAATAAAAAAGAAAAATGCAAAAATGACAAATATTTAATCAAATGGGCCAGGGGGTGCAAATGGAAAATGGGGGTGCAAAAAGTAAGGATGGCTCAGGCCCAGCCCAAGCCATCATCTTCAACCTCCAGCTTCTGTTTGAAACAAAAACGCGCGCCTCTTTGATCAAACACCAACTCCTGATTCTTAGACTTTTATGCAAAACTCATAACACAAATAATGTAGAGCATCAAGTCACGATTCCAAATATGTAAAATACTTAACCTAACTCTAAGAAACCAGGTAGAATTTCTTCACCCCCAATTCTGACCTAGCTTTTTTCAAATATTCATGGCTAAAATTCTCACAGCATGCTTAATATAAATGAAAAGTGACCATATGTATGGCTTCAGGGCTATGAGTAGGACATGTTTCATTCACAAACCTAAGCCTAACTCTTCCTAGATTGAGAGATAGAAGTTCATAGATTACCTGTTTCAGCTTGACTTGGACAGAGCAATGTGGCCACCTTCAATGGAGTTTGAGCTTTTGTTGAGCTTGCCTGAAGTCCAATGATGCTTCCCAAATGCCTAGCTTGCTTTGAAACCAACCGTATCGTGTTGTAGAAGTTCACCTACACAACTTGAAAGTGAAAATGGAAAACATGGTTAGGGGTGTTACAGCTTGAGTTCAAGGCTTGGGATAGTTTCAGTGGATGATATGGAATGTGTTGGAACTGGTTTTGGCCAAAACGCACGAGTGGATTGTTCTATGGAGGTCAAGTTGCAGAACTTGCCCTGTTTTGCAGCAAAACAGGTATTCTGAGTATTGGGAGGTATGAGGGATCAATGAATCGTGCTTTAGGCTTGTTTTGGTGTATGGAAGATGTGTACAAAGTTTGCTTAAGCTTTTGTTTACAGGAATGAAAGATGGTGTATGTTTTGCAATGTTTCTTCTACTTGAAGCAAGAAAGTGCAAGTTTCAATACAGGCCTGTACAATGCCCTAAAGTATGCTGCAACTTTGGCTCTTGGTAACTGGAATTTGTGGAATCAATCTTACCTCAAAGATCTGGCCCCATGTCTCAAGGATTCATTTTTGACATAAAGTGACATTAGGCCAAAAATGGGAACTTTGCTTTTTCTAATTAGGGATTAGTTTAGCATGTAATGCCCAAATGGCCAAGATAACATCTTAATTCAATGGTTAAGCATTAAATTATGAAGTGTAAATTAGTTTTGAGGCCTGCAAGCTAGCATAAACCAAGCTGATTTGAAAATGCCATTTGTTATGAACATGCTTTGGCCATGAACAAAAGTGAGTTTTGGCCAACTTTGCAAATTCGATTCTCTCTAACCACAACGGTGTTTGAGAAGTTCTTGGACAATCTGGAAAGCTTGGAATGTGTACTACAATCCATCTTTGTAATGCAAATTGAAACTCCAAGTGGAACCATGTGAAAAATGGCCAAGAAGTTGGACAAAAATCCTGCATAGAATAGGTCAAATTTCTTCTAAGTTAAAAGTGTTTGGCACCCTTGTTCCAAAAATCATAACTTGAGATACAAACTTCCTTTGAGAAAACTTTGTGAATCAAAGTTGTAGATTTTGCAATGGACTACAACTTTCATGTTTCAAGTTTTATTTGAATCCAATTGAATCTTGGTGAAAAAATGGGACAAAGTTAGGAAAAAATAAGGAAATTTCATAACTTAGAAAATTTCTAAGTTATGAAAATTTTCATTTTAAAACCCTAATTTGCAATTTTTTGTTTCTTGATGAACAAGTTTCATAATTTGACATGTCTTGATGAGAAATGAATCTTGGCACTTGATTTTGACCAAAAAGTCAAAGTTTGACTTTTCAGTATACAGTCAAATTTTGATCAGTTGACTGAAAAATTCATTTGTCAATCATATGCATTTGAGATCTTTTGAACTTGTTGAATGGGTCAAGACAATGCCATTAATTCCTTGAGTCCATATGTGAGTTTGGTTTGCCATTGGTTAGGTCAAACAGTCAAAAATTGCCTTTGTGCAGTCAAAACCCTAAAAATGACCATTTTGCCCTTTTGGTGATCTGATCAAATTTTTTGTAGAATTGTGATCCAAACTTGACCAAATGGTTCATGTGAGTTCATTATGTTGATGTTGGTCAAAAATCATGAGGTTTGACTGTCAATTGGCCACAGTTGACTTTTTCCCCAATACAGCTGATTTCTAGGTCAACTGTCCAATTGACTGGGCAAAGATTGGAATCAAGGCTTGAAACTTGGTATGGATAAACTTGTGAGTCCAACATGAAGCATGAAAGTCACTTTGGGCATTTTAGGTCAAAACATCCTTGTGCAAACTCAAACCCTAATTTGGGTCAACAGTGCAAGGAGGGGCCTTGAGCAGAGCAAACCCTAACTTGATCTTGAGTTCCAAGAGCCTTGTGATGAGAAAATGTTGATGAAAAGGGAGGGAAAATTTTGGGGTACAACAACCTGAAATAGTCGAAATAGCCCGAATAATATGCGGTTTGGTTGTAGTAAATTTTGGTTGATTCGTAGTATCGTGTTCCTTGTTGAACAATGCGAATTTGTAGGTGATGTTGTATCTTGTTGAATTGCCTCTATTTCTGGGCAAAATATTAAGTTGTGAGCTAATGGCCAATGTTGGTTTGTTTTTGCATTGCTATGGAATTTTTTTGTTGCTATCCTGACATTCATATTAAGTCGCATACATAGCATATCAAGTTAGAGCTGATGATCGGTAAGTTGGCCTGGATTGGCAAATTAAGTTGAAGGCTTATGCCTTGTTGATGCCTTTATTAATTGGCAGATTTCTAAGTTGGGAGTTTTGCTCCATTGGTACCACATGCATGTGAATTGTAACTAGTCGCATTCCGTGTTGCATATTTAACATGTTATGTTGTTGACTTGTGATGATTGATGTTGGTTGAAAGTTGTGAAGTGGTGATTTTATATAAATCTGATTTAATAAATTGTTTATCATACACTTAATTATATGGTTCGATATCTCACCCCTTCTGTTTGAATGTTGCCCTTTGTTGGTAACATGCAGGTAATCAAGAAGGATAGTTGTTACCTTTGTTAGTTCGAGTCGGCGTCGTTGCTCTAATGCGTAGCACTCTGGGGGATGAACGCATGTTTTTTTATTGTTGGTTTTCATTATGTTGCTGAATTTTTAAGTTGTTTTCATTAAAGACTTGTTGTCTTAAAGTCGTTTTGGGTTGGATAAGATGTTATGGTAGTTTCAGTTGAATTTGTGAATCTGCTGCATAGCAACAAAAGTTTTTTTATTTTTAAAGACTAAACAGGTTGTTATCGGTTCATCCGAATTTTATGTGTTATGTATTTGAACTATAGGTGATTGAATGTCGTTGTTTCCAAGTTGAAAGTGTAGCACTCCATTTGTTTGTTGGAAATTTTATAACTCTAATTTTATATAACTCATTGGGTAGAAATGGGGTGTTACATTAGTGGTATCAGAGCAGGTCGGTCCGTCCGACCAAGTTGTCAAGTCGTAGTTTGTCTAACAATCGAGTATTGTTAACTTGAGTTATAATCGTTATTTATGTTGTAGTGATAAGTGGAGATGACTGGAAGGAATGACGTTTCACTTGTTGCTACCCTGGAAGCGATGGCGCATGCTATGGAGAATTAGCCGAATACTGGCAGGAATGTTGGATCTTGTAGCTTGGCGGCCTTCTAGAGGGAGAATCTGCCTACCTTCAAGGGTAAGTATGATCCTGACAGAGTGTTGGATTGGTTGAAAGAGATTGGGATAATATTCCGTGTGACGGACTGCACTCTAGCACAGAAGGTTCGATATGGTACCCATATGCTAGCAGTCGAGGCTGATGACTGGTGGCTAGAGACTCATCCGAGGTTGGAAGCTGCACGTGAAAATATCACTTGGGTTGTGTTCCGTAGGGAATTTCTGAGGAAGTATTTCCCTAAAAACGTTCGTGGAAAGAAGGAAATTGAGTTTTATGAGCTGAAGCAAGAGAGTATGTCGGTTACTGAATATGCTACAAAGTTTGTTGAGTTGGATAAGTTTTACCCGCACTACGGCGAGGCAAATGCTGAGTTTTCAAAGTGCATCAAGTTTGAGAATACGTTGCGCTCAAAGATCAAGAAGGCAGTTGGATACCAGAAGATTCGCGTCTTTGCCGATTTGATCGATAGTTATAGGATATATGAAGAAGATAATAATGATCACTATAAGATTATCAATGAGAAGATGGATAAGCACCAACAGAACCGTGGTAAGCCTTACGATACCCCAGTTGGTAAAGGTAAACAGGAATTTACTTAGGGTTATAGAACTAGTGGGGGAGATGCTTCTACTGGTGTGATTTGTTTCAAATATGAAAAACCTGGTCATAAGAGCAACATGTGTACTACTGAGGTGAAGAGGTGTTTCCGTTGTGGTAAGACGGGACATGGTGTATCTGAATGCAAGCATAAGGAGATGATTTGTTTCAACTATAGTGAAGAAGGATACATTGGTAGTCAGTGCCAGAAACCAAAGAAGGCGCAAACCAGTGGTAAAGTGTTCGCTTTGGCTGAGAATCAGACGACTAATAAGGACAGACTCATCAGAGGTACATGTTTCATTAATAGTACCCTGATCAGTGTATTTTGATGCACATTCTTCTATGTTTATGCTTAAGCATTTCTATGTTTTACTTTATTTATTTTTATGTTTTATAATGTTTTTCTAATTTAGTTTATCTTTGGTTTAATTTGATTTTCGTATTTATTTTTCAGCATTAGCAGTTTTCATTGAAAAAATCATAACTGAAGCTACATGAATCGGATTGAGGCATTGTAATATGCATTGGAAAGCATAGAGAAATAGCTACAACTTTCATGTTGAAGCCAAAAGCTGATTCGGAATGTAGCAGACTTGAATAATTCGTGGAAGTTTCAGACATTAGGAACATTTTGTTTTGGGTCAATTTTATGGGTCTAGGTTATGTTTTCGACCCATTTAGAGTTAATAGGAAGAAAACCCTGTTTTGTTTTATAAGGTCTGAAGCTGCTACATTTTTGGAACATTATTTTTTACGATAGAATTTGCTTGTACGAATCCTTCATGAGGAACTAATCCTAAGGATCAATCTACTATTCATGTTTCCACCAAAACTTTGAGGTTTTATAATTTCAATCCAATTTACTTTCCCTTTTCATATTCTTCTATATTTCTTGTTTTCTTAATTCAAGTTATATAGAATTTTGTTGAGTTAATTCGATTGGTTTATATTTCCTTGATCTGTTTCGCATTTTAGCGTTGTTTCACCGTTAAATTGCGTATGTCAAATCATGTTTGCTTAATTCATGACTGTTGAATCCGTTTTCTTAATTCAGATAATAAAAATATAAACCGCATAATGTCAATTTTGCTTGTTATTTGGTGTTGTAATCGAATAGGGATTAGAATTCTCTTGGGGATTGGATTTATAATTGTCGATGATAAGTTTGGAACCCGAATAGTAGGTTAATTTGTTTTAGTTTATTTGATAATCACTTACTTTTGCATTGTTTTCTTAAATCGAACTTTAAACCAAACCACCCCAATTAGATTTCTATTAGTTAATAACAAATTCAATAATCCTTGCGATACGACTCGAGCCATTGTCGATATCTACAATTTTAAAAACACTTGTTTTTTATCCGTGCGCGACACTGGATCAAATTGGCTTCGTTGTCACGGATTCTTGTTGTTATTAATTAATAGTTTAGTCATAGGTTTAGTGTTCGCGCGTTTAGGCACTAGTTTCCTTACGGTAGTGGCTTATTCGCCTTGTAGAGTCAAAAAAATAAAATAAAAATCGTTTTTTGGGAAATTCCTCTTTTTTCTATTTTTAATTAATTTTTTACTGTTTTCACAGTGTCAAAAAATTTCCAAAAAATTCTTAAAATTCTTATTTTTCTTCATTTGATTAGTTTTTGTGTTTTTATATTTTTCTGAATTTTGTTTAATCGATTTCTTTCATTATGTTCGTTTCTGTCTTATAGGGACATTGTTGGCATTTTCATGATTGTTGCTGCATTGCTGCATTAGTCCTGGCTACTAGGTCTTCTTATTCTGATATTTTTTATTTCGATCCTGAGATAGAAAGAACTTTGCATGCATAACATAGAGGAGTCCAAGCTAGCAATAGTTCACCATCCACAATTGATTCTAATTCTGATTATTTTC
This sequence comes from Vicia faba, assembly GCA_948472305.1. NCBI lineage: Eukaryota > Viridiplantae > Streptophyta > Magnoliopsida > Fabales > Fabaceae > Vicia > Vicia faba. The sequence continues at coordinate 431,114,681 of OX451740.1, read as the reverse complement.
ATAACTTTTTTGATTCAGATTTTGAAACTGTTTTTGATATGGCTGATCAAATAACTTTAAGGCGGTTGGCTTCCCCTGATGTGAATTATAATGGTTTATGCATTGAGTATCTTGAAGCTTATGCACCTTTTGAATGGTCTTGCAGGTGAGGATCCGCATAAGCATTTAAAAGAATTCCAGGTCGTGTACTCTACACCATTGAGATCTGAAGGAATGACTAAAGATCACTACAAACTCAAAGCTTTTCCATTCTCATTGCAAGGTGTAACAAAGGATTGGATCTATTACCTTGAACCGAATTCCATCACAAGCTGGAATGCTCTTAAAAGAGTGTTTTTAGAGAGATACTTTCCTACCTCTAGAGTTGCTTCAATCAGAAAAGATATATGTAGCATTAGACATGACAATGAGTAACTTGAGGAGTATTGGGAAAGATTCAAGAAATTAGTATCCAGTTGTCCCCAACATCAGATCACCGAGCAGATACTCATTCAGTACTTTTATGAGGGTTTGTTACTGGTGGATAGGAATATTCATGATGCTGCTAGTGGTGGAGCCCTCGTTGATAAAACTTCGGTTGCTGTTAAAGCCTTGATTGAAAATATGTCTCTCAATTCCCAACAGTTCAAACCAGAAACAATTATGTTCAAACAAAGAGTGTGAATGAAATTCATGCCTCTTCCAACAAAGCTTTAGAAACCAGAATTGATGAGCTTACCTCTTTTGTAAAATAGTTGGTAATGAATAAGACTCAACCAACAAAATTGTGTGGTATTTGTACTTCTTCTGAACATCCGACAGATACTTGTTCTATTTTTCAAGATGAATCAGCCACTGAGTTGCCTAAAGCTTATGCGGCAAATATTTACAATCAAGGTAACAATCAGAATAGGTACAACAACTTTCCTGACCTGTCCACCAACAAATACAACCCCAATTAGAGAAATCATCCCAACCTTCGATATGGAAACAAGCAACCCATATAACAACAGCTACTGTTACCCCTTCCACAACCACAAAGCACTCCACCTGCTACCACATCTGCACCTTCATTAGAGGACCTGGTCAAGCAACTAGCTGCTAACAATATCCAGTTTCAACAAAGTACGGAATCTAGTATTCAAACCTTGCAGACATAGATTGGACAACTTGCCACCTCAATGAATTCCATACAAGCCCAGGGGTCGAACCAACTTCCTGCCAAACAGTTGTGAATCCAAATGGTTCTGGTCCTAATACTAATGTGAGTGCAATTTCTTTGAGATCTGGAAATGTTACAGAACCAACTCCCAAAAAAATAAAAAACACTCTTGAGGTAACATCTTCAGCTTCTCCATTTGAATTTTCTTAACCTTCACCTTCTAATATGTTAGAAACTGAGAAAAATCGAGAAAAAGAGTATGTACCACCTATTCCCTTTCCACATAGAATTCTGAAAAATAAAAGAATATAGGAGGAAGACAAGGACAGAGAGATTTTGAATGTATTCAGAAAAGTTGCGGTCAATATTCCGCTTCTTGATGTAATTAAGCAGGTTCCAAAGTACGCAAAGTTTCTGAAATATTTGTGTACCAACAAGAGGATGATGAAGGAAATTGAAAGAGACAACTTGGGAAGAAATATGTATGCGTTTATTCAGCCCGAACATTCATCTGAAAGGGGTACAGGCGAACAAAATGTTTCAGCCCTTACTCAGGTCTTGCCGCAAAAGCAGAAGGATCTGGAAACTTTTGTTATTCCTTGTACCATCGGGGATATTAAATTTGAGAATTGCATCCTTGATTTAGGAGCGGGTATTAATGTTATGCCTACTTATATTTATAATAACCTTAATCTTAGTTCTTTGCAGCATACAAGTTTGATCGTCCAGTTGGCGAACAGGAGCAGCACCCGCCCCACCGGAGTAGTGGAAGATGTACTTGTTCAAGTTAACGATTTAATTTTTCCTGTAGATTTTTACATTCTGGACATGGAAGGAGAAACTAAATTAAGCATGGCTCCCATCATTTTAGGCAGACCTTTCTTGAAAACAATGAAAACAAAATTTGATGTTGACGATGGAACCATGTCCATGGAATTTGGTGACATTGTGGCAAAATTTAACATTGATGATGCCATGAAACACCCCTTGGAAGATCATTCGGTTTTTCATATTGAATTGATCTCTAAATTGGTCGATGACACCTTCTCTGAATTGTTTTCACTTGATTTTCCATCCTTATCTGGGTTTGATGATATTTTCTCATGTGCTGATTATACTGACACTAACCTTGGTGTTGTATGTGCTGAGATTGATGATGCCTTGCAGGGTGACATGTTTCCTATAGGTGAAGTTGTTGTCGATGAAGTTATTTATGCAGCTGATGCTCTCGACATCCCGATTGCCCCAAACATTCCATCCATCGAGCATCCCCCGTCCCTAGAGCTGAAACAACTCCCGGATAATCTGAAATACACTTATTAGGAGAGTGATGAGAAACTCCTTGTTAATATTTCTTCTAACTTGGATTTTGATCAGGAAAATAAACTGTTGCAGGTTTTAAAGAAGCACAAGAAGGCAATTGGTTGGACAATAGCTGACATTCTAGGTATTAGTCCTTCCATGTGTATGCACATGATCTTACTTGAGGATGGAGTGAAAATGGTAAGGCAGTCCCAAAGGAGGCTTAATCCTTTGATCCTAGATGTTATGAAGAAGGAGGTAACCAAACTCTTGCAAGAAGGTACCATTTATCATATCTATGACAGTAAATGGGTAAGCCCAGTGTAGGTTGTACCTAAGAAATCTGGACTCACCATAGTGAAAAACAAAAAGAATGAACTTGTTCCCACTAGAGTTCAGAACAGTTGGAGAGTTTGTGCCGATTACAGAAGACTGAACCAGGATACTAGAAGGATCACTTTACTTTTCCATTCATTAACCAAATGCTTTAACGACTTGCTGTTAAATCACATTATTGTTTTCTTGACGGTTTTTCAGGATATTTTCAGATTCATATTGCACCTGAAGATCAAGAAAATACCACTTTTACTTGCCCATTTGGTACTTTTTCTTATAGGAGGATGCCTTTTGGTCTTTGCAATACTCCTGGCACTTTCCAGCGATGCATGACTAACATTTTTGCTGATTTTATTGAAAATTGCATGGAAGTTTTTATGGATGATTTCATTGTTTATGGTTCTTCTTTTGATGCATGCTTGAGCAATTTGAATTTGGTTTTACAGAGATGCATCGAGACTGAACTTCTTTTAAATTATGAAAAATGTCATTTTATGGTTGAGCGGGGAATTGTTCTTGGTCATATAATTTCTGAAGAAGGAATTTCTGTTGACCCTGCTAAGATTGATGTAATTTCTGCCTTGCCTTACCCTGACTGCGTTCGTGAGATTCATTCTTTTCTTGGTCATGCAGGTCTTTACAGGTGTTTCATCAAGGATTTCAGCAAGATAGCACTTCCGCTATCAAACTTTTTGGAGAATGACGTCACTTTCAACTTCGATGACAAATGCAAGCATGCGTTTGACTTCTTGAAGAAAGAATTGACCTCTGCACCCATCAGACATCCCCCTGACTGGACCCTCCCTTTTGATATTATGTCTGATGCTTCTAATTTATGGTTGGGGCTATCCTTGCACAAAGAGTTGACAAGGCTGCCCATGTTATTTATTATGCTTCTAGGACTTTAGATTCTGCACAGTCAAATTACACCACCACTAAAAAAGAACTTCTAGCCATTGTTTTTTCTCTTGATAAATTCAGATCATATTTGCTAGGTTCCAAGGTTGTTGTTTTTACTGACCATGCAACTTTAAAGTACTTGTTGAAGAAGCCGAAAGCAAAACCAAGATTGATTTGGTGGATGTTGTTGCTCCAAGAGTTTAATATAGGAATTAAAGACAAAAGTGGAGCTGAAAACTTAGTGGCTGATCACTTAAGCAGGATAGAGAGAGTTGAAGATCCTTTTCCCATTCAAGATGACTTTCCTGATGAGCAACTTTTACTCTTACATGGGATCACCCCTTGGTTTGCTGACATTTTTAATAATCTTGTTGCTGGCGTTTCCCCTATGGGTGCATCCAGGTCATAATTTCACAAACTCAAGAGTGATGCCAAATATTATGTTTGGGGTGATCCATATCTTTGGAGGTTTTGTAGTGATCAGGTAATTAAGAGGTGTGTCCCCGACTATGAGATTGAATCTATTTTAAATTTTTCTCATGCAGCTCAAGTAGGGGGACACTTTGGTCCTCAAAGGACTACAAGAAAAGTCCTAGACTCAGGTTTCTATTGGCCCATTGTTTTTAAAGATGCTTATGAGACTTACCGCACTTGTAAAGAGTGTCAGATAACAAGTACATCCATCACTCGTAAGAGTGAACTGCCTCAGCAACCTCTGCTTTTCTATGAGGTATTTGATATATGGGGTATTAACTTCATGGGTCCCTTTCCTATATCATTCAGTTTTCTCTATATTTTACTTGTTGTTGATTATGTTTCAAAGTGGGTGGAAGTTATCCCCACTAGGACTAATGATTCTAGAGTTGTTGTAGATTTTGTTAGGTCCAATATCTTTTGTAGGTTTGGAATACCACGATCTATCATAAGTGACCAAGGTACTCATTTCTGTAAATGAACCATGGAAGATTTACTCTGGAAGTATGGGGTTGTGCACAGAGTCTCTATTGCATATCACCCACAAATTAATGGGCAAGCTGAGATCTCAAACAGGGAGATCAAACAGGTTTTAGAGAAAATGGTGCAGCCTAACAGGAAAGACTGGAGCCGCCATCTAGAAGGCGCACTTTGGGCTCAAAGAACAGATTTCAAGACAGCCATTGGGATGTCTCCTTATCAACTTGTTTTTGGTAAGGCGTGTCATCTTCCTGTAGGATAGAACAACATGCTTATTGGGCAGTAAAAAGTTGTAATTTGGAGATGCAACAAGTAGGAATTGAAAGAAAACTCCAATTACAACATCTTGAAGAGCTAAGGCTAGAGGCTTATGAAAGCTCTAGGATTTATAAAGAGAAAACTAAGCACTTCCATGATAAAATTATTTCCATAAAGGAATTCTCCGTGGGCCAATATGTTTTACTGTTTAATTACCGCCTTAAGCTAATGGTTGGGAAACTTCGATCCAAATGGATTGGCCCTTTTATTGTTACTAATATTTTCCCTCATAATGCAGTAGAAATTAAAAGTGCAGGTACTGACAAAGTCTTCAAGGTAAATGGGCAGCACCCGAAGCTATTCCATGGAAGTTCAACACCTAAAGATGCAAGTATAGAGGAGCTTTCTTTGGAAGCGCCCAACTACACTGCAACTTGATCAGGGAGTTCTTATTCCTTTCTCTCAACTTTAATAATTATATCCTTTCATTGAGGACAATGCTTGTTTTAAGTGCGGGGGAGGGAATCACTATCATTTATTTTGTTCTTTGTTTTGTTTTGTTTTCAGTTATTATAAAAAAAATACATCCTTTTGTAAGTTTTGAGTTATAAGATTAATCTGAGGTTAGTTGCGGAGACTTGGGAAAAGTTCGCAAGACCAGTATCGCCTTAACACTGTATGTCTCCTGCATATGGAAATCAATTTGAATAATTATTATGACATGCCCTTGAATTCTCATTCTCTAACAGCTCTTGAGTAGTTTATCTTAGCAGTCAGCACCACCTCACACATGCTCTACGTAGGGAAGCCGATGAATATAAGTGAATGATCCAAGTTTTTATTTGGAAAAAATATAGAGAATTCACCTTCTAAGTTTGATAACCCTCACCCGTTCACTTAACCTAATATTTATGGAACATACAAAATTTGATTATCAGACCCATTGTTGGTTGGTTTAGAGGCTTCTGGTGCTGAACTAGGTAGGACAAATTACGGTCCGATCCCTCGTAACTACTATTGGGTAAGCGAAGGGTTATACCACTCATGTACCAGGACCCCATGCAAAAAAGGATCAGAGTCACTAACTGGTCACCTTACTGTGAGTGTGTGGAGATAACGGGCTTAATGTGATTGCGCCAAAATGAAAGAGAGAAAAAAGAAGGATGAGTAAGTTAGGCTTTAGCATAATAACATTATTCAAATTGGGTTGTATATTCACATAGCTTATGACTGCACAATTGCAGAGTAGTGCTCCTACGATATTCTTAGCGTGCAAGATTAGTACCTATCGATGCAATTTTAACCGAAGAAGAATTTGTAGCCTGGAATGAGTAACTGATGATGTTGTTTTGTTTCTTGAGTTTTTTATTTTATTTTTCTCGGAGTGAAAAAGTTCAAGTATGGGGGAATTTGATCAGTGCATTTTGACGTACGTTCTTCCATGTTTATACTTAAGCATTTATATGTTTTACTTTGTTTATTTTTATGTTTTATAATGTTTTTCTAATTTAGTTTATCTTTGGTTTAATTTGATTTTCGTATTTATTTTTCAGCATTAGCAGCTTTCATTGAAAAATTCATAACTGGAGCTACATGAATTGGATCGAGGCGTTCTAATATACGTTGGAAAGCTTAGAGAAAGAGCTACAACTTTCATGTTGAAGTCAGAAGCTGAATCGGAATGTAGCAGGCTTGAATAATTCTTGAAAGTTTCAGACATTAGGAACATTTTGTTTTGGGTCAATTTTATGGGTCTGGGTTATGTTTTCAACCCATTTAGAGTTAATAGGAAGAAAACCATGTTTTTTTTATAAGGGCTGAAGCTGCTACAGTTTTGGAACATTATTTTTTATGATATAATTTGCTTTTACGAATCCTTCATGAGGAACTAATCCTAAGGATCGATCTACTGTTCATGTTTCCGCCAAAATTTTGAGGTTTTATAATTTCAATCCAATTTCTTTTCCCTTTTAATATTCTTCTATATTTCTTGTTTTCTTAATTCAAATTATATAGAATTTTGTTGATTTAATTCAATCGTTTATATTTCCTTGATTTGTTTCGCATTTTAGCATTGCTTCACCGTTAAATTGCGTATGTCAAATCATGTTTGCTTAATTCATGACTGTTGAATCAGTTTGCTTAATTCAAACAATAGGAATATAAACCACATAATGTCAATTTCGCTTTTTAATTGGTGTTGTAATCGAATAGGGATTATAATTCGCTTGGGGATTGAATTTATAATTGTTGATGATAAGTTGGGAACCCGAATAGTAGGTTTATTTGTTTTAGCTTATTTGATAATCACTTACTTTTGCACTTTTTCCTTAAATCGAACTTTAAACCAAACCACCACCGATTAGATTTCTATTAGTTAATAACAAATTCAAAAATCCTTGCGATACGACTCGAGCCATTGTCGCTATCTACAATTTTAAAAACACTCATTTTTTATCAGTGCGCGATAACGGATCATACCCCTTTAATTACTATTATTGATACCGGTGCTACTCATTGCTTTATTGTTGTTGATTGTGTTAAAAGATTGGGTCTTATGTTGTCTTATTTTAATGGATAGATGGTCGTCGATACTCCATCTAAGGGATCAGTGACTACTTCTTTCATGTATTTAAAGTGCCCGTTGTCGATCTTCGACAGAGACTTTGTCGTTGATTTAGTTTGTTTGCCTTTAAGTGGGTTAGATGTGATCTTATGTATGAACTAGTTAGAGCATAACTATGTTCATATTAACTGTTATAACAAGTCGGTGAGGTTTTCTACTCCTGAAGAGGAGGAAGGTGGTTTGTTGCCTGCTAGACAATTGCGGCAGCTGATGCAAGAAGAGGCTCAGATGTTCTCATTGATGGTGTCTCTATAATTGAGGAGTTGCAAGTGGTGCGTGAATTTCCTGAAGTTTTCCATGATGAAATTCCTGATGTACCTCTAGAGAGAGAAGTCGAATTTTCTATTGATCTTGTACCTGGTACCAGACCTATTTCTATGGCACCATACAAGATGTCTAGATCTAAATTGTTAGAATTAAAGAAGCAATTGGAAGATTTACTTGAAAAGAAATTTGTAAGACCAAGTGTATAACCGTGGGGAGCTCCATTGTTTCTAGTAAAGAAGAAAGATGGAAGTATGAGACTTTATGTTGATTATAGACAATTGAATAAAGTGACGATTAAGAACAAGCATCTGCTTCCAAGAATAGATGACTTGATGAATCAATTGGTGGATGCTCATGTGTTTAGTAAGATTGATTTGAGGTTGGGCTACCATCAGATTAAAGTGAAGGATAAAGATATCCAGAAGATGAATTTTAGAATGCGTTATGGACATTATGAGTATTCGGTGATGCCTTTTGGTGTTGATAATGCGCCGAGAGTATTCATGGAGTACATGAACCGCATCTTTCATACTTATTTGGATCGGTTTGTAGTGGTGTTCATTAATGAAATTTTTATTTACTATAAATCGGAAGAAGAGCATGCAAAACACTTAAGTATAGTATTGTAAGTCTTGAAAGAGAAGAAGTTGTATGCAAAGTTGTCCAAGTGTGAATTTTGGTTAAAGGAGGTTAGTTTTCTTGGTTATGTGATCTCAGGTAGTAGCATTGTTGTAGATCCATCTAAAGTAGATGCGGTGTTACAGTGGGAAACTCCAAAGTCGGCTACCGAGATGAGAAGCTTTTTGGGATTAGTTGGTTATTATAGAAGGTTTATCGAAGGTTTTTCTAAGTTAGCACTTCCGTTAACTAAGTTGACTTGTAAAGGTAGAGCTTTTGTATGGGACGTTTAATATGAAGAAATTTTTAGTGAATTGAAGAAGAGATTAACGTCAACTCCGATTTTGACATTACCTAATCCAGGAGAACCTTTTGCAGCATATTGTGATGCTTCTAAAATGGGTTTAAGAGGTGTGCTTATGCAGAATGAAAAGGTAGTTGCTTATGCGTCAAGGCAGTTGAGGACTCATGAAAAGAATTATCCTACGCATGATTTGGAACTTGTTGCAGTTGTTTTTGTATTGAAGATTTGGAGGCATTATCTTTATGGTTCTAGATTTGAATTATTTAATGACCATAAGAGTTTAAAGTATGTATTTGATCAGAAAGAATTGAATATGAGACAATGAATATGGTTGGAGTTGTTAAAGGATTATAATTTTAGTTTGAATTATCATCTAGGAAAAGTGAATGTGGTGGCTGATGTGTTAAGTCAAAAGACTTTACATATGTCAACAATGATGGTTAAAGAGTTGGAATTAATTGAACAGTTCAGAGATATGAGCTTAGTTTTCGAAGTGACACTGCGAAGTGTCATGTTGGGAATGTTGAAAATTGACAATGAATTTCTGGACAGTATTGTTGTACCCAAAAAATTTCCCTCTCATATTTCTCAAAACATTGCAAGAAAAATCTCTAAGTAGGCTCAAGGTTGCTCAAGAGTTGGTCAGACAAGTCACCTCCTAAGGCAGTCAACCCCAAATTAGGATTTTGTGTTGCATCAAGATCCTTGAATACAAATGGCCTAAAGTGCTCCCCAATGTCCTAATATGTTCTCAAGATCATCCATGGCAAGTTTCAAGCATTGCAGAGGAAGTTTGCTCAGTCAATTGCTCAAAGGTCCAAAAATCGTTTGTGCTAGGGCAAAAGTCAATTGTGACCTATATACAGTCAAACTTCAAGATTTTTTGTAAACATTCTCATTTTTAAGGATATTTCATCAATTGATCAAGGGTTGATCATGATTCATCAAGGATTGCTCAAAATTCATCAAGACTCAAAAGTTGCTAAATTAGGGTTTTGTAGGAAAAGTCAACTCAACTTTGACCAAGCATAAATTTTTCATACTTTATGAGAAATGACCCATCCAAAGCTCATTTTTAAGAGGATGAAATTTCCTACAATCCATCTTCATACCCGAAGATCAAAAAATTCACTCACAAGAAGTTATAAATTTGGACATTATAGATCATTTTTGAAAGTCAACAAAAACACCTTTTTTGCCAAAGCTTATAACTTGAGCATGGAATATCAAAATGAGATGAGACCAAAAGGGTTGGTTAGATGTCATCTCAAGCTTTCTAAAAACTCAAAGAAAACCTCCAAAAGTTCAAAATTGAAGAAGTTATGCATTGTTGAAGTTGGATATTTTTGCAAAATTGTCAAAAGTCAACTATCCCCAAAACTTCAAATTTTGTCAAATGGGCCCATTCTTTTCCACTTGATTTGAGCTTGCATCATTTCCCACGTGTCCTAGCTTCAGCCATGAGCTCATATTTCATTTTTATTATTTTATTTGATTTTTTATTGAATTTATTCATTTTAAATCAAATTAAATCATTTAAAATTCAAAACTTTGATTACATGAGATCTTTTGGCTATTTCAGGATTTGATTACCATCATTAACATCGTCAAAATCTAATCAAGCAATTCATGTACAAAAAGATTGAGATTTGGGCAAATTTGGCAAGTTGTAAAGAGAAGATCAAATCAAATTCCAAGGCATTGATATGGGAAGATTCAATCCATAATTCTTACCCTAATACACTCCATAGTACATAAGCAAGCCAAAGAAATCGAGACAGAGGTGGGAGGCTGCATAAAGAGGCAAAACAAAGTTGGAAAAAACTGACAAAAAGCTTGAAATCGAAATCGTGCTTAGAGGCATTTTCAGAAGCTGAGACCGGTCCCAATCTCTTCCTGGGTGTTCACACAAGCGATCTGGACCAAAAGCAAGCATTCTCACACACCAAAACGCACTGTAAGTATCACGAAATACACCCCTGTTCTTGATTTTGCAACTTTAAATTTATGCCTCTTTTTCATGAATCAATAACATATTTTGAACCCTAGTGTCATTTGCAAACGTTTGGCATTATCCAATTGCTTTTATCTGGCCTGAACGAAGGACCACCATAGCTAGGGTTCTTCGTTTGTTTTTTGGGGTTTTCTATTTTAGGTAAAATCAGGACTCAAGAAGGGCATAGTTTTGATCAGGGAGCCAAGACGAACCCAACCATGTTCTTGGAATTGATTTATGTGACCTAGGGAGGATTTTAGAACAAGATTACGTATTTAGCTGCGGATCCAAATCCACAGGTAATATTTGCAGGATTTGGAGGTAGGAGATGATGAGCTGTCGTTCTCCCAATGGCCCATTCAAAACCAAGCGCGCCTTTTTTGCTTTGCTGGCATATAATTTGTTTTCATTATATTATATTTTCTTTGTGTTATACTTACAAATGAATCAAGGCAGCGTAGTGGCAAGGCAAGCAAGCAATCACTTTCAGGACCTGGGTTCGAATCCCAGGTCCCCCACTTCCTCATTGTTTTTTTTTATTTCAGGCGATTGTGTGTGTATTCAAGCCTGCAGAGTCGCCAGTTCTGTGATACGGTGGGAAGAACTGACTGTTTTTGGAATGCTGGTTTGCATTTTGCGTTTGTTTTCTCAAAATGTTGCGGTAAGCAAGAGTCTCCACCAACTTTTATTTTATCCAACAAGGAAAGGAAAAAAAAGCATAGAAAAATTCCTTTTTCGAGATATTTCTCGGGTTCGGGGGGTAGATTATAGAAAGGGAAGGTGTTAGTATCCTTTCTATCCATGGTTATCCATGGGTTCTTAGGTACTTGCTCATATTGTTTTCAAAATATTGTTTTCTTTGTGCTTGTGGGTTTGAAAAAGTTTTTATTTGAAAACTTCGATTTAACTCTTGCTTCTGTCCTCAAGAGTGTATGAAGTGTTTTTGAAAACTTTGTTCGAAAAGTGTAAGTGTGAAAAGTTTTTGTTTTTTGAAGGAGAAAGTATCTAAGAACCATCTACCTACTCGAAAAAGGAATCATTCTATTCTATCTTCCTTTAGATAATGTTATCCCACTATTAATGAGTAGGTAGCACCATCGTTGGAGTTTAAGGGTCAATTCGAATTAGGGACTTACGGTCACTAAAGCAACGTTAGGACGCCTTAGCGGTAACCCTAAAGTCTTAGATCATTTATTTGAGGCAAAAATATCTGAGGCAACCGTTTCGAGGCGACTATGATCTTTTAGACAAGAGGATGACCTCTAAAACGACCTATACTTAATGACCGTGTACGAAAGCAACCAAGTGGGGTGTACCCTAAGAGTGCGCATGTGCGAGTGTGTCGTTTTCAGTTTATTTTTATCTTTGTACATGTTAAAGGTGATCTAAGTTGATTTTAGGTTAAACATTCAGTCTTGTCATGCATCCTTATTATCAAACATCTAACAGTTATATTTTACGGAAATAAAATGCGGAATTTAAATTACAAGGCGTCGGGTATTTACATCGCCAAAGACAAACCCTTTAAAAATAAATAAAGCGATAAAAAATAAATAAAGGTCCTATTAACTATTACAAACCGGAGGCAAGTACATTATTGGATAAAAGAAAGCGAATCGCGGCGCAAAATTTAATCGGGCGCAAGATTAGGGTTTTGACCCTTTAAAGAAGACATCCTTTTTTTGGTTTTTATTTTGAGAAAGAAATTAACCTAAATTAATTTCTAAATTGAATTAATAAATTAATTAATGAAAATAAATTATTTTTGGGTTTTTGTTATTTTAAGAAAGAAAAATAAAATAATTAAGTTAGTAATTAAAACTTAATTACATCTAATTTAATTTTAATAATTTATAAAAAAAAATATGTTAAAGTTATTCTAATTAAAACCTAAATCAATTAGTTAGTATTTATTAATAAAAAATAAAATTTAAAATTTAATTGAATAAAAATATTTTTGGTGATTTTATTTTATAAAAGACTGAATTTTTGATTGGTTAGTAATTAAATAAAACAATTAAATCAATAAATAAATAAACAAAAAGAAATATGAAAGAGGAGTATGGGCCTGTATTTGGGGTGTATAAAGAAATTCTGAGGCCCAATTGTGTTGGCCTTGTTGACTTTGTGAGATCTGGTGGGTGTGCGTGGACCTTGCCTATGGTGGCCTTCAGATTCTGGCCACCAGATCTGGCCAATGGCCATCTGGCCACTGAATGGGCTATGGTGCACGGTGGTCTACAAGCTTGAATACACACACAATCGCTTGAAAGAAAAAAACAATGAGAAAGTGGGGGACCTGGGATTCGAACCCAAGTCCTGAAAGTGATTGATTGCTTGCCTTGCCATTACGCTGCCTTGATTCATTTGTAAGTATATTGCATAATAATAATAATAATATAACAAAACAAAATTAATTGGTCAGAAAAGAAAAAACGCGCGCCATTTTTAAATGGCCCAATGGGTGAATGCCAGCTCTTCGTCCCTGTCCTTCCACTACTGTAATTTTACCTGTGGATTTGGATTTGCAGCTAAAAACGCAGCTCGATCCAAAAATCAATTCCAGGCAATAAGAATGACTTTCAAGGGCATGGTTGTGTTCGTCTCCTTCTCCTGAGTGCAACCATGCCCATTATATGGACCAATTTCACCTGAAATAAGAATCCCTAAAAACAAAAGCGCAACCCTAGCTATGGTGTTTCGGGGTTACAACGCCTATAAACCAAATTGATTATTGCCAAAGGTTTGCAAATAACATGAGGGTTATGAATATGCAATTATCTCATTCAAATGATGCCGAATAGGCCAAATCGAATCCAAGAACAGAGCTAGGAAGCGTGGGACTTACAGCGTGTTATGGGGTCTGATCGAACTTCCTTTTGATCCAGGCAGATTGAATGAACACCCAGGAAGAGATTGGGATCGGTCTCAGCTTCTGAAAATGCCTCTAAGCACGATTTCGATTTCAAAATTTTTGTCACTTTTTTCCAACTTTGTTTTGCCTCTTTCTGCAGCCTCCAACCCTTATTTCAATTCCTCTTGCTTGCTTATGTACTATGGAGTGTATTAGGGTAAGAATCATGGATTGAATCTTCTCCCATCAATGGTTGCCAATTTGATTTGATTCACCCTTTACAAACTTGCCAATTTTTCCAAATCTCAATCTTTTTGCACATGGTTTGGTGTGATACGAATTTGATGATGTTAATGATGATAATCAAATCCTGAAATAGCCAAAAGATCTCATGTAATCAAAGTTTTGGATTTTAAATGATTTAATTTGATTTAAAATGAATAAATTCAATAAAAAATCAAATAAAATAATAAAAATGAAATATGAGCTCATGGCTGAATCTAGGACACGTGGGCAATGATGCAAGCTCAAATCAAGTGGAAAAGAATGGGCCCATTTGACAAAATTTGAAGTTTTGGGGATAGTTGACTTTTGGCAATTTTGCAAAAAAGTCCAGCTTCAACAATTCATAACTTCTTCAATTTTGAACTTTTGGAGGTGTTCTTGGACTTTTTATAAATCTTGAGATGTCCTATAATCAACCCTTTTGTTCTCATCTCATTTTGATATTCCATGCTCAAGTTATAAGCTTTGGCAAAAAAGGTGTTTTTGTTGACTTTCAAAAATGACCTATAATGTCCAAATTTTTGACTTCTTGTGAGTCCATTTTTTGATCTTGGGGTATGAAGATGGATCGTAGGAAATTGCATCCTCTTCAAAATTAGCTTTGGATGGGTCATTTCTCATAAAGTATGAGAAAGTTATGCTTGGTCAAAGTTGAGTTGACTTTTCCTACAAAACCCTAATTTAGCAACTTTTGAATCTTGATGAATTTTGAGCAATCCTTGATGAATCATGATCAACCCTTGATCAAATGATGAAATATCCTTAAAAATGATAATATTGACAAAAAAATCTTTAAGTTTGACTGTTTGTAGGTCACAATTGACTTTTGCCCTAGCACAGTCGATTTTTGGACCTTTGAGCAATTGACTGAGCAAAGTTCCTCTGCAAGGCTTGAAATTTGTCATGGATGATCTTGATAACATATTAGGAAATTGGGGATCAGTTGAAGTCATTTGGATTCAAGGATCTTGATGCAACACAAAACCCTAATTTGGGGTTGACTGCCTTAGGAGATAGCTTGTCTGTCCAACTCTTGAGCAACCTTGAGCCAATTGAAGATTTTTCTTGCAATGTCTTGAGAAATATGGGAGGGCAAATTTTGGGGTACAACAGCTGCCCCTGTTCAATCTTCTTAAACCTGAGGATGTAGATTGGCTTTTATGCCTTTCGTGATCCGAAGGTGGAAGATGATTGAACACTAGAGTGCCCAGAAATTTGCACTCGCATGAAGCGGTATCAGCCTTGTGATGTCGGGAATGGGCTTACAGATGCCATTTGGAGATAGTTGTAGGGAGGATGGGCTTAAAGATGCCATCTTCATGAGTGTCGATCGCATAAGAGATTCCTTAGCGAGAACTTGCATACCTGTTGTTGTGGAAGATTCCGCTGGGGAAGTCTGATCTTTGTTGAGATTTAGGAACTTACATGTACCTCAGCTGAGAGAACATCTCTGCTGAGTTTTAAGAACTTGTCCGTAATTCAACTGGGGGAACTCTGTCAAGATTAGAACCTTATCTGTAATTTAACCAAGGATAATTCAGTTGAGATTTAAGAATCGGTCAGTGTTTCGATTGAGGAGAATTGCCGAGATTTAGAACCTTATCTGTAATTCAACCGAGAATAATTCAGTTGAGATTTATGAACCGGTCAGTACTTCGACTGAGGGAAACATCTTCATCGAGATCTAGGAACTGTCTGTACTTCAACGGAGGATAATTCTGTTGAGATTTAAGAACTCGTCCACACTTCGACGGAGGAAAATTGTCGAGATTTAGAACCTTATCTGTAATTCAACCGAGACTAATTCAGTTGAGATTTAAGAACTGGTCAGTACTTAGACTGAGTGAAACATCTTCATCGAGATCTAGGACTGTCTGTACTTCAACGGAGGATAATTCTGTTGAGATTTAAGAACTCGTCCACACTTCGACAGAGGAAAATTGTCGAGATTTAGAACCTTATCTGTAATTCAACCGAGACTAATTTAGTTGAGATTTAAGAACCGATCAGTACTTCGACTGAGTGAAACATCTTCATTGAGATCTAGGACTGTCTGTACTTCAATGGAGGATAATTCTGTTGAGATTTAAGAACTCGTCCACACTTCGACGGAGGAAAATTGTCGAGATTTAGAACCTTATCTGTAATTCGACCGAGACTAATTCAGTTGAGATTTAAGAACCGGTTAGTAGTTCGACATAGTTGAGAACTTAACTGCATCCTTCCTGAAAGGTAAAGGTCAATTGTATGCAATGCATGATATATATCAAGCAATGATGTTCTCAAAATAAATGAGATTATGTTGTATGATGCGTATATGCATGTATCATGATGTATGGAAATGTAATGTTTTAGCTGGGGGAAATAAATCCCGGATAGCTGCTGGAGAAAAGAATTGAATGTTTCATTTCTGCTGGAGATAGCGAATGAAGATGATTGTGAGAATAACCCTGCAGGAGGGGATAACCCCGTTGGGGAATAAACGGATGAGGAGATTACTCTGTTGGGAAGAGATATTCTGCTGAGGATTCCACTGATAAATTACGCTGGGGATGAATTACCGTTGCTGGTGATACTGAATCCTGTTGGGGATTGGCTTCTTGTTTGTGAAGGGAAAGAACTCCACTGGGGATGATCTTTCAGTTGTGATTTCGTCGGGGATAACCTTTTAGACTCTTATGGGGATAACCCTTTGAACTTGCTGGGGACAATCTTCCAAAGTCTACTGGGGATGATTCTCCAAACTCCACTGGGGAAGCTTTTTCAGACTGCACTGGGAAAAAATTTAACTCCAATGAGGATATTTTGTATTATGCCGGGGAATATTCTTACACTCTGTTGGGGAATATTAAGAATGCCGGGGATATTAAGCCTTTTCAGTGCTGATGGTGAATAAATTCTGCTTGGGGAGAATATTAACGATTCAATTGTAGTTGCAAGCCTCAGCTGGGAGAGCTATCATTACTGTCTTACTCTGCGGGGAGTGAATGCATCTCAACCATATTCTTCAGCTGAATTTACCTTGTACCTGGTGGACAGAGCAACTGTACCGTTTGGACAATTCTTATTGCCCATGTTTCTGATATTACAAGTAAAGGTCTTTTGTTTCGCATGTAAATATTCATGAGCAGCAATTAATGTCAAGTGCATATATCAAAAAAATGAACATTGGACGTTCTTTGCAAAACAAAACAGATAAAGGAAAAATAGTTTGAAATTTATTTGAAAATGGATTGTATTGATTTTGAAGTTTGGCCTATAAATAGGCGTTTTCGTACAAGAGGCTGACGTCCTAGTAAGAGAACGCCGCCGAATAATAGAATTAACACAATTTGTGAAAAGCTAAACAAAACAGCTATGTGAATAATCCCACTGGGTTCCAACTCTGTTATTGCCTTTATGTTCTCGAGCATCTCATCACTTGCTACTTGGTTGAAGATGAATCAGATTGATTAGTGTCGTCCGAGCTTGATAGTTGATACCGAAGTCTAGTTGCAAGGTGATCCAATGAGACATAGTGTTACGCTTTGATCCCTAATTTTTTCCTGGACCGCCCTTTCGGGTTTTCAGTCCACCGGGATACCCTTTTTTGCCCAAGCCGCCCTTTCAAGTTTTCGACTTGCCGGGTGTACAGATTTTTTTTTAATTTTCATCCCTTATTTTTGCCCGAACCCTTTTGGTTCGCCGGGAAGCCCTTATTTCTCCCAATGGCCCATTCAAAACCAAGCGCGCCTTTTTTGCTTTGCTGGCATATAATTTGTTTTCATTATATTATATTTTCTTCGTGTTATACTTACAAATGAATCAAGGCAGCGTAGTGGCAAGGCAAGCAAGCAATCACTTTCAGGACCTGGGTTTAAATCCCAGGTCCCCCACTTCCTCATTGTTTTTTTCTTTCAGGCGATTGTGTGTATATTCAAGCCTGCAGCTCACCGCGCACCTTCATATATCCAATAGCCAGATGGCCAAAGGCCAAATCTGATGGTCAAACGTTGGGGGCCTACATGGAGCCAAGTCAACACACGCCCACCAGATCTCACAAAGTCAAACAAGGTCAGCTCTAATGGGCCTTCAGATTGCTAATCACACCACTGTTTCAGGCTCAACCCCTCTTCTCTCATTTATTTTATTTTTATTAATTGTTTTATTATTTTTTGTTTAATCTACTAACCAATCACAAAAATCCTTTTTCCCATCAAATAAAAACCACAACAATATTTTTTATATTTAATTAAATTTTAAATTTTATTTTTTATTAATAAATACTAATTAATTAATTTAGGTTTAATTAGAATAACTTTAACCTATTTTTTGTAAATAATTAAAATTAAATTAGATTTAATTAGGTTTAATTATTAACTTAATCATTTTTGTTTTCCTTTCTTAAAATAATAAAAACCCAAAAATAATTTATTTTTATTAATTAATTTATTTATTAATTTAGTAATTAATTTAGGTTAATTTCTTTCTTAAATAAAAACAAAAACAACAAAAAAGGCATTTTCTTTTAAAAGGGTCAAAACCCTAATTCGCATTCAATTTAATTTCTCAGGCGCTTTATTTATTTATATCCATATTGATGTATTTGCTTCCGGTATGTAATAGATAATTAGGACCTTTTATTTATTTTACCGTTTTATTTTATTTTCAAAGGGTTGCTTTTGGCGATGTAAATACCCGACGCCTTGTAATTTAATTTCCGCATTTTAATTCCGCAAATTATATAACTGTTAGATGTTTGATAATGGGGTTTGCATGACAAGACTGAATGTTTAATCTTAAAATCAAATTAGATCACCCTTAACATGTGCAAAGATAAAAATAACTGAAAACGACACACTCGCACATGCGCACTCTTAGGATACACCCCACTTGGTTGCCTTCGTACACGGTCATTGAGTATAGGTCACTTTAGAGGTCGCCCTCTTGTCTAAAGATCATATTTGCCTCGAAACGGTTGCCTCGGATATGATTGCCTCGAACAAATGATCTAAGACATTAGGGTTACCGCTAAGGCGTTCTAACATTGCTTTAGTGACTGTAAGTCCCGCATTCGAATTGACCCTTAAACTCCAATGACGGTGCTACCTACTCATTCATAGTAGGATAGCATTGTCTAAAGGAAATTAGCATAGAACTATTCCTTTTTCGAGTAGGTAGATGGTTCTTAGATACTTGCTCTTTCAAAAACAAAAACTTTTTCACACTTACACTTTTCGAACAAAGTTTCCAAAAACACTTCATACACTCTTGAGGACAGAAGCAAGAGTTAAATCGAAGTTTCAAAACAAAAACTTTTTCAAACCCACAAGCACAAAGAAAACAATTTTGAAAACAATTGAGCAAGTACCTAAGAGCCCATGGATAAACATGGATATAAAGGGTGCTATTCCTTCCCTTTCTATAATCTACCCTCTGAACCCGAGAAATATCTCGAAAAAGGAATTTTTCTATGCTTTTTTTCCTTTCCTTGTTGGATAAAATAAAAGTCGGTTGCGACTCTTGCTTACCGTGACATTTTGCGAAAACAAACGCAAAACACAAACCAGCATTCCAAAAACAGTCAGTTCTTCCCACCGTATCACGGAACTGGCGACTCTGCTGGGGACATCTTAAGTGGGGTGTACCTTAGGAATAGTTCATAATGTTTTCAATTGCTTAACTTGTATGCTTTATCTTTGTGGGTTGAATCGGAGTTACTATAGATCCTAACTCAGATCTTGGGGATGCCCTTTAGGTAAGTAGCAATAAACTGTGAGGGAACTGTACGGCGTAGACCGATACGGTTGAAGCAGTAGCTACGTTGGTGTGGCACTTTAGTATGTACCGATATCCCTTGTGGCGCAACGAGGAGAATATGGGTCTGCTAAGGGGTCATTAAGCACCAACTGACCTTAGAACCTTTAAATTGACCAACTTGGCCATAGAACAGTAGCAGTATGCTACACTCATTGAGACTAAACTTTCGCGATGATTCCGTCCACAAGAAAAGGTTGCTAAACTGGAATTATGATCGATCGAGGATAGTCAGTGATATTGAGATCCTCTAGAACCCGGTTACTATTTTTAGGACAGGTTTGAACCAACTGAACTGAAAGAGGGTAGTACCTAGACTCACCTGAAATTTAAGGGCTCTTTGTGTGACTTGTGTGCCCTTACCATGTTTGCTATTTGTGGATACTTGAGGTGTGTTTTCTATCATGACATCATGACATCATGACATTGCATGCATCTTGCATTGGACTAACCTATTTCAAAGACAGGAGGGATTCATCTTTGTTCTATTTTGTAGGTCATGACACCCATGCGTAGAAACACCATTCAGATCAACTTTGTCCAGATTCCCACTCTGCTTAAGGAATTGGTTGCAAAGATGCCAGATACTACCTCCTTCATCAGAAGACATGGGCACCTTCTTAGTTTGGTCACCTCTAAGATGGATGAACAGATCATGAGTGTCTTAGTCCAGTTCTTTGATCCACTGTACCATTGCTTTACTTTTCCGGACTACCAGTTGGTCCCTACCTTGGAAGAGTTCTTTGATCTGCTTGGTATCTCTATTCTGGAGCAAACCCCGTTCACAGGTTGGGAGAAGATCCTTAGGCCAGAAGAGATTGCTTCATCCCTCCACCTGACAAAGGTTGAGATAATGTCTAATTGGGAAACTCGTAGTGGAGCAAAGGGCTTCTTGACTAAATTCTTGGTTGGTAAAGCTAATCAGTTCTGGGACAGTCTAGACTTCCAGGAATTTGAAGACATTCTGGATCTTCTCATATATGGTTTGGTGTTTTTTCCTAACTCCGATTCCTTTGTTGACATGAATGCGGTAAAGATTTTTATATACGGTAATCTTGTGCCCACTCTCTTGGGTGACATTCTTCATTCTCTTTATGCCCGTACTGCTCGGAAGCGGGGAACCTTTATGAGTTGTGCACCATTGTTGGCGAGGTGGTTTATTTCTCACCTCCCCAAATCAGTGTTGAAGAACAAGGAAGGCAGGGGTTGGGCTTACAGGATTATGTCTCTCTCTCATAATGACATCATTTGGACTATAAAGGGCATGGAAGATGTGGCTATTATTGATCGCTGTGGGTAATACCCCAATGTTCCACTGATAGGAACCAATGGAGGAATCACTTATAATCTGTGCTTGGCCTTACGTCAGTTTAGGCGAGCTAGAAGGGAAGGACCTCATGAGTTGCTAATGCCTAGTATTGTCTTTGATTTCCAAGGAGATAGTGATGAGCAACGCCGCAGATTCATAAGAGCTTGGGATAGGGTACATAGGTCTGATCCACACGAGCTGGGTGCAAAGACTTCTCTACCAATGGAACCATATCTCCGATGGGTTTGCATCCGTGCCCAAAAGTTGGGAATGCCCTACGAAGTTGTCTTGCCTATCATTGTTGAAGTTGCTGATGAAGGGGGGGGGGGGGTTCCTTCTACCATCCTACACCCTTACATGCCTACTGACATTGAGGCATTGAAGAGGTCCTGGATGCAGCTGAGGGAGGAATGGGATACTTATAGAGAAAAGTATCACGAGCAAGAGCAGAAGATCCAAAAGTTGACAAGGCAGCTGGAGAACGAGCGGATCCTCAATGACTATGTCCTCACCGACAAGAAACGACCATGGGAGCACTGATTGTCTTCTGATTATTTCTAGTTTTAATTTGCTTTTCTTTCTTGTAACGCCTTAAAGTCATCTGTTGAACAATTGATTTTAAAGTTTATCTAATAAAAGTGTGTTTCATTTTGTTTACGAATTTGAATCTCTCAACGTCTTTGAAATCATATTATACGCATATCATTCCATGCACCTCATAACAGGTACCCTTGCAGGTTTTCTCATCTTCTTCGCTGTTTAATTCAACATCATGTCTTCTGAAACATCAATCGAACAAGCAATCAAGGCTCTACAGGCTCAAAACGCCCAGTTCCAGGATTGTTCATGAGTTTGGCTAAGGGTCAGCAAGATCTGAAGACCCTTATCTTGAAAGAGAAGAAGAAGAAGAAGAAGAAGAATATGGTCCTATTTAATGTGGGTCGCATATTCGGAAACGATTTGCGAGAAGAGGTTGATTTGAACCACTCATCTGGAGGGGGAGATAATCAGGAAGAGAGGAGGGCTCCTAGCCCTGTGGTTTCAGACAACGAGACCAACTTTGACGAAGACCAGTATCCTCCGGCTGAGGGTAGATATAAACAGCTTGAAGACCGGTTAAGTGCCATGGAGATCTAGAAGGTCCCTGGGTTGGACTTTGGTGATCTAGGTTTGTCATCTGGGGTGGTGATTCCCCACAAATTTAAAGCACCAGCCTTTGCTAAGTACGACGGGGTTTCTTGTCCAAAACTGCACCTCCGTTCGTATGTTAGGAAGATTCAGCCATACACCACTGACAAGAACCTCTGGATCCACTTCTTTCAAGACAGTCTCTCAGGGACTCAGCTTGAATGGTTTTACCAGCTGGAAGGAGATAGTATCCGTAATTGGGAAGATTTGGCCGCTGCTTTCTACAGGCAGTACCAATACAATGCCGACCTCGCTCCCACACGTACCCAACTCCAGGGTATGTCTATGGGAGCGGGTGAAGGTTTCAAAGATTATGCTCAAAAGTGGAGGGACCTTGCTGGAAGAGTTCAACCTCCCTTGGATGATAGGGAACTAGTGGATATGTTTCTGGGGACCCTGTCTGGTCCGTTTTCAACCATCTGATTGGAAGTTCATTGTCCAGGTTTATAGAGCTGATTATGACTGGGGAGAGGATTGAGGCTGGTATCAAATCCGGTAAGATACAGAAGGGTGCTTCATCAAGCACCCAGAAGAAGCCTTTTAAGAAGGAGTCCAATGATGTTCACAGTTCAAAGAGCCATAACAGAACTAAATGCCGCCAAGCTATTAATGCGGTTGTTATATCAAGACCTGCTGTTGCTCCTCAGTGCAACAATCAGCCAAGGGCCAAAAGGCCACAAAGACAATTCACTCAGCTTAACATGACGTTATCTCAGATTTTGCCGCAGTTATTGAAGACCAACTTGATGACTCTGAAGGAGGCCCCGAAGACCCCCAACACAACATCACCGATGTATAACCCGAACGCCCGTTGTGCTTTTCATTCTGATAGCTCGGGGCATGATACAAATGATTGCTGGGTCTTGAAGAATAAAGTACAAGATTTGATTGAGGCTAAGGAGATTGAGTTCGAAGCGCCTGGAAAGCCTAATGTCATAACGACACCTATGCCCAAACATGACGCGGGAGTGAATGCTATGGGGGAGGATGATGATGAAGAGTTTGATATTGATAGTTGGATTTACCCAACTATTGATGGTGGCCTGAGAAATTGGACAGCGAAGGATTCAATGCCAGTTTCTTATATTACCCAGTAATGAGACTTTTGTTTTGAATTTGTAACAGACAATTTTTAAACTTTACGGCCCGGTGTCTTACCCGAGGCACCGTGGTTTTCTTTATGAGGGCTTTATGTGTGTCATTTTCATATATCATTAATAAAAGCATTGGAAGTTTCTTGCATTTCAAATTTTGCGCTCCTTGTCTTTATTTTGTTATATATTGAAAAACAGCTATTTTACACACACTCACATATACAGGTCTACATCCACTCTGGATCTCACTGGTAACGACTCTGTTACTGCCAGTTATGACTTCAAAAGTCCGATCAACTTAGCCTAAGATGAAGGTGAAGATGATTGCGAAGTGCCTGGTGAAATTTCTAGGCTGCTACTCCAGCAAGAGAGGGCCATACAGCCGCATGAAGAGCCAGTGGAATCGGTAAATCTGGGTACAGAGGTAGACAAGAAAGAGGTCAAGATCGGTGCAAATCTGGAGTCTAGTGTTAAGCAACGGTTGATTCAGATGTTGCGTGACTATGTTGAGATCTTTGCCTGGTCTTATGAAGATATGCCTAGGTTGGATACCGATATTGTGGTTCATCGCCTGCCTACCAAGGAAGACTGTCCTCCAGTAAAACAAAAAGTTCACTGAATGCGCCCAGAGATGTCTGAGAAAATCAAGGCTGAAGTTATGAAACAGTTTGATGCCGGTTTTATAGCAGTTACTTCTTACCCACAGTGGGTGGCCAACGTGGTTCCGGTGCCGAAGAAGGATGGTATAGTTCGAATGTGTGTTGACTATAGGGATCTGAACAGGGCAAGCCCCAAGGATGATTTCCCTCTGCCTCATATCGACGTCCTGGTTGACAATACTGCACAACATAAGGTCTTCTCCTTTATGGATGGTTTCTCCGGTTACAATCAGATTAAAATGGCTCCCCAAGACATGGAGAAGACGACCTTTGTTACTCAATGGGGTACCTTTTGCTACAAGGTCATGCCTTTCGGATTGATGAATGTTGGGGCAACATATCAGCGCGCCATGGTCGCCTTGTTCCATGACATGATCCATCATGAGATTGAGGTATACGTCGATGACATGATTGCAAGATCCCATGCTGAGGAAGAACACCTTGACCATCTGCAGAAACTATTTGACAGGTTGAAGTTGTACAAGCTAAGGTTAAACCCGAACAAGTGCACCTTCGGGGTGAGATCTGGTAAGCTGCTGGGTTTCGTTGTAAGCGATAAAGGTATTCAAGTGGATCCTGCAAAGGTGAAGGCTATACAGGAAATTCCAATTCCCCGAACTGAAAAAGAAGTCAGAGGCTTTCTGGGATGTCTGAACTATATTTCCCGATTCATCTCACACCTGGTTGCTACTTGTGAGCCAATCTTCAAGCTACTGAAGAAAGATCAAGTGGTAAGATGGAACGATGAATGTCAGGCCACTTTCGAAAGGATTAAAGAATATCTCCAAGAGCCTCCTATTCTGATGCCTCCAGTTGAAGGTAGACCTTTGATCTTATACTTGATAGTACTCGATAATTCAATGGGGTGCGTGCTGGGGCAGCATGACGAGTCTGGCCGAAAAGAGCATGCTATTTATTACCTTAGCAAAAAGTTTACCGACTGCGAGACCCGATACTCGTTGCTTGAGAAAACTTGCTGCGCTTTGGCATGGGCTGCTCGTCGGCTGAGATAGTATACGATGACTCACACTACTCTATTGATATCAAAGATAGATCCAATCAAGTATATCTTTGAGAAGCCTGCCTTGTCCGGAAGAATAGCAAGATGGCAGATGATCTTGACTGAGTATGACATTCAATACACAACCCAAAAGGCAATCAAGGGAAGTGTGTTGGCAGATCATTCGGCACATCAGGCAGTGGATGATTACCAGTCTATGAACTTTGAGTTCCCGGATGAGAATATCACGATAGTGACTGACTGTGAGGAACCTGGACCGAATGAAGGACCCGAGGAAGGATCCTGATGGTCTATGTACTTTGATGGAGCTTCAAATGCTTTGGGTAATGGCATTGGCACCGTGATCATATCTCCTAAAGGCTCTCATACTCCATTCACTGCCCAATTATATTTCAACTGCATCAACAACATGGCGGAGTATGAAGCGTGCATTATGGGTCTTCAAGCAGCAATTGACCTAAGGATTAAGTTTCTAAGTGTTTTCGGAGACTCCGCTCTTGTGATCAGTCATATCAAAGGCGAGTGGGATATGAAACACCCTAATCTTATTCCTTACAAGGAGTATGTATTGACATTGCTTCCCTACTTAGAGGAGAAAACCTTTGAACACTTCCCAAGAGAGGAGAATCAATTGGCGGACGTGTTAGCTACGATATCTTCTATGTTCAAAGTCAATTAGGACAATGAAGCTCCCCGGATTATCATTGAAAAGTTGGACGAACCTGCACATTGCTGCGACATTGAGACTGAAGAGGTAGCAGATAAACCCTGGTTTCATGAGGTGAAGAGGTATCTTGAAACTCAGGAGTACCCCGAGGGTGCATCTGTTAATGACAAGAAGTTTCTGAGGAGGTTCGCCGCGAAGTTCTTCATCAGCAATGGCATTCTCTACAAGCATAACCATGATTCAACCTTACTGTGGTGTGTGGATAATGTTAGAACATAGTTTGATTCTACAACCCTCAGTTAGAGTTTTGATGATAAAAAAATACAAGATTAAATAAATTATAATATTTATAAGACATATATGCTACTTAAAATTATATTGTGTATTTATAGAAACTCTGATGGAATCAGCATCAGAATATCAACATCAGCATCAGAAGATATGTCAGATCAGAAGATCAAACATGTGCTACGCTGAAGCCTGATGAACAGAATCTGCGCAAAACATACTTTGACTCTGATCAAGATCCTATCCACATCATCAGCACTCAGAAATGCCAGAATAAGCTAAAGCCAAGAACACTCTGATTATCATTAGCAGAACACTCTGAAGTGTCAATGTTACTGCATTCAAGGCAGATTAATTACCAACGGCTTTATTCCAAGACAAAGATCTTCTCAAAAAGGAAAGAACGTTATGAGCATTGAAATGGAATTATGGACAGCAACGTATCTATTCCAAGGCTATTTAAACAAATCAGTGAGAAAAGAAATGGCTAATACTCTACACGCATATACACGCCTAAGCTAATCATCCTCAAGCATGCTCTCACTTTTGCTAAAGCTTTCAACCACGCTTACTCTATAGCTCTAGCAATCTAGTTTCATCTAGGCTTCATATTGTGTATTATCATAATTGTGATATATAGTTTTTCCTAGAAAACATCAAACACACATTTGTTCATTTATCTGTAAAAGAATTTCCTTGAGATAAACCGGTTTGTGGTTAGACTCAAGAAGGCTTTAACAGTTGTTAAAGCAGTTGTGTATTCAGTTGAATATAGTGAATTAAGACCTCGTTGGAGAGAGGCGAAATCACCTTGACGGGTGGACTGGAGTAGTTTGAGATCAAACGAACTAGGATAAAAATAACGTGTTGTCTGCATTTGATTTCAAGTTTTACAATTCAACCCCCCTTATTGTGTTTTTCACATCTTCAATTGGTATCAGAGCGCCTGGTTCTGAGCTTATAACACTTAACCATGTCAGTACAAGATCCAGCATTGAAAAACACTATGGCAAGAACACATCAAAACATCAGCAATGACAACAATGAAGAAAGAGACAGATTCAGTGGCAAACCTCCAGTCTTTGATGGAGAGAACTTTGATTACTGGAAAGACAGAATTGAAAGCTTCTTTCTGGCCCACGATGCTGATCTGTGGGATATGGTGACTGATGGATACACGCACCCAATGAATGCAAGTGGTCAGAAGATTGATAGGAAAGCAATGTCTGATCAACAAAAGCGTGACTTCAGAAATCATCACAAAGCCAGAACAATTCTTCTCAGCGCCATCTCTTACTCTGAATATGAAAAGATATCTAACAGAGACACTGCAAAGAATATGTTTGACTCTCTGAGAATGACGCATGAAGGCAACATTCAAGTTAAAGAAACTAAAGCTCTTGCGCTCATTCAGAAGTATGAGGCATTCAAGATGGAAGAAAGTGAATCAATTGAAACGATGTTCTCAAGATTTCAAATTCTGGTTGCTGGTCTCAAAGTTCTGGACAAAGGGTATTCTATTGCTGATCATGTTAAGAAGATCATCAGAAGCTTGCCAAAACAGTGGAGGCCAATGGTCACAGCGCTGAAGCTAGCTAAGGATCTCAACAAAATCTCTCTGGAGGAACTTGTCAGCTCCCTCAGAAGTCACGATATAGAGCTAGAAGCTGATGAACCTCAAAAACAAGGTAAGCCATTAGCTTTAAAATCTAACAGAAAATCTGACTCCAAAGTTTTGCAGGCTGTAGAAGAAACCTCTGATGGGTCCTCATCAGAAGAAGATGAATTGTCTCTCCTCTCCAGAAGGGTGAACCAACTGTGGAAGCAGAGGCAAAGAAAGTTCAGGAATCCAAGAAGATCAGAGAATCAGAATGAATCCTCCTCCAGATATAGAAGGTCAGAACCCTCCTCTGGATACAGAAGATCTGAAGGCTCATCAGGAAGCAGAAAGCCAAACAACAAAGACATCATCTTCTATGAATGTAACGAGCAAGGACACTACAAGAGTGATTGACCAAAGCTTCCGAGGGAAAAGCCCAAAAAGAAGTTTGGCAAGGAAAAGAAGAAAAGTCTCATGGCTACATGGGATGACTCTGACACATCTGAAGCTGACTCAGAATCAGATGATGAGAGAGCAAACATAGCTCTCATGGCAAACATAACAGAAGACAGTGAAGCTTCTGAATCAGACACAGAAGAGGTATTTCCTGATTTTGCTATTAACTTTACTAAGGCTGAACTAGCTGAAAGCCTTAATGAAATTCTGGAAAGATATCAGCAGATCAGAGTCAAACTCAGAAACCTGAAAAGGAATCTTGCTTCTGACTCTGATAAAATTGAGAGTCTCAAATTGGAGAATTCTGAGTTGAAAAATAAAATTTCAAAATTAGAAAACCTATTACAAAACTCTCAGAAGGAAACAGTCCCTGAAACTCCCAGCAGTGCTGATGAGATCATCAAGGAGTATGCAAATGGCTTCAATGATCTATGGAGTTAGCAGAAATGGCAGAAAAGGAATAGGATGCCAAGGTAAAGTACCTACACCAAGGAATTCCATGGATTTAGTTATAAAACGAACTCCACTTAATTCACACTTTGTATATGGGCACACACACGACATCAAATATACTAGTAGTAATTATTCTGTCAAACCAAAATTCAACCAGAGTTTTGGTAAACCTAACAAATCATGACCCAAGAAAATATGGGTACCTAAGGATAAAATAATACATGTTACAGATATCTTTAGCAGTAAAGCAGAAACATCAGTCATGGTACCTGGACTTTGGCTGCTCACGACACATGACGGGAAGAAGGCATATGTTCCAAAGCCTGCAACTTAAGCCTGGAGGCCACGTAGGCTTTGGAGGCAATCAGAGGGGAAATATCATTGGCTCTGGAACTTTAGGTAATGGAAATCTTCCCTCTATTAGTAATGTTTTATTAGTAGATGGATTGATGCATAATCTGTTATCCATAAGTCAATTAAGTGATAACGGTTATGATATAATCTTTAATCAAAATTCATGCAAAGCTGTTAGTCAGAAAGATGGGACTATCCTATTTAATGGAAAGAGGAGAAACAACATTTATAAAATAAAACTTTCTGAACTGAAAAGTCAGAATGTAAAGTGTCTTCTGTCTGTTAACAACGAGCAATGGATCTGGCACAGAAGATTGGGGCATGTTAGTATGAGAAGAATATCTCAGATTAACAAACTCAATCTGGTTAGAGGACTTCCTAACCTGAAGTTCAATTCAGATGCTCTGTGTGAAGCATGTCAGAAAGGCAAGTTTGCAAAACCAGCTTTCAAATCTAAAAGCATTGTTTCCACCTCTAAGCCATTAGAACTTCTGCACATTGACTTATTTGGACCAGTTAAAACTACTTCAGTCAGTGGCAAGAAGTATGGGTTAGTAATCGTAGATGACTATAGCAGATGGACATGGGTAAAGTTCTTAAGACACAAGGACGAGTCACACTCTGTGTTTGTCACCTTCTGCAACCAAGTTCAGAATGAAAAGGATCTTAGAATCGTCAAAGTCAGAAGTGATCATGGTGGAGAGTTTGAAAACAAAGATTTTGAATCATTTTTTAATGACAAAGGCATTCTGCATGATTTCTCCTGTCCTAGAACTCCCCAGCAAAATGGAGTTGTAGAACGAAAGAACAGAACATTGCAAGAAATGTCCAGAACCATGATCAACGAGACTAACGTTTCTAAGATCTTCTGGGAAGAGGAAATAAACACAGCGTGCTACATTCAGAATAGAATCTCTATAAGACCTATTCTGGAAAAGACTCCATATGAATTGTGGAAGAACAGAAAGCCCAACATTTCATATTTTCATCCATTTGGATGTACCTGCTTTATTTTGAATACTAAAAATTATTTGAACAAGTTTGACTCTAAAGCACAGAAGTGTATTATGTTAGGATACTCTGAACGCTCAAGAGGGTACATAATATACAATACAGAAACACAGATTGTGGAAGAATTAATCAGTGTTCGTTTTGATGATAAGCTTGACTCTCAAAAGTCAAAGCAGAATGAATTACTTGCAGGTATGGAAGTTGAATTCACAGGTACTGAAGACAAGTCATCAGAAGCTCTTAACAGAGATACTCCCTCAACATCAGAAAGAGGCACTGCAAGCAATCCAGCACCTTCTGTTGAGCAACTTCAGAAAAGACCATCCAGGAGCAGCATGGATCACCCTGAAGAAACAATCTTAGGAAGAAAGGAAGATCCAATCAGAACAAGAGCCAGCTTCAGAAACTCTGAAGAATCCCTCATGGGACTTGTCTCTCTGATTGAACCATCAACAGTTGATGAAGCACTTCTGGACAATGACTGGATTCTAGCAACGTAAGAGGAGCTGAATCAATTCACAAGAAATGACGTATGGGATCTAGTTCCCAAACCAAAAGGATTCAACGTCATTGGAACAAAATGGGTGTTCAGAAACAAACTGAATGAACAAGGTGAAGTCATCAGAAACAAGGCACGATTGGTAGCACAAGGTTATAGTTAGCAAGAGGGGATAGACTATACATAAACCTTTGCTCCATTCGCCAGGTTAGAATCTATCAGACTTTTAATTTCTTTTGTTGTTAATAAAGGCAGCACTCTGTATCAGATGGATGTTAAGAGTGCATTCTTAAATGGCTATATAGAAGAACAGGTATATGTGCACCAACCCCCTGGTTTTGAAAGTTCAAAAAATCCAGAATATGTTTTCAAACTAAAGAAGTCACTGTATGGTCTAAAACAAGCTCCCAGAGCTTGGTATGAAAGACTGAGTAACTTCCTGTTAGAAAAGGAATTCATCAGAGGGAAAATGGACACAACCTTATTCTGTAAGACAGTTAAGAATGACATTTTAGTATGTCAGATTTATGTTGATGATATCATTTTTGGATCTACTAAACCCTCTTTGGGAAGAAAATTTGCTAAGTGTATGCAGGCAGAATTTGAGATGATCCTAATGGGGAAACTAAAATTCTTTCTGGGCATTCAGATCAATCAAACCCCAGAAGGAACTTACATTCATCAGAGCAAATATGTCAGAGAACTTCTGAAGAAATTTGATCTCTCAGAATGTAAGCCATCAAAGATTCCAATGCATCCCACGTGCATTCTGGAAAGAGAAGAGGTAAGCAAAAAGGTAGAACAGAAGGTCTACATAGGTATGATTGGTTCTCTTCTTTATCTGACGGCCTCAAGGCCTGATATTTTATTCAGTGTATGCATTTGTGCTAGATTCCAATCAGATCCTAGAGAATCTCACTTAACAGCTGTTAAGTGATTTTTCAAGTATCTGAAAGGTACTACTAATCTGGGTCTGTTTTATAGAAAATCAAGTGATTACAGCTTAGTAGGATACTGTGATGCTGACTTTGCTGGAGACAGAGTTGAACGTAAAAGTACTTCTGGAAGCTGCCAGTTTCTGGGAGAAAATCTTATCTCTTGGTCCAGCAAAAGACAATCCACAATTGCTCTATCAACAGCAGAAGCTGAATACATAGCAGCAGCTGGATGCAACACACAAATGCTCTGGATGAAAAGTCAACTTGAGGACTTCCAGATTTTTGAGAGTAACATTCCTATCCTCTGTGACAACACGTCTGCTATTTGCTTAAGTAAAAATCCAATTTTGAATTCTAGGGCTAAGCATATAGAAATAAAACATCATTTTATTAGGGACTATATTCAGAAAGGGATTTTAAACCTAAAATTTATTGACACAGACCATCAATGGGCTGACATTTTCACAAAACCACTTTCTGAAGATAGGTTCAACTTCATTCTGAAACATCTCAGCATGAAGCTCTGTCCAGAATAAAACTATTTTAATTTTATATATTAATCTTCAGAATTGTGTTTATTTCTCTGTGAACTTCTGATCAATCCTCTTTCAGAATTTTAGAAATGCAGATTGTATCAGAATCTATCCATGAAGATCTGAGCGCTTCAGGTCAAGGATAGAAGTGTTGTTCACTCAAGCAAACAAGTGTCATCCAGTCATCAGCTGTTTCCTGAGGCTGAACACGCGTTCACGCTTCTAAAAAGGCAAAGCGCTGATTGGATGCATTGAGACACATGTCATGGGTAACCGTTTAAGTATCTTTCTGAATCCCCTAAAATCAGCCATCATTAAATGCTAATAATCATGATTTATTTCTCTCTCTTAAATGTGTATGTTTTCAAAAACTTTTTAGAAATCTATTTAAACACTTCACACCATTCACACCGTTTACTCTTACTTTTGTTTTATTTACATGTTTGTCTGTAATATTTTTACTTGTTCTACACTCATTGCTTCTGTATTAATACAAACGTTTTTTTGCTCTGGTCATTTTAACTCTGATTATTTGTGCTTTTTGATAACTGACAAAAAGGGGGAGAAAGAATGATATTTTTCAATAACGGATTACTGAGACATAAGTCTCAAACATTCTAACCTTACTATATACTTGAATTTCTTTGTTCTGAAAAGCTTACAGGTACAAGAATCTGATGAACTCTGATAAAGCAAAATTCTGATGCTCAAAGAAAGTTCAGTAAAGTTCTGATGCTCAAGGTCTCAAGGAATCAAAGGGAAGTAATCAACTCAGGGGGAGTTTTTCTCTTCATTACTCTGACACTTTTTGACCCTTATCTTCTTATCACTGATACCTTCTATTCGTTAATTGATTATCTCTGATATTGTTTCCTCTCTATCCTTAAACTCTGATACCTTTCATCATTTTATTTTAATTGAAAAAAATCTGGTTTTTGTCATCATCAAAAAGGGGGAGATTGTTAGAACATAGTTTGATTCTACAACCCTCAGTTAGAGTTTTGATGATAACAAAATACAAGATTAAATAAATTGTAAGATTTATAAGACATATATGCTACTTAAAATTATATTGTGTATTTACAGAAACTCTGATGGAATCAGCATCAGAATATCAACATCAGCATCATAAGATATGTCAGATCAGAAGATCAAACATGTGCTACGCTGAAGCCTGATGAACAGAATTTGTGCAAAACATACTGACTCTGATCAAGATCCTATCCACATCATCAGCACTCAGAAACGCCAGAATAAGCTAAAGCCAAGAACACTCTGATTATCATTAGCAGAACACTCTGAAGTGTCAACGTTACTGCATTCAAGGCAGATTAATTACCAACGGCTTTATTCCAAGACAAAGATCTTCTCAAAAAGGAAAGAACGTTATGAGCATTGAAATGGAATTATGGACAGCAACGTATCTATTCCAAGGCTATTTAAACAAATTAGTGAGAAAAGAAATGGCTAATACTCTACACGCATATACACGCCTAAGCTAATCATCCTCAAGCACGCTCTCACTTTTGCTAAAGCTTTCAACCACGCTTACTCTATAGCTCTAGCAATCTAGTTTCATCTAGGCTTCATATTGTGTATTATCACAGTTGTGATATATAGTTTTTCCTAGAAAACATCAAACACACATTTGTTCATTTATCTGTAAAAGAATTTCCTTGAGATAAACCGGTCTGTGGTTAGACTCAAGAAGGCTTTAACAGTTGTTAAAGCAGTTGTGTATTCAGTTGAATATAGTGAATTAAGACCTCGTTGGAGAGAGGCGAAATCACCTTGACGGGTGGACTGGAGTAGTTTGAGATCAAACGAACCAGGATAAAAATAACGTGTTGTCTGCATTTGATTTCAAGTTTTACAATTCAACCCCCCTTCTTGTGTTTTTCACATCTTCAGATAAGAACGAAGCAGAAAGGATTATGGCAGAATTACATGAAGGTACCTTTGGAACTCATTCCAGTAAACATACCATGGCGAAGAAAATCCTACGAGCAGGATATTATTGGTCCACAATGGAGGCCGACTGTTATCAGCATTCTCGGACCTGTCACAAGTGCCAAGTCTATGCTGATAAAGTGCACATACCTCCAGTACCTCTGAACGTCTTGACAGCTCCTTGGCCTTTTGCAATGTGGGGAATTGACATGATCGGCGAGATCAGACCTACGACATCCAACGGGCATCATTTCATCCTGGTAGCAATTGATTACTTTACAAAGTGGGTTGAAGAAGATTCCTTTGCTACAGTGACCAAGAACATCGTGGCACGGTTTATTCGGCACAATCTGATCTGTCGATATGGTGTACCAGAGAGGATCATTACGGACAATGGTACAAATCTCAACAATAAGATGATCACTGAACTCTGCAAGCAGTTTAAGATACAACATCATAACTCTTCTCCTTACCGGCCGAAGATGAATGGGGCTGTAGAAGCGGCTAATAAGAACATCAAGAAGATTGTGCAGAAGATGATAGTGACGTACAAAGACTGGCACGAGATGTTACCATTTGCTCTTCATGGGTACCGTACCTCAGCACGGACGTCAACAGGGGCAACACCCTATTCCTTGGTATATGGCATGGAGGCAGTCTTGCCCATTGAAGTTCAGATACCCTCTCTTCGGATTATGAAGGATGCAGGTTTAAGCGAAGATGACTGGATTCAGACCCGGCTTGATCATCTGAACCTAATCGACGAAAAAAGACTTACTGCTATTTGTCATGGTCAGACGTATCAAAAACGGATGATCAAGGCATTTAACAAGAAAGTTAGACGACAAGAGTATCAAGTTGGGGACCTGGTTATCAAGCGCATCATACTGCCACAAGGTGATCCCAGGGGTAAATGGACCCCTACTTACGAAGGGCCGTTTGTGGTTAAGAACATTTTCTCCGGGGGAGCTATGATTCTAACCACCATGGATGGTGACGACCTTCCTCACCCCGTCAATGCAGACATAGTGAAAAGATACTACGCATAATCAAAGACCCGCTAGGTCAACTAGCCTAGGCAAAAATAAGGGCTTCCCGGCGAACCAAAAGGGTTCGGGCAAAAATAAGGGATGAAAATGAAAAAAATTGTACACCCGGCAAGTCGAAAACCTGAAAAGGCAGCTTGGGCAAAAAAGGGTATCCCGGTGGACTGAAAACCCGAAAGGGAGGTCCAGGAAAAAATTAGGGATCAAAGCGTAACACTATGTCTCATTGGATCACCTTGCAACCAGACTTCAGTATCGACTATCAAGCTCGGACGGCACTAATCAATCTGATCTACCTTCAACCAAGTAGCAAAGTGATGAGATGCTCGAGGACATAAGGGCAATAGCAGAGTTGGAACCCAGTGGAATTATTCACATAGCTGTTTTGTTTAGTTTTTCACAAATTGTGTAAATTCTTTTGTTCGGCGGTGTTCTCTTACTAGGACGTCAGCCTCTTGTACAAAAAATGCCTATTTACAGGCCAAACTTCAAAATCAATACAACTCATTTTCAGAGAAATTTCAAATTGTTTTTCCTTTTTATGTTTTGTTTTGCAAAGAACGTCCAATGTTCATTTTTGATATATGCATTTGACATTAATTGTTGCTCATAAGTATTTACATGCGAAGCAAAAAACAATTACTGTTAATATCAGAAACAGGGGCAAATAAGAAGTGTCCAAATTGTACAGTTACCCTGTCCACCAGGTACAAGGTAAATTCAGCTGAAGAACATGGTTGAGATACATTCACTCCCCGCAGAGTAAGATAGTAATGACAACTCTCCCCAGCTGAGACTTGCAAATGTGAATGAATCGGTAATATTCTCCCAAAGCAGAGTTTATCTACCATCAACACTGAAAAGGCTTAATATCCCCGGCAATCTTAATATTCCCCAACGGAGTATAAGAACATTCCCCGGCAGAATACAAAATATCCCCAGTGGAGTTTAAAACTTTTCCCAGCGCAGTCTGAAAAAGCTTCCCCAGTGGAGTTCGGAGAATCATCCCCAGTAGACTTTGGAAGATTGTCCCCAGCAAGTTCAAAGGATTATCCCCATAAGAGTCTAAAAGGTTATCCCCATTGAAGTCGCAACTGAAAGATCATCCCCAATGGAGTTCTTTCCTTTCATAAACAGGAATTCAACCCCCAACAGGACTCAGTATCACCAGCAATGGTAATTCATCCCCAGCGGAATTTATCGATGGAATCCTCAGCAGAGCATCTATTTCCCACAGAGTAATCTCCTCATCAGTTTATTCCCCAACGGAGTTATCCTCTCCTGCAGGTTTATTCTCGCAATCATCTTCGTTCGCCATTTCCAGCGGAAATGAAGAATCCAACTCTATTCTCCAGCAGCTATCCGGGACTTATTTCCCCAGCTAAAAACATTACATTTCCATACATCATGATACATGCATATACGCATCATACAACACAATCTCATTTATTTTGAGAACATCATTGCTTGATATATATATCATGCATTGCATACGACTGACCTTTACCTTTCAGGAAAGATGCAGTTAAGTTCTCAGCTATGTCGAACTACTGACCGGTTCTTAAATCTCAATTGAATTAGTCTCGGTTGAATTATAGATAAGGTTCTAAATCTCGACAATTTTCCTCCATCGAAGTGTGGACGAGTTCTTAAATCTTAACAGAATTATCCTCCATTGAAGTACAGACAGTTCCTAGATCTCGATGAAGATGTTTCCCTCAGTCGAAGTACTGACCGATTCTTAAATCTCAACTGAATTAGTCTCGGTTGAATTACAGATAAGGTTCTAAATCTCGACAATTTTCCTCCGTCGTAGTGTGGACAAGTTCTTAAATCTCAACAGAATCATCCTCCGTTGAAGTGCAGACAGTTCCTAGATCTCGATGAAGATGTTTCTCTCAGTCGAAGTACTGACTGGTTCTTAAATCTCAACTGAATTAGTCTCGGTTGAATTACATATAAGGTTCTAAATCTCGGTAATTTTCCTTCGTCGAAGTGTGGACGAGTTCTTAAATCTCAACAGAATTATTCTCCGTTGAAGTAAACACAGTCCTAGATCTTGATGAAGATGTTTCCCTCAGTCGAAGTACTGACCGGTTCTTAAATCTCAACTGAATTAGTCTCGGTTGAATTACAGATAAGGTTCTAAATCTCGACAATGTTCCTCCATCAAAGTGTGGACGAGTTCTTAAATTTCAACAGAATTATTCTCCGTTGAAGTACAGACAGTCCTAGATCTTGATGAAGATGTTTCCCTCTGTCGAAGTACTGACCGGTTCTTAAATCTCAACTGAATTAGTCTCGGTTGAATTCACAGATAAGGTTCTAAATCTCGGCAATTCTCCTCAATCGAAGTACTGACCGGTTCTTAAATCTCAACTGAATTAGTCTCGGTTGAATTATAGATAAGGTTTTTAATCTCGACATATTTTCCCCAGTTGAATTATGGACAAGTTCTTAAAATCAACTGAGATGTTCTCTCAGCTGAGGTACATGCAAGTTCCTAAATCTCAACAAAGATCAGGCTTCCCCAGCGGAATCTTCCACAACAACAGGTATACAAGTTCTCGCTAAGGAATCTCTTATGCGATCGACGCTCCTGCAGATGGCATCTTTAAGCCCATCCTCCCACCAAAAATCTCTAAGTGGCATATGTAAGCCCATTCCCGACATCACAAAGCTGATACCACTTCATGCGAGTGCAAATTTCTGGGCACTCTATTGTTCAATCATCTTCCACCTTTGGATCACAAAAGGCATGAAAACCAATCTACATCCTCAGGTTTAAGAAGATTGAACAGGGGAAGCTGTTGTACCCCAAAATTTTCCATCTCATTTTTCTCAAAACATTGCAAGAAAAATCTCCAAGTAGGCTCAAGGTTGCTCAAAAGTTGGTCAGACAAGTCACCTCCTAAGGCAGTCAACCCCAAATTAGGGTTTTGTGTTGCATTAAGATCCTTGAATCCAAATGGACTCAAGTACTCCCCAATGTCCTAATATGTTCTCAAGATCATCCATGTCAAGTTTCAAGCCTTGCAGAGGAAGTTTGCTCAGTCAATTGCTCAAAGGTCCAAAAATCGATTGTGCTAGGGCAAAAGTCAACTGTGACCTATATACAGTCAAACTTCAAGATTTTTTGTCAACATTATCATTTTGAATTATATTTCATCATTTTATCAAGGGTTGATCATGATTCATCAAGGATTACTCAAAATTCATCAAGACTCAAAAGTTGCTAAATTAGGGTTTTGTAGGAAAAGTCAACTCAACTTTGACCAAGCATAACTTTCTCATACTTTATGATAAATGATCCATCCAAATCTCATTTTGAATAGGATGAAAATTCCTACAATCCATATTCATACCCCAAGATCAAAAAATGCACTCACAAGAAGTTATAAATTTGGACATTATAGGTCATTTTTGAAAGTCAACAAAAACACCTTTTTTTCCAAAGCTTATAACTTGATAATGGAATATCAAAATGAGATTAGACCAAAATTGTTGGTTAGAGGACATCTCAAGCTTTCTAAAAAGTCCAAGAACACCTCCAAAAGTTCAAAATTGAAGAAGTTATGCATTGTTGAAGTTGGACATTTTTGCAAAATTGCCAAAAGTCAACTATCACCAAAACTTCAAATTTTGTCAAATGGGCCCATTCTTTTCCACTTGATTTGAGCTTGAATTATTTCCCACGTGTCCTAGCTTCATCCATGAGCTCATATTTCATTTTTATTATTTTATTTGATATTTTATTGAATTTATTCATTTTAAATCAAATTAAATCATT
The DNA here is from genome assembly GCA_948472305.1 of Vicia faba. Taxonomy (NCBI): domain Eukaryota; kingdom Viridiplantae; phylum Streptophyta; class Magnoliopsida; order Fabales; family Fabaceae; genus Vicia; species Vicia faba. The sequence goes on along the minus strand of OX451740.1, from coordinate 431,076,188 downwards.
TAAAATCCAAAACTTTGATTACATGAGATCTTTTGGCTATTTCAGGATTTGATTACCATCATTAACATCATCAAAATCGAATCAAGCAATTCATGTACAAAAATATTGAGATTTGGGCAAATTTGGCAAGTTGTAAAGAGAAGATCAAATCAAATTCCAAGGCATTGATATGGGAAGATTCAATCCATAATTCTTACCCTAATACACTCCATAGTACATAAGCAAGCCAAAGGAATCGAGACAGAGGTGGGAGGCTGCAGAAAGAGGCAAAACAAAGTTGGAAAAAAGTGACAAAAATCTTAAAACTGAAATCGTGCTTAGAGGCATTTTCAGAAGCTGAGACCGGTCCCAATCTCTTCCTGGGTGTTCACACAAGCGATATGGACCAAAAGCAAGCGTTCTCACACACCACAACGCACTGTAAGTATCACGAAATACACCCATGTTCTTGATTTCGCAACTCTAAATTTATGTCTCTTTTTCATGAATCAATAACATATTTTGAACTCTCATGTCATTTGCAAACGTTTGGCATTATCCAATTGCTTTTATCTAGCCTGAACGAAGGACCACCATAGCTAGGGTTCTTCGTTTAGTTTTTGGGGTTTTCTATTTCAGGTAAAATCAGGACTCAAGAAGGGCATAGTGTTGTTCAGGGAGCCAAGACGAACCCAACCATGTTCTTGGAATTGATTTATGTGACCTAGGGAGGATTTTAGAACAAGCTTGCGCATTTAGCTGCGGATCCAAATCCGCAGGTAATATTTGCAGGATTTGGAGGTAGGAGACGATGAGCTGTCGTTCTCCCAATGGCCCATTCAAAACCAAGCGCGCCTTTTTTGCTTTGCTGGCATATAATTTGTTTTCATTATATTATATTTTCTTTGTGTTATACTTACAAATGAATCAAGGCAGCGTAGTGGCAAGGCAAGCAAGCAATCACTTTCAGGACCTGGGTTCAAATCCCAGGTCCCCCACTTCCTCATTGTTTTTTCTTTCAGGCGATTGTGTGTGTATTCAAGCCTGCAGCTCACCGCGCACCTTCATATATCCAATAGCCAGATGGCCAAAGGCCAAATCTGATGGTCAAACGTTGGGGGCCTACATGGAGCCAAGTCAACACACGCCCACCAGATCTCACAAAGTCAAACAAGGCCAGCTCTAATGGGCCTTCAGATTGCTAATCACACCACTATTTCAGGCCCAACCCCTCTTCTCTCATTTATTTTATTTTTATTAATTGTTTTATTATTTTTTGTTTAATCTACTAACCAATCACAAAAATCCTTTTTCTCATCAAATAAAAACCACAAAAATATTTTTTATATTTAATTAAATTTTAAATTTTATTTTTTATTAATAAATACTAATTAATTAATTTAGGTTTAATTAGAATAACTTTAACCTATTTTTTGTAAATAATTAAAATTAAATTAGATTTAATTAGGTTTAATTATTAACTTAATCATTTTTATTTTCCTTTCTTAAAATAATAAAAAACCAAAAATAATTTATTTTTATTAATTAATTAATTTAGTAATTAATTTAGGTTAATTTCTTTCTTAAATAAAAACAAAAACAACAAAAAAGGCATTTTCTTTTAAAAGGGTCAAAACCCTAATTCGCATTCGATTTAATTTCCCGCGCGCTTTATTTATTGTTATCCATATTGATGTATCTGCTTCCGGTATGTAATAGATAATTAGGACCTTTTATTTATTTTACCGTTTTATTTTATTTTCAAAGGGTTGCTTTTGGCGATGTAAATACCCGACGCCTTGTAATTTAATTTCCGCATTTTAATTCCGTAAATTATATAACTGCTAGATGTTTGATAATAGGGTTTGCATGACAAGACTGAATGTTTAATCTTAAAATCAAATTAGATCACCCTTAACATGTGCAAAGATAAAAATAACTGAAAACGACACACTCGCACATGCGCACTCTTAGGGTACACCCCACTTGGTTGCCTTTGTACACGGTCATTGAGTATAGGTCACTTTAGAGGTCGCCCTCTTGTCTAAAGATCATAGTCGCCTCGAAACGGTTGCCTAGGATATGATTGCCTCGAACAAATGATCTAAGACATTAGGGTTACCGCTAAGGCGTTCTAACATTGCTTTAGTGACCGTAAGTCCCGCATTCGAATTGACCCTTAAACTCCAACGACGGTGCTACCTACTCATTTATAATAGGATAGCATTATCTAAAGGAAATTAGCATAGAACAATTCCTTTTTCGAGTAGGTAGATGGTTCTTAGATACTTGCTCTTTCAAAAACAAAAACTTTTTCACACTTACACTCTTCGAACAAAGTTTTCAAAAACACTTCATACACTCTTGAGGACAGAAGCAAGAGTTAAATCAAAGTTTCAAAACAAAAACTTTTTCAAACCCACAAGCACAAAAAAGCAATTTTGAAAACAATTGAGCAAGTACCTAAGAGCCCATGGATAACCATGGACAGAAAGGGTGCTAACACCTTCCCTTTCTATAATCTACCCCCCGAACCCGAGAAATATCTCGAAAAAGGAATTTTTCTATGCTTTTTTTCCTTTCCTTGTTGGATAAAATAAAAGTCGGTGGCGACTCTTGCTTACCGCGACATTTTGCAAAAACAAACTCAAAACGCAAACCAGCATTCCAAAAACAGTCAGTTCTTCCCACCGTATCACAAGTATCAAAGAAGCTCAGAAGTTAGATGTGAAATTGGTAGACTCGATGGTTGGGATTGATCAGTCTGAGGATAAAGGTTTTAAGTTAGATGCACAATGTCTGTTGAGATTCTGTAATCGAATTTGTATTTCTGATGATGCAGAGATGAAGAAAGTGATTCTCAAGGAAAGTCATAGAAGCAAGTTGAGTATTCATCTAGGAGCTACAAAAATGTATCTAGTTTTGGAGAATTTGTTTTGGTGGCATGGAATGAAGAGTGATGTGGCTCGGTTTGTGTATGCATATTTAACTTGTCAGAAGTCGAAAGTTGAACATCAGAAGCTTGTGGGGTTGATGCAACCGTTAGAATTTCCATAATGAAAATGGGATAGCATTTCAATGGACTTTGTAGCAGGATTGCCTAATACTCCAAGGGGACATGATTCGATTTTGGTGATTGTTGATAGGCTTACGAAGTTGGCTCATTTTATTCCAATTAACACCAGTTTTCCAATATCAAAGTTGGCGGAGATTTACACTAGTGTAATTGTAAAGCTGCAAGGTGTTCCTTTATGAATTGTGTCAGATAGAGATCTGAGGTTTACTTCAGATTTTTGGAAGAGTTTGCAAGAGGCGTTGGGTTCTAAGTTGAGGTTGAGTTCGGAGTATCATCCTCAGACGAATGGTCAAACTGAACGAACTATTCAGTCGTTAGAAGACTTGTTGAGAGCATGTGTTCTTGAGCAAGGAGGTTTGTGGGATACTTATCTTCTACTAATAGAGTCCACTTATAATAATACTTGCCATTCTAGTATTGGGATGGCACCTTCTGAAGTATTGTATGGTCGGAGATGTAGAACTCCTTTATGTTTGCATGAATCTGGAGAAAGTGTAGTGCTTGGACCTGAAATTGTTCGAGAGGCTACCGAGAAGGTGAAGTTAATTCGACATAAGATGAAAGCTTCCCAATGTATACAAAAGAGTTATCATGACAAGCGAAGGAAAGATTTAGAATTTCAAGCACGTGACCATGTGATGCTGTTTGTTGTTTGGACAGTTTGTAATGTTGTTTGTTATTTGGACAGTTTGTAATGTTGTTGTTGTTTGGACAGTTTGTAATGCTGCTGTTGTTTGTCCAGTTTGTAATGTTGTTCGCAAATTTCTCTTCTTCTTTCTTTTTGTGAACCAAGAAGGGCAACCTTCTTGTGATTTGCAATTAGGGGAAATATATTGTGATGAATTAAATAGCATTCTGGTTCCACATTGTAAACCTTAATGATGAATACCTTTTGGAAAAAATTTCTTGTTCATACCCATATAATTTTGTAATAATCATGTTTTCTTTCTCTTGTTTTCATGTGAGCAAAATTGGAGATGACAAAGCAAAGAACGCAAGAAATCCGTGGCAAGCATGGAAGTCTTGGAGATAGGCAAAGGAATTTGATACGACTTCAATCTTCAAACAAATTAGACGTAGATTAATTCTCCTAGGCCAAACATTCATTTGGATTTTCTTTGTAATTTAGAAAGATCATTCTTGTATTGTATCCAATAGTTGTAACAATTCATCTTTAAATACAATAAGTTGTAAAACATAAAGTATATTAAAAGAATAAATTGTTTTGTAACAATGTTTGAAATTGGAGAAAATCTTGAGTTGTAGTATGAAGTATTCTGGTGTCATTTTATAACTTGAAATCCTTTATCAACAACAATTTGTAATTTCTCTTCGCATCCTAATTGATTTTCTTTTTGAAGTTCCCAATCAGGATATTTGAAATAAAACGCTCCAGTCTGGTAACTTAAATTCCAAATAATCCCAATAACCTTGTAACTGCATTTCAAACAAACACGCACTGTGTACTCAATTTCCTAACAAAACAAATGTTTTAAGGATGTAAATCATCTGGTCAACCTGGATCCTAAAATCATGATTGTCCTAAATGACAGTCTTAACCTCCATCTCTTGTCCCAAACAAATCATGCTCTGAGAACAAACATTATCCTTTCAGTAAACTGTGTTTAAGAAAAATTCAAAAATCAATCAAATGCCTTGCGATGATTTGATGATTTTAAAGTTTTCCAAACTCAAATTTCTTCTGATTCTTTAAAGATAAACCCGTGAGAGACATCACATGTGACCATGAACAGACATAATCGTCTCAAAATCTTGTAGCTTGAAGAAATCATAAATACAACCTTGAGGAAGCATGAAGACCTATGAAGGCCAATTGGATCTTTGAAAACTCATTTTCTTTTGAGAATTGCAAAAAAAACTAATTGTTGGTTTATTGCCCCAGAAGAGAATCCGTCTGGTCGATTTCTGAGCCAACTTGAATATCCGAGAAACCCTAGGTTTGTGTCTTCTATGAAAAATGGGAAGGCAAATTTTGGGGTACAACAGCGTTGTATCATGTTGTTATGAATATGGTGATAATCGAAGGAAACTTTGGACTATTCTGTTTTGGCATCAGTAACAGACTGAAGTCTGTGAGGGGCTGGAAAACATGATGTGCCGAGGGGTATGGTGTGTGTGCTGATCGGCATAGAGGAAAAAGGAGGGGGTGCCGAGCGACAGGGTTATTATGACGGGGGCACATGTTTTTCCTTATTCCCTTTTTACTCATGTACGTGCTAATTGGTTAATTATTTCATTTAACATTCTTAGCATGATAATTAAAGTTTTAAGGTAATTTATTCCCCTGAATGATTAATGTGTTACTAATAGATATAAGTTAGTAGCAAGAGAGGTAGTAGGATTAATAGTTAGCAGAGAACTATTAATAAGGTTTTCAGAAGAAATAATTTAGTAGAATTTTCAGTAGCAGTAATGGTAATAGATTAATAGGAGAATAAATTAGTAGCTAGTAGCAAAGGTGAAATAATTAATAAGCGACTAGCAGTAAACCGTATGGAATTGGAAATAGGAGTACATAACTGAAAACATTAGTATTTTAGCAGAAAATTAATTAACCTGAAATAGTCGAAATAGCCCGAATAGTACGCGGTTTAGTTGTAGTAAATTTTGGTTTATTCGTAGTATCGTGTTCCTTGTTGAATAATGTGAATTTGTAAGTGATGTTGTATCTTGTTGAATTGCCTCTATTTATGGATAAAATATTAAGTTGTGGGCTAATGACCAATGTTGGTTTGTTGTTGTGTTTCTATGGAAATTTGTTGTTGCTATCCTGACATTCATATTGAGTCGCATACATAGCATATGAAGTTGGAGCTAATTCTCAGTAAGTTGGCCTGGATTGGCAAATTAAGTTGAAGGCTTATGCCTTGTTGATGCCTCTATTAATTTGCAGATTTCTAAGTTGGGAGTTTTTCTCCATTGGTACCACATGCATGTGCATTGTAACAAGTCGCATTCAGTGTTGCATATTTAACATGTTATGTTGTTGACTTGTGATGATTGATGTTGGTTGAAAGTTGTGAAGTGGTGATTTTATATAAATCTGATTTAATAAATTGTTTATCATACACTCAATTATATGGTTCGATATCTCATCCCTTATGTTTGAATGTTGCCCCTTGTTGGTAACATACAGGTAATCAAGAAGGATAGTTGTTACCTTCGTTAGTTCGAGTTTGTGTCGTCATTCTGATACGTAGCACTTGAGGGGATGAACACTTGTTTTCTTTATTTTTGATTTTCATTATGTTGCTGAATTTTTAAGTTGTTTTCATTAAAGACTTGTTGTCTTAAAGCCGTTTTGGGTTAGATAAGATGTTATGGTGGTTTCAGTTGAATTTGTGAATCCTCTACGTAGAAATGAAAGTTGTTTTATTTTTAAAGACTAAACAGGTTGTTATCGGTTCATCCAAATTTTATGTGTTATGTATCTGAACTATAGGTGATTCAATATTTTTGTTTCCAAGTTGAAAGTGTAGCACTCCATTTGTTTGTTGGAAATTTTATAACTCTGATTTTATATAATTCGTTGGGTAGAAATGGGGTGTTACATTATGACTTCTGCTGACAGAACATCAAATTTTACCAAAATAAAACTATGCAAAATTATGACGTGCAGAAGGTAAAATAATACAAAGATTTGTTAACCCAGTTCAGTGCAACTCACCTACTTTAGGGGTTACTAAGCCACGAATAAAATCCCCTACCACTATTATTAATTCTAAGTCTAAACAATCTCAATTTACAACTTATCAATTAATCCCTACCTAGTGCAACTTCTACATAAGAACCTCCTAAATATGAGAAATCACCATCTCGCTCCCAATCACCGCAGTGATATTTACAGCCATAATCCCAATGACTGGAAACCAAACTAAATAGAATTTTACACTTTACATGTGATACTCAAACTCTTGCTTAAAAGCTTTAGAGTGAGAACAATAACTTAATAAACTGTCAAGTAATAATTAGTCAACTCAAATGCATCACAAGATGCATGAGGACGTATAAAGAAAACAGAAACTCCCTTGAAGAACCCTTAAACCCTAAGTCCAAGAAAAAATAGGCTTCCCCTCATTTTTTACAAAGTTCTTGAGAGAAATTAGGTCTAGATAATTTCTTTAAATACTCTTCGGCAATCCTTGGGCCTTAACTCTGCGCCCAAATACTTAGTGTTGCATAAGCTGAGAGATGCACCAATTTTTGTAGATATATCTCCTTAAATCTTGGAACAAAACACAAGGTTTCTTAAATTGTCTCAACGCCCAATTTCGGTAACTTGTGTACAACTGGAGATAAATCAAATGTTCCAGATTAAATATTTTTGACCTGCCAAAAATTAGTGACATAAAACCAAAAGGAATCTCACATAATCAATTTAAATCTGTCAAGAATAAGCACATCCTATATTGATGTTCTGGTACAGGATGTCACAACATCTGTCAGAACATCTCCCTTCAAATGAACGTGACCAACATGTTAGAACATCTTCCATAACATCATGCTCCAAACCATGTTTTAGCAAAATTATACCAATCCTAAAATCATAGTAGTAGTAGTAGTAGTAGTAGTAGTAGTGGTAGTGGTAGTGGTAGTGGGTTAGTAGTAGTAGTCGTAGTGATGGTAGTAGTAGTAGTAGTAGTATAGTAGTAGTAGTCATAGTAGTAGTAATAGTAGTAGTAGTCGTAGTAGTAATAGTAGTAGTAGTAGTAGTAGTAGTAGTAGTATTAGTAGTAGTAGTAGTCATAGTAGTAGTAGTAGTAGTAGTAATAGTAGTAGTAGTAGTAGTAGTAGTCATAGTAGTAGTAGTAGTAGTAGTAGTAGTAGTAGTAGTAGTAGTAGTCATAGTAGTAGTAGTAGTAGTAGTAGTCGGTGAATCGGTGAATCGGGGTGTACTCGGTGAATCACCCAGCTGGGCCTTTGTGCTTGCGTGATTCATTAGGTTTCTCATCTCTTCTCTTGTCTCCTACTTGATGTGATGGCCCGGTTCCATCGTGCCTTGAGGAGTTGGTTCCTTCGCGGTTTCTAATATCGCATGCACTATTGGCAGCCTCATTATCCTCGTATGTAATATAAGACCGGGATTTCTGGAGGAGTTCCTCCAAAGATATGGGGCTCTCGATGTCGAGTGCCTTTCAGAAATTGCTGCCTTGATCGGGCAGGTACATCTTCATACAGTCAGTTGTATAGAATTGGATGGCCTAACAGTTAAACCACTCAACGTAGTTTTAGAGGGATTTGTCGCTCCTATGAATGATGGCCTCGAGGGACGCCTCAGTCTTTGGGTGTCTTCGTGAGTGTTGTACCCCAAAATTTTCCCTCTCATTTTATCAAGATTCTCCTCACAAGACTTCTTAGACTCAAGACCAGATTAGGGTTTGCTCAGCTCAAGACCTCTCCCTGCACTGATGACCTGAAATTAGGGTTTGAGTTTTCACAGGGATTTTTGGACTTTCAATGCTCCATATGACTTTCATACTTCATATTGGACTCCTAAGATTTCTCATACCAAGTTTCAAGCCTTGGATCACTTTTTTGCCCAGTCAATTGGACAGTTGACCTAAAAATCAACTGTATTGGGGGAAAAGTCAACCATGGCCAATTTACAGTCAAACCTCATAATTTTTTATCCACATCAACATTATAGATTCATATGAACCATTTGATCAAGTTTGGACCACAACTCCTCAAGAAATTTGATCAGATCATCAAATGGGCAAAATGGTCAAAATTAGGGTTTTGACTGTAGAAGGGCAATTTCTGATTTTTCACCTAGCCAATGGCAAATTGGATTCAAGCATGATTTCAAGGACTCAATGGCACCATCTTTACTTAATCACAAGGTTCAAAAGATCTCAAATGCATTGGATTGATAGATGAATTTTCCAGTCAACTGATCAAAAATCAATTGTACACTGAAAAGTCAAACTTTGACTTTTTGGTCAAAATCAAGTGCCAAGGGTCATATTTCATCAAGATGTGTTAAAACATGAAACTTGTTCACCAAGAAACCTAATTTTGAAAATTAGGGTTTAAGTTTGAAATTTTTCATAACTTAGAAATTTTCTAAGTTATGAAAATTTCTTATTTTTTCCCAACTTTTTCACCATGATGCAATTGGATTCAAACAAAACTTCCAACATGAAAGTTGTAGTCCTCCACAAAATATACAACTTTTATTCACAAAGTTTTCCCAAAATATGCTTGGATCTCAAGTTATGATTTTGTGAATAGGGGTCCAAAAACTTTTTAACTTAGTGAAATTTTGCCCTAGTTTAGGCAAATTTTTTACCTAACTTCATGGCAACTTTTCACATAGTTCCAAGTGGAATCTCAAAATTCATTTCAAAGATGGATTGTAGAGCATGTTACAAGATTTTCAAAATGTCCAAGAACTCTCCAAGATCATTTATGGTTAGGGAGAATCGAAGGAATGAAAATGGAAAATCATCACTTTTGTCCAAGGCATTTTTCATATTGGTTCAAGTTGCAAATCAGTTTGGATCATGCTTGTACTTGAATTACAAGTTCTAATCCTTTTTACACTCCAAAATTGAATGCAAATACAATGGTTAATGGCATTGTTTTGATCTTTGAAGCTTTGTACAAGGGTTTAATCCAAAAATGGCAAAAAGGTTACATTGATACTTTGATAAAGCACACTTTATGCAACTTTGTTTATCTTGATCCATAGACCAAACCTTTTGCTGCAAAAAAAGTCCACAAATATCAGGCAATTGGTACCAACTCTCAGCATGCCTTGAGCTAGCCTGTACAGGCTTTGAGTTTTAGTCAACTCACCTTTTCTTCAAAAACAAGAAAGCTTGCAAAAGTGAACATAACTCTTCCATCTGATAAAACCAAGCTTTGCTATCATTTGAAACAAGTTCAGCATATTGTAGCAAGCCTAAAGCACGATTTGCCAAGCTCTCAAACACTCTAAAACACAAAAATCCCATTTCTGCCCAAAACAGGGCAACCTTTGCAGATCACTAGCCAAAACAAATTCCACTCGTGCATTTTTTGTTTTAAGGCTTCAAACACATTCCATACATCACACCTAAGCTGTCCAGACCTTTCTCAAGCCACTGTAACCCCTGTTTCGTGCTTCACCATTTTCAATTTCTGAGTTTGCAGGTTGACTTCTACAAGGAGATTCAAGCCATTTCAAAGGAAGCTGAGCATTGGGAAAGGGTGAGGGAACTTCAAGCAAGCTCACAAGTACTTAAGGCATCACTCAAAGTTGCTACATTGCCATAACCAAACTCAACTGAACAAGGTAATTTTCAAAGTTCTATCTCCTTATTTAGGCATCATTAGGCTTAGGTTTGTGAAGCAAAAATGTAGTCTTTAATGTGCTTGAGCTGTACATATGCATAGTTCTTATTTATATTGACTAAGCTAGGAGTATTTGATAGTTGAAGTTGCTGAAAATTTTAGGTCAGAAATTAGGGGTGATAAAATTCTCCCTGGTTTCTTAGAGTTAGGTCACAAAATGGATATGGTTGGAATCGTGATTGAAAATGCTATAACTTTCATGTTGTAAATTTTTGATTTCATACAAGCATGAGCAAGAATAGATTTCAAGTTCAGAAGCGCGCGCGAAGGAGACAGAGGTCAGGGACGAAGTCGTTTGGGCTTGGCGCGCCTGGGCATGGCATTTCCTACTTTTGACACCCCCTTCTTTACTTCTGCACCCCCCCTTTTGCATTTTCTATATTTTTGCATATTTTTCATTTTATTTATATTTTCTGACTTTATTTATTTTTTCTAAACATTATAAAATCATAAAAAAAATTTCTTAAATTTTTTCATTTTATTTTATTATTTTTTATTATTTTTAGGGCATAAAAATAGTTTATTAGGTTAAATATAATTTATTTTCTTAAATATAATTGTAAATAATATTAAAATACTTATATATCTTTATTTTTATTATTTATACACTTAAAATAATATTTTCATGCATATTTCATTTTTTTAAATATATTTTGTACATATTATTATTATTATTTTTCTTGAATAAAAATAAATAATATAGACTACTTTCTATTAAATCAAAAATTAGGGTTTTCACCCTTTCAAAAATAATCATTTTATTTTCTTATTTTTAAGACATAAATAAATTCATTTTTACATACATAAAAATTAATACCAAAACATTTTGCATATTTACAATTTATTCCATATTTAAATACTTGTTTATTTATTTATTGTTGTATAAATTCAATTTGGTTGTAATAGTTTTAGGGTTTTATTTTGTGCAAATACCCCTTATTCAAAACTTGTATCCCCCTCCGCATAATAATGTTGTAATAGTCTAGATTTACTTTACGCATTTATTGCTTTCATATACCATGATAGTAAACTAGGGTTTTGTATGCAAAGACCAAAAATCAAACAAATAGTATGACTAAATACAAGACAAAAATGCATGAAAAAATGGCACACATTGCACACAAGCACCCCTAGGGTTTCATCCACTTTGTTACCTTAACATGGCCATGGTATGCATGCTAGGTATCTTGGCAAAACAAAACAAAACAAAAAGATCATAGTCCCTCGATGACGCTATCTTGGTTGCCTAAACAAAAATGATCTAGTCCCTCAAAAACTTGCTAAGATACTAGGCAATATTGTTATCATGGTCATACGATGACCCACGCCCGTCCCGTTTAACATCCAAAGATAGGGTTGTTTACCAAATGCAATAGTAAAACAACAATGTCAAAGGAATAAAAATGTGTAGGAAAGACTTTTGAGTAGGGTAGACAACTCCTAGTTACTTGATCAATTCGCAAACCATCCTTGCTATTTTCAAACAAACACACACACAATTTTAAAACATTTTCCAAACCAACTTTCAAACATTGAAACATTTTTCAAAAGACAAACACCTTTGTATACATTCAAACAAGAATAATTACAAAGGTTGCCTAAACAAAGGCCTCTTTTCAAAATACTTTCAAAACCACACAAAGCACCATTTCAAACAATTGAAAAGCAAAAGCAAGTGATCTAAAACAAGTAACTAAGAGCCCATGGAAAACCATGGATGAAAAGGGTGCAAACACCTTCCCTTTTCATAATCTACCCCCCGAACCCAAAAACAATCTCAAAGGTCTTTCCTGTGTTTTTTTACCTTTCCTTTTGGATAAAATAAAAGTCGGTGGAGACTCTTGTTAAACCGCAACATTTGTAAACACAAACGCAAAACCTCAAGTCAGTTCTCCCACCGCATCACAGTGAGGCTGTGAAGCTACTGGTGAACTGGGTTTTCAGATTTCTCCATGACATGACGGACTTGGGGACGAGACCCTTGTACCAATACATTGCAGTTTTCCTCAAAGTTGTGAAGAATAACCTGCACTTGGTGGTGCCCCCGACATTGTGGAAGTGGAGTATTGCCTCAAAGCCCTCGAGGTGGTCGCCAGAATCTGTAGTGCCATCATAGTTGTTCAGAGGTGGGGGATTCTCCATCCTGTTAGGAATATGGGCCCTTTAAAATAGCTCGGGACAGTGGACCGCGGGGGTCATCTTCATCGCTTTTGTCCGGAGAGTGGGACGGGGAAGAATCAAAACGGGGGTCTCTTTGGTGAGAGTTTCTGGCCCGAGGCCTCGTCTTGTCATGGTGCTTTTTACCATTGTTCTTCTTATGAACGGGGAACCTTCGTTCCTTGCATGGATGGGTGCGGTCGTGCTTCTTGACAATATCAGGTTGAGTTCTCTCTAGTCGAGGACCTCATCCGGTACGACGAGGATATGAGCTGAGAGAGTCCTCCCGTTGGTGTATCTGCCAAGGAGATCGTGAATGGACCTCACGTTGTCGAAGATACCAGGTATGTGAGTCAAGTATTTTCTTCCTTCTGGGAGAGCGGAGAGTCCTCTCCAACATTCCCAGGTGTTTGCCCTACGAGAAGATCATGTAATTGGCTTGGTTGATCGCCGCAAACAGAGCCTGGGTGATAAGATCAGCATTGGAGGGCACTAGAATTTCCGGGTACACCGCTGGCTCGTCGGCGCATAGGTGAGGATTGTCGAGCGGATGCTGGCGGGTGGAGGAAGAAGCAGTTCTTCCATTTCAGATATCGTTCTCGTGATCACCAATATTGGTATTATTACCAACCTCGGCGACATGCACGTTCTCGTCATCATTGTTAATTTGGTCTGCCATGACGATTAAAAGGTTGAAAATTGCTTTAGTCTTGAGTTAAGGAAAGACGGGGAAACTAGTTCCCACAGACGGCGCCACTGATCGTACCTAATTAGAAGGGATCGTTGATGGCCCACGAGCTTGAGTTGAACAATGGTTGAAAGTGAATTGGAGGGAGGTGTGCCTGCAAGGTACTCCGATGCCAAAGTAAGAATAAAGACAATCAGAGTGCAAATACAAAGAGTGGGAGTGAATGAATATCTGGCCCTCTCATGTGAGAGGGTATTTATATCCACCAGCATTGAGCCAAGATCTATGCATTGGGCCAGATAGTTAGGCCCAATAATGAAGACTGTCAGAGTTATATGAGTAGTGGGACCAACGTGTGATCTCCTCCCTGGTCAACTGCTCCGAGATAGTAGGGAAGTTATGGGCCGATTATTCTCAGTGGGCATGATGGTGGTAGCTTAAGATAACTGTTTGCCACGACGCCTTGGTGGGCACGTGGGGAATTTCCAACGGTTGTCGTTTGTCTTTTAGGCCATAACAAAGGTGTTGGATTAGGTATGCTCAACGGTGGGCAATTTGTGGGTCCAATCCATAACAAAGTTTAATTCTTAAATCAAATAGGCGATCACGAGCAAATAGTATATTTATGTGATGGTTTATCTTAGATGTTATGTATGTAGTTGAAATATATTATTTTTTATACTCGATATTCATATATATTTTAGTTTTTACTATATAGTATATTATTTTTAATTTTTTCTTATTTTAAAAATAAATATTAAATATAATTCGGGTTGGCCCGAATAACTGAAATTCGTGAAGGGTCGGGCTTGGAGAACTTAATTTTAGTCCATTTAAATTTCTGGTTTTTAAGCTCGATCCGCCAAAGACCCGAACCCGTCACAGGCCGGCTCGAAGCGGGCCGGATAGCCTGAGTTTCCAGTTCTAGATGTATGCAAGGTATTTCAAAAGCCAATACAAAGTGGAGTGCCATTACAACTTCCATCTAATTTAATGATAGTGCAAGACTACTTTTGGGAGTTCCAAGAGATTAAGCGATTTTCTACGTGATCAATTTGATATTTGATAAAGAAAAGGTGAAATAATTCACCATAGAGTGAGCAGTCAATAAGAGTCTATCTATATATTGGAATAATTTTGTGAGAAATACAAATAGTGTTACGATTTCTCCAAGCCCGCCAAATTCCTGCAGCAAAAAGATTATGACATCTACCATGTATCTCGGTTTTTATCCAAGAGTGATCATCTTGGTTCAAGATGAAATCATGATGATTAAACCCAAGGTGCAACTAAAAGTTTTTATAACCCATACAGTCACGAACACAATGGAGGAAATATTTTTCTTTGAGGACACATCTAGCGCACAAAGTCGAGGGCGCTATGTTACGGTGATAAAGAAGAGAGAGTGAGAAAAGACTTGTGACAAGAAAACCAAAGGAGGGGCTTTATCTTTTTTAGGAAGCCTAATTTCCATATCCAATTCCAAGATTGAGTGACATTGATAGAATCATGAAGTTCTTCTTTGTTGCGGAGGATTCAAGAGTAGGCATTATTAGTAGTGTAAGTGACATTTATGTGATCGGACTAATAATCTTCTATTTTAGAGTTAAAGCTGATATTTTTGGTGGTAATTCAATAGTGAAGTAAGGAAGGAGCTGAGTGAGTATACAAATGTTCGAATGTGAGAAGGTGATGTGAAGTAAAAATCCTTGACAATTAGGACAATATCGTGTATGTTAACATAATCAATCGAAGTAATCAGATGTCCAAAAAAAGACTAGTAGTTGTACTTGAAAGAGGAGGATTATAAATATGGTTTCCAAATAAATTTAAAAAAAAAAAAAAACTTACATATAATATAAAATAAAGTCTTTGATAAACTCATAAATTTGATTTAAATAAAGTTCGACTCTATCCATCATATTTCATATATTTAAAACTCTTGCTCCTTTCAAATGGTGAAACACATACCACTATTTTGTGAAAGAGGATTGATATATAAACATCAAAACATTGGATACCGTGTGTACCCGTATCAAAATACTCGTTCCACAAATCTTTTTCATTTAAAAATTATTATTTAAAAAGAAAAAAATAGTTGTATCAAACCACAACCGTATTTATATACCGTGTGGGACATCTCTAAGGTGTCAAGATAATTTTACTATTTATGAAATTATAAATTTATTTCATCCACGCATTTAATAATTTTCTAGTAGCCGGATCAAAGCCATAGAATTAATTATTTAAAATAAATATTTTTTATTTAATATAAATTAAAAATTATATATAAATTTAAATTGTTTAATCTTAATTCAACTTCTAAAAAATACCAAATACATGAATGCGGAGAATTATAACTATAATTTAATTAAATTCGTGAGACAAATTATTGTTGTATTGATTCTCTGTCTTGCAAATTACCTCAAAAGGATGTGACTTTTGCATGTTGTATTTTATTGTTAGTTTGCTTTCTTCTCAATTTTTTATCTTATTATATTTTTATTAGATCCTCTTACTACAACGAGAAGACGTGAAATAAATTGATGAATAATATATATAATTAAAATAAACAGTATGATTTTGTGTTAGCAGAACTGGTCATATATGTCATATAGATAAGAATAAAAGATTAAATAAAGAAAATTAATTAATTTTTTTTTTAATTTTAAATTTAACTCTGGCTTCTTGATGATTCAAGTCTTTTTAAATAAATTAGAATTGTATTTTTTTTGGGGGTTAATTTCAGCTTGATGATCTAAGTTTATTTATTTTTATTTTAAAATCATTTTTAGGCTTAATTTGACCCTAACAATAACAACCTGCTAATCGTATCCTATGATATTCATGAAAAGTCATTTCATCCTTCATAGTTTTATAATTTGGTTTTTTATTTAAATTCCATTTATTAAATTAATTTGACTGCAATGGTTTTTCATCAATCTTATTATATTTTGAAATTTTTAATTATATTTTTAAATAAATAAACTTTAGTTACAATGGAATATTTTGAAGAAGAGTTGAACGAGGCAGTGAGTCCCAATGGACAATGTTTTGACAACAGTTTTCTATCTTTGTATATTCTTGCATTCTTAGAATTTCAAGTTGCAATTCATGACTTGCCAATTCTCTCATTGCTTGAAGATGCTTTTCTTTCCATCCCTCACTTCACCTCTATAATGGTTCTCCCATCCACTCTCTCTAAATCATTCGGTCGTCGTTTAAAATACGTAATACAGACTATTGCACGGACACTAAAATTTGACACAGTTAAACTGTGACTAAAATTTTTTATAAAATATTTATCATAGTTAAACCATGATAAAATAGGTCCTCTAAAACTTAAGACGGCAATGTACAAGTTTTTTTGCCACATTTTTATGGTTTTTGTAAACATTTTTAATATTTGAAATGAAAACAGGTTGATGATGAAAGAGGAGTGAAAAGATGGAAACCAGTTGAAGTGAAGTTGGAGGAACATATCATTGAACCCAAATTTATTGATGATGGTATGTCAGATGATTCATATGACAAACATTTTGCTGACTATATATCAATGATGTTAATGGAGAATCTATCACCCACAAAACCTTTATGGCAAGTTCATGTAATCAAATACCCTACAAGTACAAGCAATGCTGCAGGAACTTTGGTGTTCAAATTTCATCATGCAATTGGAGATGGTTATAGTCTCATGGGTGTTATTCTTTCTAGCCTACAAAGAGCTGAAGATACTTCTCTCCCTTTGTCCTTTCCATCACTTAAATCATCTTCTAAACCGAAAAATATTAGCCGATTCATGAAGAGAATGTCTCACTTTCTCTCCATGCCTTTCAATTTTGTGTCTGAGTTTGGATGGAGTCTTCTGAAAAGTACATTGTTTGAAGATGATGAAACTCCAATAAGGTCAGGAGTTGAAGCGGATGAGTTTCGGCGAACCAAGTTATCAAATGTCGTGTTTTCAATGGATCATATCAAAGAAATTAAGTCCAATCTTGGAGTGGTAAGATTATTTTAGGCTTCAATATGTTGTTGTTTACTCCTACAAATATAATGAACTTTGTTTATATATATTGCAGACGATAAATGACGCGATTACTGGAATAATCTTCTTCGGTATTAGGCTTTACATGCAAAATATTGACTATAGATCAAGAGCATTGAATTCAACTGCATTGGTGATAGCAAACACAAGGAAAGTTAAAGACTACCAGAGAGTGCAAGATATGTTAAAGACTGCAAAGGGTGATTGGGGTAACCAGATCACATACTATCATGTGTCGGTGCCGAAATTACAAGACATTCCAATTTCAAGTCCACTTCAGTTTGTTAGGAAAGCTCACAATTCAATCAAGAGGAAGAAAAGTTCCTATGCTCCTCCTTTGATTACCAAGCTTCTCCGGGTGAAGAATAAGCTTGAAGGACCTGAGGTGAGTTTACATTAATAGATAAATATAAATAAATGATATCGTCAGAGATTGAACCATAGACCAGCCGTTTACACTCATTTAACTCAACTTTTGATGATGATGATGATGATGATGATGTAGGCTTTGGCGAAATATATACATGGAACAATGAGAAAATCAAGCTTACTGATATCAAATGTGGCTGGACCAATTGAGCAAATGTCTTGGGCAAATCATCCTATAGGAGGCTTCTTCTTTACGTTGGCCGGCATTCCTCAGGTAACTTCACTCTCTTTCTTTTGGTTCAAGGACTTTGAGTAGGCACAAATTATATGAATTGTTAATTTGGTTGTTGCAGAGTCTCGTCATTACAATCATGAGTTATATGGGAATGTTAAGAGTGACTATTGCAACAGAAGAAGGGTTCATAGATGAGCAAAAGTTAATGCAGTATATAAACAATGCGTTTGAGATAGTACGTCATGAATCGATTGCTAAGGAGAATATTTCAAAATGGAACAAATTTTGTAAGTGTTATTTGTAATATCCATTTTGTAAGGACATGGAAATGGGATCATATATGTTTCTTCTAATAACTGAGATGTAAGTGTTTTGATATTCACAATATATGATGTTACATACTTCTTAATAATGAGGATGAATGTGAAATTGACATTGAAATGCCAAATTACTTCAAGATGTCCCATACATCTTTGTAATTTGATGGTATTTGTTCTGGTATGAACTGACGTCCTCAATACAAAGGTCTATCGAAGCAATTGATCCACAAGACGAAAGGCCAAAATGCTTCTCAAAGCAATTAGGACTGGAAGATCAAAGCAACAAAAGATCTTTAAGCATCTTTCCTTCGAAACAGATCTTTCCTCCAACAAAACTTTAATTCGAGTACAACATGATCGCAATCGAAACATCTACACAAAAAAATGGAGGCGAAAACAACAAGGGTGGATCAACCCATTCTTCCCCTTCCACTCTTCCACTCTCTGACATAACTTTCAGTTATTGGGATGTTATCAATACAGTGGTCTGCGTTGCAATACAAATTATGCCCCTCTTAGGAAGATCTATCATAAATTCTCTATTCCTTTTGAAGCAGTTTTTTTTTTCCTTTACGAGCTTTATTGATCGTCTATATCAATCGGACAGCTGATTGCGATTCATGTCTCATTCAACGTTTTTTCTTGAAAACCGTTTCCATTGGAAAAATGTCATTCTCAGATATTCAAATTCTTCTTATTCTCACATCACATCTCAATGTCTCATTGACTTTGGCATTAGAGTGTTAATCTTGCAGGTCAGACCTCTCTCTACCACACCAGAAACTCAAACCCACCGCAAAAAGCACTAATTCATCCATTTATCAAACAATTCTAGTCCCCTTACAGAAAAATGGCATCATATGTGAGAATAGATATCTGATTCTTGCGAGTCTTCATGATCAGATATCCTTTGATCCAGAAATCCATATCACCTCTCTCAGAGCTACAGATCTCTGTTTCTCGACCTTCACATTCAGATCTACGAAGATATAGAAGTCACATTTTCTCTCTCATAGCTTCAGATCTCTGTCTCTTAATCTTCCTCCTCAAATTTCAATCTTATTTCCAATAAATCATGGTGGCATCTAAATTCATTTGATTTGGTGTTCAACAGCAAGCCAATACTATTGATGCTGAAGTTGTCAAAAACCCACCTTCTCCCCTCCATCTAATCGAAGAGAATTCAATCTTGGTGGAATCTCCTTCCAATCCCTCGCAACAAGATCCTGCTCCATTGAGAACCGGTCAAGGAGTATTTTGTACTATTCTATTCTTCGGATGCTCGCAACAGTTTTATCAAGGCGGACATGTGCACTGACCTCCACCACTATCTATGATACCTATATGGAAAATATATCTTTATCATCAACCTTCACCTCAATATTTTCCAAGTCATCAATGATCTTATTAAATTATATCAATTGTTTCACAATAGATTTGTTCACTATCATTTGAAATGAATGGTGTTGTTGTTTGAGACACGACTGTGTGTTGAATAAGTGACCTAAACTACAAGAGGGGTGAATTGTGGTTTTTGAAAAGTGTGAATAATTTTCTCCTTTCTCCATTAAGAGGTCTTCTTGAGAATTTTCACTATAGACTTGAAAGTTTTTTATTGGTTATGCCCACGAACCTTAATACAATTTGTTCTTTGACTTTGAACAAGTTTATCCCAACCTATGGACGACTTTTACCTCTAATTATTCTATTGAGATTGTTTAGAGATTTATGGCTGATCTCTTTAACCAAAATAAAGTTTTTTTTCCAGCTAAGCTTAATAAATCAATAACGGAGATTTTTGATTTATCTCAAGAACCAAAACTCAATCTCTTAAAGGTATCACGCCCTTAAGACTATAAACGACTAGGCACGACCACTTACAAAATAATATTCTCCTCGCAAATAAAATTTCACTCCAAAGCACTAAGACAACCAAAAGTGAAGAAAGAAATTTTCTAGAGAGAGAGAGAAGGAAAACTTAGAGAGATAAATTCTAAATAAATATGAAAATATTGAAAAGTGACGTGATTTTAAGGGAGGAAGTCACCCCTTTATATAGTAGTAGAAATTACTCAATAAGAAAATAATTCATGAGCCACATTAAATATTTAATCAATTTATCTAATCGATTAGTTTAAATTAATATGGTCATTGTGATTCTCAAAATGGAAGGTTGTGATATAGATTTGTTGTCAATGATTTAGGAGTTGTAGAAATGTCTTGGAACTTAAATTTGGTCTTTTCTAATCGATTGGACTAATGTTTTAATTCATTAAATTAGACAAACAAATTTCTCTTTGATCATTTTTAGATTTTCAAAATTATTTGGCACAACTTTTAAGTCATTTTTTAAATGTTTTTTTTTTTGAAAAAAATTGTTTGTGTTTATCTGAGTTGTCTTAGTATTTTTAAGTTATTATTTTAATTTTATAATATTTAGTTCACTCAGACAGATTGACAAGACTTAACGAGCTTCCACATCTTTCTTTTTTAGGAGACTTTTAGAACTCATGTTGTTTTGTTAATTGACTTTGAGTGTTTTATGTTATTGACATTTGACTTTGAGGAATTTTTTTTATTAATAACCATGTATTAAAATAATATTTCGCAAATAACCGGGTTTCAGAAAAAATTATATAAATAACCATGTTTCAGATGACTCCTCAAAGGAGGAGCCATCTGAAATGGCGCATGCACCTACAATTTTGCCCTAGGCGCCATCTCACTTGGCGCCTTGGCTTTTAGCCAAGTGAGATGGCGCATGCTCCTTAAAAGTGAGAGGAGGCGCCATCTCACTTGGCTCCTAGGGCAAAACTAGGGCAAAATGTTGTTTTATAAATAATTCGTTTGTTTCTCTGAAATTTCTCACACTTTCTCGCACTGTATTTTTATTTTGTACTCTGTTATTTGCGTTATGACGTCGCCTATGATTTTTAGCAAAGATGGTTACGTTATCTTCTCCGCCACGAAACCTGCGATGAAAATGAAATTCTGGCACTTTCACTCCATGGAGCGTCTGAAGCGAGAGTTGGTGCGATGGCTAGATGGAGACATTGCGGAGGGGGGAAAATTCGAAGGATCCAGCGAAAGCGAACAACAACCTCACATGCGACAGGAAGACCTAATGTGTGGTTGGAGGAAGTCAAAACAGACAGCGATGTAATGTTGATGATGCATGGGTCAGATGAAATTGTGTTAACAGTTATAATTTCGTAGATGGAATATCGTTAATTATTCTTGTACGCGTTTTATTAATTGTAGCAAAATTTGTTAACGGAAAACCCAAATGTTTACAACACAATTAAGAAAAGATTTTATGTATTACAATATTTATGTGGTCGAGCCAGGCGCCCGATTCAGACAGCTTTTGCGATTGTGTCCGACCTGACGGCATAAACCATACTTTCTTTCCAACCTGTCAAGATCGTCCATTTCTGTTGTGATGCGCTTACTTTTGGGACGACCCTTCTTGTTCCTTCGCATTTGGTCATTGTGCCACACTATTTCACCGTCGTATGCAGGCCAATAATCTGGTTTTGCTACCAAAGGAAAGTTGTTGTTGTAAACGTTGAGCAACGTTTCAGATTTGTAAATGTTTGACAGAAGTTGCAGCGCGTCTTGATGGGTATGAGCACAAGCGGAAATGACATGAGAGCAAGGCATACGAAATGCTTGAAACCTGCCACAATCGCACCATTGAGAAGGTAGCATGACCCTATATTCTTGTCTTGGCAGGCCTTCATTGTGGTCGATTGTCTCTTTCACAATGAAGTTGTGGCTGTGTCGGTCAAACCGTATAACCATATGGGTGTTGGCTTTAGCACTTTCAGCCTTAATGTATTTCATGCAGCTTTCACTCCATAGTTGTCCAAATTACAACACCGCATTCCATATTTCACCTCTTTTGGAAAATAACACAGCCATCCTAAAATACATAGATTTTACCAAGGCAGTGATTTGGAGGTTTCGTATGCCTTTGAATACCCCATTCATTGATTCAATAAGATTCGTTGTCATATGCCCCCATCTTTGGCCATTATCGTATGACCTAGTCCATTTTTCCACCGGAATATTGTTGATCCACCTACCGGCTTTCGGATTTGACAAACGGATCTCGTTGCGGTAATATTTGAATGTGGGTTGTGTCAATGCATATCCCGCATTCATAACCGCTTTCCTCAATGTTTTGTCCTTGATCTCCCTCGAGAAATTCTGGACGATATGCCTAACCCAATAGACATGCGTAGAAGGAGGGTCATGCCAACCATTTGCTGGATTATTGTAGGCACTTTCAATGGAGGCATGTCTGCCGAGATCAAACAGAGATCTGGTTGAGGAGCCACGTATGTCCGCAGATTTTTCAGGAAAAAGCTCCAAGCACCACCGGTCTCCCCCTCGACAAGGGCAAAGGCAATGGGGAAAATGTTGTTGTTGCCATCTTGTGCAACTGCCATCAGTAGCGTGCCTTTGTACTTCCCATACAACCAAGTCCCATCAATTTGTATAATTGGTTTGCATGATGCAAACCCTGTGATGCATGGTTGAAATGCCCAAAACACGCGACTGAATATTCCGTTGCCATTTAGTAGACTACCATCTTGGGCGTATGCTGGCACTGTTTCCAGAATGTAAACACTACCTGGAGAATACGTCTTGAGTGCATTCAGGTAGCGGGGAAGTTCTTGGTATGACTCCTCCCAGTTTCCGTACACCCTTTCAATCGCCTTAGTCTTTGCTAACCATGCCTTACGGTAAGATGAAGTGTAGTTAAAAA
The DNA here is from genome assembly GCA_948472305.1 of Vicia faba. Lineage (NCBI taxonomy): Eukaryota > Viridiplantae > Streptophyta > Magnoliopsida > Fabales > Fabaceae > Vicia > Vicia faba. The sequence goes on along the minus strand of OX451740.1, from coordinate 431,053,186 downwards.
CCGTGGTGATGTGGGAGATGATTGTTTTCACCTTCAAAGATGGGTCGTTGCTGACCAGGGGTAGGATTTCTTGACAGATGAGATCATAGTTGAGTTTTCGGTGGTCCTGTGATTGAGTGGAACTTACACAAGTGTGGGTAGTCATGGAACCTATGACCCAGCAGTCACCCCTTAATTTGTATGATGCGGTCAGCTTGAACATACAGTCAGGGTGGACACACTTGATCTTGTACCTTTCCGGGTTGACACGATCCACCTTAAAATCAACCGAGTTGAGCATGTGGAATTTTTTAATGGCCCTGATGCATTCCTCTCTGTTACGAAACTTGTCCTTCTCTTTTAAATTTTCATCCGACTGCATATACGGATTGAAAAATAAGTCAGTAGAAGGTTCATCTCCGCCCATGTTGAAGTTTGTCATGTGCGGAGGTGGTGTGTAGATTTTGTTTGCAGGAATACTAGGGATGCCATCATCATTCACCATTTCATCAAACTCTAACTCGTTATCTTCTTCTTCATCGTCAACTGCATCTACCTCAGCTTGTTCATTCTCCAAAGGATCAACCTCTTGTGTTACCTGAGGCTCTCGCAGCATAACGTACAACTCAATAGAGTCGTACCCAGAATAGACATGGCTGGAAAACATATTCTGGAGATCCTCGTCATCTTGAACTTCAACCTTATAAAAAATTACTTGGTTGTTTCCAAAGAAAACTGGATTCTGATAAAATATCTGGGACACCGGGCCCCGTTCAAGTTTGGCCTCCAATCTTTTTTTGAAGTACGAGAAATTGGCTTTCCCATTTAAGAGAAATCAGATGTTGTCTGTGTCTCTAAACAAAAACCCAGCGGTGGGACAAATGTATGTGTCACCGTTGAAATGTGCTTTGACGACAAATTATGGTGCAGAGGCCATTGCATAGAATTGTTTTAAGGTTTGAAGGTTGGAATGTTTGAATTTTATGAGTGATTCGAAGGTTGGAATGTTTGAGGTTTATTGATTGTATGAAGGTTTGAATGCTGTAAGGTTTGAAGGTTGGAATGTTTGAACTTTATGAGTGATTCGAAAGTTTATATGTTTGATTGTTTGAAGGTTTGAAGGTTTGATTGTAAGAACGTTTGAAGGTTGGAAGATTTGACAGATTAAGTGAATGAATGTTATGATAAACGTAAGACTAAAAATTTCAATTAAGTAAGGATGCAACCCCCAAGGCTGCCAATAGTGTTACATGCAAGGCATCCCAAAGGCTGTCACGTAGCCTGAGCCTAGCCTGCAACAAAGGACACCTCTTATTCGCCAATTGGGGTGGAGACACTATTCATTTTTGTACTCTTTCGCCAAGTCCAATGGCGCCTCCCTTATTGTCCAATCGTGATACATGCATGCAGATATGTAACCCCCTAGGCTGCCACCTAGCCTGCACCTACTCTGCACCTATACTGTATGTTGTAAGTCTCCTCCCATCACCTCCAATGGGCTTACATGCATTCAGGCAAGGAATCCCAAAGGTTGTCACGTAGCCTGAGCCTAGCCTGCAACAAAGGACACCTCTTATTCGCCAATTGGGGTGGCGACACCATTCATTTTTGTACTCTTTCGCCAAGTCCAATGGCGCCTCCCTTACTGTCCAATTGTGATACATGCATGCAGATATGTAACCCCCTAGGCTGCCACCTAGCCTGCGCCTACTCTGCACCTATATTGTATGTTGTAAGTCTCCTCCCATCACCTCCAATGGGCTTACATGCATTCAGGCAAGAAATCCCAAAGGTTGTCACGTAGCCTGAGCCTAGCCTGCAACAAAGGACACCTCTTATTCGCCAATTGGTGTGGCGACACCATTCATTTTTGTACTCTTTCGCCAAGTCCAATGGCGCATCCCTTACTGTCCAATCGTGATACATGCATGCAGATATGTAACCCCCTAGGCTGCCACCTAGCCTGCGCCTACTCTGCACCTATACTGTATGTTGTAAGTCTCCTCCCATCACCTCCAATGGGCTTACATGCATTCAGGCAAGGAATCCCAAAGGCTGTCACGTAGCCTGAGCCTAGCCTGCAACAAAGGACACCTCTTATTCTCCAATTGGGGTGGCGACACCATTCATTTTTGTACTCTTTCGCCAAGTCCAATGGCGCCTCCCTTATTGTCCAATCGTGATACATCCTTAGGCTGCCACCTAGCCTGCAAGAGTGACACCTTTCATTTTTTGTACATGCATGCATGCATATATGTAACCCCCTAGGCTGCCACCTAGCCTGCAAGAGTGACACTTCGCATGCATGCAAGCACCAGCAACCACTATATGAAATTTATTTGCCTATAAATACATACCATATCATACATCTCTCACACCCACACAAGTCTCACTCTCTGCTACGAAATCTTTCATAATCTCTTACACTTTCTAAGTCTTTCATACTCTCTATCTCTTCTTAAGTCTTTCATAATCTCAAGCATTTTAAACAATGGCTCTTCTAACAATGGGCGATACTCACAGAGGCACAAGGGAAAACATTGTCGCATTTGTAAGTTTCTATTTTGGTTATACATTTTTCATACTTCAGATAATGCGTTGTTCGTCTTACTTAATCTTACACATGTTACATTATGAACTCAGGACACAAAAAGATTCAGAATCCATTCTCACAACTACCTGGCTCCCGACCCATTTATCGTACCATATCTGGAATACGCAGGTTTTGGACATGTCATAAAGATCTTTAACTGCACCATTGAATCTAAGTTCATTCTTGCAATGTTGGAAAGGTGGAGACCAGAGACCCATACATTTCACCTACCAATAGGTGAATGTACCATCACGCTAGAGGATGTGTACATGCTACTAGGTCTCCCTGTCGACGGTAAGGCCGTGAACGGGTCGGTTCAATAACCCAACTCTCAGTGTGAAGAACTGTTGGGCAGGGATATGGTAGAAGGTGGTGGTGCGAGAGGTCAGGGAATACTACTCACTGAGCTGAAAAGTCATTATGCAAGTTTGGAATTAAACGAAAATTCCTCCGAGAATGACAGGGTAGTAAAAGCCAGAACTTATCTTATGATACTATTTGGTACCTTTTTATTTCCCGAAAGTACGGGAAATAATGTAAATTTTATGTATTTACATTTACTAAGAAATTTTGAAAAAACAAGAAAATATAGTTGGGGTTCTGCAGTTTTAGCCCACCTATACAGTTCCTTGTGCAAAAATGCAGTCAAGGAAAAATGTACATTTTATGGGTGCGCTTTTTTACTACAAGCCTGGGGTTGGTGGAGGATGGAGTCCTTAAACCCCGTCAACAACAACACTTTCGGTTTCCCGTACGCAACAAAGTAAGTCATCAAGTTATAGCATTTATTACTCTTCATCTCTTCCCCAAATATATGCTAAGAATAAAATGTTTTTCATTTCCTTTAGGTACTGCGTGAGGGGTATGGATTACGGCAAGAATCCAAGATTCAATGTCGCACTATACTGCAATTTGTTGGATCACTTAGGCCCGGATGACGTACGTCGTAGCTTTTAACTTTTCTTCATTTAAATTATTTATACATTAATTTTGCGTTAACCTGATTTAAATTTTATCACAGTTTGTCTGGAGACCATATTTGGGTTTGGGCCATGATCCAAACCCGGAGGATGCAACAACTTGGACCGTGAAGACTGCAATCATTCGGTTCAACATTGTGGAGATGCATCATAGCGACCGTGTGAAGATGCAGTTCGGAATACATCAAGAGATACCAGGTGATCCAACTTGTTTGTCCCCATGGCATCTTAAAAGGGTCGACGCCCAGTGGGGTCTTACCAACTGGAAAGACTTCGCTCCAGAATGGTGTAAGATGTGGCAGAGGCGTCACCGCTATGTCTTGCAATTCTCGGTTTTCCTTAATCAAGGTAATATGCGACACACGGATCAATATTTGTCTTGGTACAGGTCGGTTAGTAACCCTGAAATGCACGTGTCTCATCCAAGTTACTTGGTTGACCCACGCACACAATGGGCACAACCCTCGTTTCCCCAACAACAAACCCAAAACCCATCAACCTCCCACCAACCCCCAAGAAGAAACAGACCCACAAACACCCAACCACAGTCCCCACCACAACACAATTACACTCAAATGCCACACAACCAACCACAATCACCACCACACTACCAATACCCCGATATGCCTCACACCCAACCACAATACCAATCCCAATACCAGCACACCCGCATACCCTACACACAATTTCAGTCTTCCGTATATCCCAATATGGGCCCCTCAACATCCAGCCTTAGCCCTGATATGAGAATGTCAGAAGATTACGAACAAACCGACCCAGCCTACCATCAACCACAATATCACCAAACCACCCAACATCCTCAATACCAAACACCCCAAGATCCATTTACTTTCTACCCACCGTACTCAGACGACCAATGCTCCAAACCCACTATGGAACCCCATCCACCGCCAACACGACCAAACTTTGAGGGTATGGGTAACCGACTGTACCAAAGCGGATCTTCTAGATATGGAGATCTGACTGATTTTATGGATCCGGACCGCATTGACTTTGCTGGGCCATCGACCTTGCCGCAGCAGGAAACGCGACGACACCCAGCACGAGAAAGGCGAGGACGGGGATGTGGAACCGGGGGACATTACCGGGTTCCGGGGGATCACTGATTTATCTGTTTTTTTTTTCCTGTATTTTTTTATCCGTTTTTTTTATCTGTTTTTTTTAATCTGTTATTTTAATGTAATATAGTTGGATGTAATTATTTTTTTTATAATAAAAAGTCCATTTTGTTGATCCTGTATCCAACACGCAACGCACCGGACAAAAAAAATCACATTTTTCCCTAAAATAACACCTAGGCGCCATCTCACTTGGCTTAGGGCATGCCCTAAGCGCACAGGCGCCAAGTGAGATGGCGCCTCCCCTTAAAAAATGGGTGCGTGCGCCAATTCAGATGGCTCCTCCTATGGGGAGTCATCTGAAACATGGTTATTTGCGTAATTTTTTCCGAAACGCGGTTATTTGCGATTTTTTTTTAATACATGGTTATTAATAAAAAAAATGCTGACTTTGAGTGCTTCATATATGTAGATGTGTTGTTGTCATCAAATTGTTACTTGCAAGCACATAGATCCACACTAGAACTTAATTATATACAATTATTTGACATTTACCACAACTCTGTCGAGGTCTTCTCTATGGAAACTGCACGTGATAAAGAGACTTCTGACCTTATCCATCATCTTAGTCTTATATACTTCTGTTAGACATGTATGCATCAATGCTTCATTTTTTAATGTTTATACATATTTTTATTAAATTAAGATTGTTTACTGATCTTACCTGATCAGACTTGGACCGTCACGACTGGCTCCGAGCGGAAGTTAAGTGAGATGGGGGGGGGGGTACCTGCAAGACACTCCGATGCTAAAGTGAGTGATGGTACGAGCAGGCAAAGAGTGTATGTATGGGTAAGATAATGAATACCTGACCCTCTAGGAATAAAGGGTATTTATAGCCCCCAGCGCGGGGCCAAGGTCCCTTCATTGGGCCGACCAGGACTGGCCCAATAAAGGAACTGCCAGGTTCTATGTGTGTGGTGGGGACCCGCACGTGGTCTCCTTCCTGGTGATGCTCTGCGAGAAATGAGGAGGGACGAGGACGCGGTCTTTCTGGAGTTCAGGTGATGGGGTAACAGTCATAGTCTTCCCTACTAGGAGGGTGCTCGAGCTAGGCTCGAGCTGGAGTTCACGTGGTCGAGGATACCATGTTCGCGGGCACGGCGGGCACGGCTGCAGCTCCTGGTCGACGCGCCGGTGAGAATTTTCGGGCGCGCGCTCCTTGAAGAGTTGCCTGGATTGGGCCTTCGTTCTTGCTCTTAGGCCAGGACGGGCCCAGTCCAGAATAGGAGCCCCCCAAGTCGTGGCTCTTGGAGCAGGAGTTATGACTTGATCTCAGCTCGCCTTTGTCACTGGGCCTTATGCCCGGCCCAAGATATTTGCTTCCTTGTGGTTGCTCGAGGAGTTTCTCATGAGTTGCGTTCGTGGGGTAATCCCTTTCGAGGCGTGCTCGGGGGATTCTTTGCGGGCTGTGCTCGTTGGGTATACGAGGCAACCTTTGGGAACCGTGACGCAACCCTAGTGAAAGTAGAGCCATCATTGCCTAGGGGAGTAGACGTCGAGGAGGGGAAGCTCGTGGTTCCCCGGGGTGACGTTTCGTATTCCACGTCATCCCTATAAATAGGATCCTTGGGTCCCATAATCTGTTTTTCCTCTTAGCGCTTCTCCTCCTTCCTCTGCCTTTGCCGCCACTGTTTTTCCAGAATTTCGTAGGACCACCGTGCCTTCCGCCGTCGATTTTCTTCCCTGCCACCGTACATCCTTCCTAACTTCCAAGTAAGCGTTTATCCCTCATACTTTTCTCTGTTGTAGGTAATTTTTTCCGTTATTTATATGTTAGAAACCCGCATATGGGATTAGTGCCTGGTACATTCGCGTTCGTGCCCGGTATATTCATGTTTGTGCCCGATAAACGCATGTTTGTGCCCGGTAAACGCATAGTGTTGTACCCCAAAATTTTCCCTCCCATTTCATCAACATTTTCTCATCACAAGACTCTTGGAGCTCAAGATCAAGTTAGGGTTTGCTCAGCTTAAGACCCCTCCTTGCATTGTTGACCCAAATTAGGGTTTGAGTTTGCACAAAGATGTTTTGACCTAAAATGCCCAAAGTGACTTTCATGCTTCATGTTGGACTCACAAGTTTATCCATACCAAGTTTCAAGTCTTGATTCCAATCTTTGCCCAGTCAATTGGACAGTTGACCTAGAAATCAACAGTATTGGGGAAAAAGTCAACTGTGGCCAATTGACAGTCAAACCTCACGAAATTTGACCCACATCAATATAATGAACTCATATGAACCATTTGGTCAAGTTTGGATCACAATTCCACAAGAAATTTGATCAGATCACCAAAAGGGCAAAATGGTCATTTTTAGGGTTTTGACTGCACAAAGGCAATTTTTGACTGTTTGACCTAACCAATGGCAAACCAAGCTCACATATGGACTCAAGAACTCAAGGGCATTGTATTGATCCATTCAACAAGTTCAAAAGATCTCAAATACACAGGATTGACAAATGAAATTTTCAAACAACTGATCAAAATTTGACTGTATACTGAAAAGTCAAACTTTGACTTTTTGGTCAAAATCAAGTGCCAAGATTCATTTTTCATCAAGACATGTCAAATTATGAAACTTGTTCATCAAGAAACCCAAAATTGCAAATTAGGGTTTAAAATGAGAAAATTTCATAACTTAGAATTTTTCTAAGTTATGAAACTTCCTTATTTTTTCCTAACTTTGTCCCATTTATTCACCAAGATACAAATGGATTCAAACAAAACTCAAAACATAAAAGTTGTAGTCCATTGCAAAATCTACAACTTTTATTCACAAAGTTTTCTCAAAGGAAGCTTGTATCTCAAGTTATGATTTTTGGAACAAGGGTGCAAAACATTTTTAACTTAGAAAAATTTTGACCTATTCTAGGCAGGATTTTTGTCCAACTTCTTGGCCATTTTTCACATGCTTCCACTTGGAGTTTCAATTTGAATTACAAAGATGGATTGTAGTACACATTCCAAGCTTTCCAAATTGTCCAAGAACTCATCAAACACCCTTGTGGTTAGAGAGAATCGAATTTGCAAAGTTGGGCAAAATTCACTTTTGTTCATGGCCAAAGCTTGTTCATAACATTGGCATTTTCAAGTCAGCAGGTTTTGTGATAGTTTGCAGGCCTCTAAACCTCTTCACACTCAATAATTAAATGCCTAACCATTGTGTTCAAGCATTGTTTTATACATTTAGTCATTACACAAAGAATTATCCCTTAAATAGAAAAAGCACATTTGCCATTTTTGAAAAGTGGTGCTTTATGTCAAATTCAAAATCCAAGAAGTACAAGCCAAATCTTTGAGGCCAGATAGAGTCCACAAATTTGTGTTACCAAGGGCAAGATATGCAGCATGCTTGAGAGCTTGGCACAGGCCTATAACACAACTAACACTATCCTTACTTACATGAGAAGAAACTTGGCAAACTCATACCAACTCTCACTTCCTGTAAACACCAGCCAAAACAAAGTTTGCAAACATTTTCCATACATCAAACCAAGCTTGAAACACAACTCAATCATCCCTAAACCCTCCTCATACAGAAAATCACAGTTTTTCTGCAAAACAGGGCACCTGTTGCAGTTTGACTTCCACAATCCATTCCACTCGTGCGTTTTAGCCAAAGCTTGTTCAAACACATTCCCTACCATCCACTGAAACTATCTCAAGCCCTAAATACAAACTGTAACATCCCTAACCTCACTTGCCATTTTCACTTTTCAGTTTTGCAGGTGAACTTCCATAGCACGATACAGGCAGTTTCAAAGCAAGCTAGGTGTTGGAGAAGCATCCTTGGAATTTAGGCAAGCTGTACAAATCCTCAAACTCCATTGAAGTTGGCCACATTGCTGTACACGAGTCAAGCTGAAACAGGTAAAACCATGAACTTCTATCTCTCAATCTAGGAAGAGTTAGGCTTAGGTTTGTGAATGAAACATGCTCTACTCATAGCCCTGAAGCCATACATATGATTACTTTTCATTTATATTAAGTATGCTGTGAGAATTTTAGCCATGAATATGAGGAAAAAATTAGGTTAAAATTTAGGGCCAGAGAAATTCTCTCTGGCCTTTGAGAGTTAATCCAAGTTTTTTACATATTTGAAATCGTAGCTTGATGCTCTATAATGTTTGTGTTATGAGTTTTGCAAAATAATCAAGGAATCAGGAGTTTGTGTTGGACAAGAAGAAGCGCGCGTTTTGTTTAAAATAGGTTGCTGGAGGTTGAAGACAAAGTTGACTTGGGCTGGGCCTGAGTCAACTTGCTGTTCACACCCTTTTTTTCCATTTGCACCCCCCTGGCCCATTGTGTGAAATATTTATCATTTTTGACTTTTTCTTTTTGATTCTGACTTATTATTTTTTGCTCAAATATAAAAAATATAAAAAATATAAAAAATATTTTTCCATACATTTTTGCATTTATTTGACATTTATTTGTTTTATTTAGCATATATATGTAAATAAATATAAAAACCTTTAATTTAAAACCCTAAAAATAATACAAAAATATTTATTTTTTAGTTATTATTTTTTATTTTTACATTTTGAAAACATTTTCTAAAAAAAATACATTTTTTGTAAATAATTAATATTTTATTTTTTTGTACATATTTAGCATATTAAATATATATAAATATACATATACATATTTTATTAAGTATTTAGGACAAAAATATAGAAATAATACATTTTTATTTTTATTAATATTTGACATCAAAAATACTTTCTTACAATATACTTTTTATTTTTTGTATATAATTAACAAATATTGTATATAATTAATAAATAAATACTATTTATTCAAAAACTAGGGTTTTGCCCTAAATGACAAAAATACTCAAAATTTGACCTTTTTATTTTTGTTTATATTTTACATTGAAAAATATTTTCACATACATAAAAAAATCATTTTTGTGCATAATACATTTTGCATATTTATTGTATTTATTTAAACATTGTACAATTAAATATTTGTATATTCGATATGGATGTAATAGCTTAGATTTAATTTCTTGTCAAATATCCCCCATTCAAACATTTGTACCCCCATCCCCATAATCATGTTGTAATAATTTAGGACTTTAAATTTCCGCATTTAAAAGCTTTCAAATTATGCCATGATAGACCTAGGGTTTGTATGCAAAATCAAATAACAAATAGCTTGACCTAATTCAAGACAAAAAAAGCATGAAAATGGACAACACAATACACACTTGCACCCTTAGGGTTACTCCACTTGTTGCCTTCAAAAATGGGCCATGTTGCATGTTGAGTGTCTTCTGGCAAAACAAAAATAAATCAAATGATCATAGTCCCTCGATGACGCTTTCTTAAGTTGCCTAAAAAATGATCAAGTCCCTTAGAGAAAAATTGCCAAAGACACTTGACACTATTGCATTCATGGTCTATACGATGACCCGCTGTTTCCAGTGATTTCTGGTAAACAACCGCTAGTCTTCCAAACTATCGAATAATCTTTCTTACTGTTATTCAATCCCTCTGGTAACTCACAGGATCGACTAGATTGATCCTAGGACTCCTTGGATATTAAGGTTACTCTCACAATCAAACAGATATTCATAGTTGATATTGTATAAGTGTTTGGCTTATTTCGATCTCTCTCTCTAAGAGTCTAAAGATGTAATCAAAATGTGTATGAAAACTAAGTTATACGAATAAATGCTAATTGTAATGCTAATTGTAAAGACATATAAAACTGCATGAAAATGAAGTAAATGGTTTCGATTTACAAAACGGTTAACATAAAGGGTTTCTGGAACATAAAAGTTTGAAATGAGGAGAAAACGTTTAATGCAAGAAATTTGTAAATGATTTTAAGTAAAAGTATGCGTTCGAAGGACAAGACTTGAATGTAAAGGTATGGAAAATGTGACAGTTTTCTGAAATATAAAGTGCTCGAAACATAAAGAAAATAATAAAATGTAAAACTTTGAGGAAGAGACTTCGAAGTGAAAAGACTGTGAATAAGAAAACTTGTAAATGTTGTTTGACAAAAGGAATAAAGGAAAGTACTGGAAATGGTAAAAGGTTTTCATTAAATCAGAAATACATGGTGCTATCATACATACATTTCTCTTGCATTCGTTTCCCTTACCATGTGGTAGTTTGAATGTTATTGAGTATTTTGTATAATAGATATGACACACGAAATCCTAATACTAAGACTTCTATTTATACTAATTCGACCCTAACGGTCTCGCTATAGGATTATGCCACGTTTCGAACATGCAGGACAATGCTTCTTTCATCTTTCCACGTGTCCCCAAATGCTCCAACACATAACTTTCAAACTTTGAAAGTCCCGCTCCCATTTGAATTTAAAATGCTTTGGTGTTTCTCCGTTTCGAACGCTTTTCCCAAACACAGCTTCGCTGTTGTTTCGAGACTCCTTTAGATATGTTCCCACAATTGCCGCTCGAAGCTCCAAGCTTTGACACACTTATTCGAAACACTGCTTCTGCAACTTCGAAATATGACGTTTAATTCCATTTCGATCAAAACGTTTAACTCATTTGGCTTCTAAATAACATTATCAAAATCTTCAGCCAACAAATTGCCCCTTTAAAATATGTATTTCGATTCCTTTGAGAAATACCTATTTTAAACATCTACACAAGATTTTGATAGGACTTTCGAATCATCGTAACATTTAATGCATTTGACTCCAGTCACATCAATCATAGCACCTTTTGGATTCCTTAACCGCCCGGAGTCACTTCACAACGTGGTGCAGTTATAAGTAATGATTATCTTTTAAATCACGCCTATTACCTATATTAACTTCACGCCACCTCTTCATCATACCAACCCATGATCTCCACGTATCACACCTCTATTCGTGGATGCTTAAACTTCCCCATTATAAAACATCAACTTAATCTTCTTCTTTTCTTTTCACACTCTAAATCTTTCATAATCTGAATCTTTTACCCTCCTTCTCTCACAAAACAATCTAAGCTTTCAACATCCCTCAAAATGTCTTCTTCTACTTCATCTCAACTCAAGAAAGTCTCCAAGAAGAAAGGAAAAACTACAAGAGCTACCATGGAAAGTAAAATCATCACCATTCAAGGCCAATCTGCTCTTGCTCCTCAGAGAATTTCCAAAGAAAAAGAAATGCTGTACGCATCACAGGTACTCATTCCTACCCACGTTGCTGGTAACAGGTTAGCCTTAAATGGCCCTCTTACGGTTTTTGAAATATTAAAGGACACCAGGACAATTTTTCCCGTCTGTTATAGCTTCAAACCCTTATTCAACAAAATGGATGCCCCTAGGGCAGTAGAATCTCCTAGTTCAAATACCATAGAAACCCCAACTGTTCTTCCCAAGGACCCCTTTGTTTTGGATTATGTAAAAAGCAATTTTAAGCCATTTCGATCTTGCCCTACTTCTGATATTGCTTATCAAAATTGGTTCACAAAAGTAGAAGCCAAGAAATCCCAGCAATGGGAAGAATTAGGCATTTATAACCTGATTAAGCTATCGAAACCTGGATTCACCTACAGCCATCCTCTGCTATTCGCGTCCCTTTATTTCTGGGACAGTACCTACAACACTTTCCATCTCCCAGGTGGAATGATCACCCCAACCTTCTTCGATATAGCGGCCATTACTGGGCTGTCGCCAGTGGGAGAAACTTATGTTCCTGACAACGAAGAGCACTCAAGCATAATTGACTTCGAAGTCAAGTTAGCCAGTTTTTCCAAATTTATCAGTCATTATCATGCTGAAGGGGACAATGTGTCTGACGTAGAGCACATTGCTTTTTTAACCCTGTGGCTGTCAAGATACGTTTTCTGTAGTAGATCCCTACAGGTAGCTAGTAGGTTCATTCCTCTAGCTAGGGATTTACATGAAAATCGAAAAGTGTGCTTAAGTGAATTACTCTTAGTTGACCTCTATGAAAGCCTGAGGTCAGCTGTTTCGAGCCTCAAATCCCATACCTCCAAAAACATTTTATTGGCTGGCCCATTTTGGTTACTCCAACTATGGCTAAATGCCATGTTCGAACCCTGCTTATCAACCGCCAATACCATTGATGAGCAAGATTCTGAGATAAGTGATAGGATAGTCGAAGGCACTAGGCTTCGAAGACTAACTCCTAATGATGACAAAGATGACTTCAAAGTTCAATTCTCGAAGTACATCATGATATTCTCCAAAAGGCACAAGTTCGAAGAGAGCATGGCGCCTTTTGCTTCGAGGGCTCATGGACCTTCTTGGTTCACCATGGCTCTCTCAGAAGCCATCAAGAGCAAGGAGATTCAGGATGTATGGAGAGCTTTCTTGCTGCCTAGACTCATCTCTTCAAGGATAACCCCAGCCAAGAACCAAATTCTTCTCTTTGCCTACCAACCAAACTTCGTTTCGAGGCAGTTTGGCTTATGCCAACTGATTCCTGAACCTTTGTTCCAAACTGAAAGCGCCATCACTTCTGGACGAACTTTCAAGGCAAGGGAAGCCAAAATACAGCAAGAACAATATCAAGGCTTTGCCCAATTTGAGCTGATAGCCTTCGAACCTACCCATCTCGCGGCTAAAGGATTTCTGGAGTGGTGGATTAAGTTTTATCAAACTTATATGTTCGATACACTTACAATTAGACAGAAACTAATTGATGCCTTCGATGTGCAGGTACCAGCAAAGAAAGGTATGTTTACTCATGCCAAAGAGATTAAAGCTTTTCAAAATTATTTTGAAACTACTTACGACCCCACGCGCTTGGACTCCACTGTGCATCAAGCAGCTGAGACCTTGAAGGAAAAATTTAAACAAAAAGTTTCTAAGTTAAAACTTCCTTCAGGGCTGTCACCTGAGGATAGGTATAGGTTGGCATTCGAAATGCACCCACCTAAATTTCCCAGATTACCTACCTCAGAACTGGCTCTGGCTTGGTTTCCCCCATATCCATGGTGGTTTACTTGCAAAGAGATGTTCAAATATCTTCAAAGGAAACCAAAGCCATCTGAGACTGTGACATGGGCTCGATACTGGCTTCATGATTTCCCAGGACACCTTCGATACGACCTTTCTGCCATGTCAATTAAATCTGATCAAGGCACAGGTGCGAATGCTTGGGAAAATCCCAAATGTCTTTTATTTTCCATATCTTTAACCTTTGCTTTAATTGTTTCGATTCTCAGCTATCAGGATAAAGACAGCTGCCTCGAAGTCGAAGGAAGGGAGTGCCTCTCAAGCCTCCATCGAAACTACTGACAAAGTGACTCCACCCGAAACAACTACTACTGCTGCAACCACAACAACAACAATAACGCCAACAACAACAAGTGCTCCAATTCCAACGGTAATCACTTATCCTTGATGTTTCGAATTCACTCAAGCTTTATGGTTTATATCTAACTTTTCGTCAAAACTCTTTCAGACCAACAAGCTTCCTCCTACTACTCCCAAGAAGCGGAAATCAAGCACCACTGGGGAAGACCCCAAGGCTGGAGGAAACTTAAATACTGCTTCGAAGAAGAAGCTAAAGAAAGATACTTCTAAAAGCACTGTTCCGACTAGTGTCTCTGGACTCGATTCCAGGGATGCTGCTCCCTTACCCAAATCCAAAAATCCACCTTCGACCTCCAACCCATCGTTGGAACGTATAGCTAGTAACCTCTCCTCTGAGGGTCCACAGGCAAATTGACCCTCTAAAAATTGTTTCTAATACCAACTTCTTATTACCTTGGTGAATGTTTTTCTTTAACATTCTGTTGTTCCTTGCAGAACATCTTGAATCCAACTTCCACCATTTCGACCTCACCATCCAGGGCTGCTGCTCCGCTCAACTCCTCTCCTCAAGGAGATTCCAGCAACTTAGTCCAAAATAAAGGTTCCTCCAATATGGCGGTTCTGGCTGGAACTTCCGAACAGCAGGATGATCAAGGTACCTCCATTCCTCTGAAAGAGGTGAACGAAACAATACTTCAAACGTCTGCAGAGGATTCGCAAAGGGCTTCTCTTCAAAAGTCCCCTCTTGAAACTCTTCAAGAGGACCCAAAGGACACTCAAACTGAAGAAGAGAAAGCTGATTCTGGGCAAAGAGCCGAAGAATCTGCAGACGAAGAATCTGAGGAGGAAAATGCCAATGACGAGGAAAATGTCAATGACGGTTCAACTGCTGGGACGGAGTCCAATGCAAATAGCAGCGAAAGGGATGGTATCGAAGTGGTAGACTTGGACGAAGATGAAGAAGACCAAGAGCATGAAGCGAATGAGGGGGATGGTAATGCAATCAACGAACCTCTAGAGGTTGAAACAAACGTGGTTCCCCTACGTGTGGAACTCCCCCAATCCTCTCTGTCTCGAATGACTGACGAGGAACTGGCACTTCTGAGACGAAATGACCCTATTGGGTACATGAAGGAAAAGTTGGCTCAGAGGGACGTCCCACTCGCTAGGGCTGGCACAAGTTCAACCAGCTATCCTCTTCCCACAGATGAAAGAGTTGTTCTTCTTAACAAAATTAGGAGAACTATTCTCAATATGGATATATTCGAAGTGCTTAAGCAAGATAGTACTGCTTGCTATACTATGAAGGAGCTGCTCACCAAGGTCAATCTTTCCACCTGCTCCTTGCCAGTTAGTACTCTCTTGTTCGATCTTCAGAATTTGCTGGACAACGTAACTGGCTACCTTCTCCAAGACGAATCTGCTGCCAAGAAGGTTCAAGAGAAACGCATTGCCATGGATGCCGCTTATGAACAAGCTTAGAAACTTTCTCAAGAAGCTGAGGATCAAGCTATGCATCTGAAGCAGGCGAAAACTGATTATGAGGCTCGAGCTGAGTCCATTCTTATTTGGGAAAGGCAGATTCTGGAACTTCAACAGAAAGTTAAGGAGGCTAAGGAACAACAACTAGCCTTCGAAACCAATCCTGCAGGTAACCAATTCGAAGAGCTTCTCAACCAGGGGCTTGCAGAAATGGAGACTGCAGAACAACTTAAAGGAGAAGTGGCAACCTTGGAAGGAGCCAGGCGGTTCGCTCAGCAGAAACTTGAAACATTTCGAAGCACCTTTAATCGATTGAAAAATAATGCTTATTTCTAGATTTTGATGTTTATTTGACTATGATTTTGGTTTCTTACATGTAATATTCGAACAACGCCATTTTGGCATTCTATCTTGCCATCTTGGCTTTTTATAATATTTTGTTTACGTTGTTACTATTCGAATCTCCCGCAGGCTTGGCTTATATTTCTTTAAATATTTCCCATTAACCTTTAGGACACGTTTATCATCCAAGAGTTCTTCGACTTCGTATGCATTGTTTGATAATACTTTTAATATTCGAAAAGGTCCTTCCCAATGAGGTGACCATTTACCTAACGCTTTATTCTTCTTATCCATAGGCAATATGACTCTCCAAACTAAGTCATTAATAATGAATACTTTTTTCTTCACCCTTTTATTGTATGTTCTGGCCACCCTTTCTTTTTGCCTCATCAAAATTTCCAATGCATGTAATCTAATTTCGTCCAACTCAACTAATTCATTCATCATCATTTCCCAATATAATGCAGTTGGAATTTCGTTTTGTCTCTGAATTCGAACTGATTGCAGATGAATTTCTACTGGTAACACTGCATCATGACCAAACGTAAGTTGGAAAGGCGTAGTGTTAGTAGCTTCCTTAGGAGATGTTCTACAAGCCCATAATACTTGGTCCAGAGTTTTGTGCCAGTTTCTTGGCTTCTTGCCAATATGCTTCTTGATTAATCCTATTATTACTTTATTTGCTGCTTCGACTTGTCTGTTTGCTTGAGCATAATATGGTGTTGATGTTAGCAATCTAAACCCCATCTCTTGGGCAAATCCTTGCATCTTTCTACCAGTAAATACAGAGCCTTGGTCTGTAGTTATGCTTTCTGGTAATCCAAACCTATAGATAATGTGCTTTTGTATAAATTCAATAATTGCCTCTTGATCAGCAACTACCAGAGGTATAGCTTCGATCCATTTGGTAAAATAATCTACTCCCACCAAGATGTATTTATGTCCTTTAGACGAAGCCGGATTTATTTCTCCTATCAAATCCAACGCCCATCCTCTAAATGGCCATGGTTTGATGATCGAATGCAACTCACCTGCAGGGGCCTGTTGAATTCCTGCATGTTTCTGACATTCCTCACATCCTTTAGCAAAGTCTATGCAATCTTTGAGCATGCTAGGCCAATACAAACCGTATCGAAATAGCAACCATTTCATTTTATGGCCTGCTTGGTGTGCCCCACATGCCCCATTATGGACTTCAGACAATGCTAAATATGCCTCACTCTCTCCTAGGCATTTCAATAATACACCCTCTTGGGTCTTTTTGAACAATTCGTTCCCCATGAGGAGATATGACAATGCTCTATATTTTGGTTTTCTATCCACCTTTAGAGTTGGGTCTGCTAAATAACTCTTCAATGGACTTCGCCAATCTGCATCTGACAAAGTATTTATGGCTAGTATTTCGAATCCCTGTTTCTCAGCATATCCCAATCTCATACTTTCCAGATCCGATGGTGTGAATCTAGTAGCCATAACTCTTCCCCTTAATTCGACCAAATCCTTAAAGTTCTTGGTAGACACTTTATAACCTGAAGCCAACTGCGCTAAGTCATTTGCTTCTTGGTTCTCTATTCTTGGTATGTGTTGAATATCCATGTATTCAAATTTCCTTAATAGCCTATTGACTATGACGAAGTATACCATTAAATTTTCCTTTATGCACTTGTATTCCTTTGTGATTTGTTTGACCACTAATTCAGAGTCTCCTTTAATTTCGACTCTGGTTGCCCCAATTCCAACAAAGCTTCAAGTCCAACAATGAGCGCTTCATACTCAGCTTCGTTGTTCGAACAACGAGGACCATCTAATTTATACTTGAATTTTGTTGGAATTCCTTCAGGAGAAATTAGAAGGACTCCAACACCACTTCCATTCCTGTGGGTTGAACCATCAAAGTACAATTTCCATGGTTGCATTTCGACGTAACTCATGCTTATCTGCTCAACCAACGAATGGTCCACAATGAAATCAGAAATCACTTGACCTTTCATAGCTTTTAAAGGCATGAAAGTCAATGAATATTCTGTTAAAGCTAAAGCCCACTTGCCAACTCTGCTATGCATTATTGGTTTTGAAAGCATATGTTTAATGACATCGAAGTGAGATGAAACATAAACATCAACAGGTTTTATATAATACTTGAGTTTCATACAAGAGAAATACAAACAGAGACATAGCTTTTCTAAATTGCTATATTTGGTCTCTGCATCATTTAGCACTCTACTTAAATAGTATATGGCTCTTTCTACGCCATTGCTATCCTCTTGTGCTAGCATACTACCTATACTAACTTCAGAGGCAAATATGTACAATCTCATGGGCTTCCCCCATGATGGTGGAGACAAAATAGGAGGCTGAGAAAGATATTCTTTTATTCTGTCAAACGCCTCCTGGTGAGCTTCGTTCCATTCGAAGGCTTGACCTTGCT
Source organism: Vicia faba (assembly GCA_948472305.1). Lineage (NCBI taxonomy): Eukaryota > Viridiplantae > Streptophyta > Magnoliopsida > Fabales > Fabaceae > Vicia > Vicia faba. Next base: position 431,034,984 of record OX451740.1, on the reverse strand, counting down.
TCAGACGAAGTAACGGAGAGAAAGCTTGGGTTCTTCCACTCAGGTTCGAGATGAATCTTCTGAGGAAGTTAATTTTCCCTAGCAGAGATTGCAACTCCCTTTTTGACGCAGGTGCTTTCGTCTCCATTATGGCTTTGGTTTTGTTCTGGTTGATTTCGATTCCTTTCTTGTGGACCACAAAACCAAGAAAATCTCCAGCCTGCACAAAAAATGCACATTTAAGGGGATTCATCTTTAAGCCATGTTTTCTCATTTGCTCGAATGATTGGCTTAAATGATGCAAATGTGTTTCTGCAGATATAGATTTGATGACTATATCGTCAATATACACCTGCATGAAGGTTTCAATGAAATCATGAAAAATTGAATTCATTGCCCTTTGATAAGTTGCCCCAGCATTCTTTAAACCAAAAGGCATCACCACCCATTCGTAGGTGCCTAAGGCTCCTGGGCAACGAAATGCTGTTTTTGCAACATCTTCTTCAGCAATGAAAATCTGGTTATACCCAGAGTATCCATCTAACATACTCAAGTATTCGAACCCTGCAGCAGAATCTACTAGCATTTCTGCCACGGGCATGGAATATTCATCCTTAGGGGTTGCAGTGTTTAAATCCCTAAAATCTATACAAATTCTTAAAGAACCATTTTTCTTAATAACGGGTACTATGTTTGCTAACCATTCAACGTACCTTGTTGTTCTGATGAATTTGCAGCGCATCAACCTTTCGATCTCAGCTTTAATTTTTGTGAGAACCGCTGGTGCGAATCTTCTGGGAGTTTGTTTGATGGGCCTCTTGCCATCTTTGATTGGCAGTCTGTGTTCGACCAATTCCCTCTTTAAACCAGGCATCTCATCATAATCCCATGTGAAGCAAACTTTGTTTTCCTTAAGGACTTCGATCACTTTCTTCTTGAGGCCTGGGCTAAGTTTAGCACTTATGTAGGTTACTCTTTTTGTTTTTTCATCCCCTAAGTTGACTTCTTCGAGTGGATCCTGTGCCAACATTTTGGCACCTGAGTTTATGGGGTCCCTCTCGAAGCCTAAGGGTTCTTTATCATAGATGGCATCCAACCTTTGATCCATCTCAAACTCTTTGATGGGTGAGCATTTCGAACCTTCCCCACTAACTTCGTTCGTATTTATAGTTGATTTATTTATTTCAGCCTCTAAGGCCGCTTTTGATTTGTTCTCAGCCATATAGGCCGAAATCCTTTCGAAAAAGGTGGACTCAGTCATGGTTAAGGTTGTCGAAGTCCCAGCCTGCTGGCCGTTTTTGTATAGTGCTTTCGACTTCCTCTTCTTCACTGATTATTGTTCTATCCCAGTAAAGGCCATCATGGCGAAGGGTCATGTAGTAATGGGCGTTTCTAGTTTCATTAATCTCATCATTTGGAACACATGGAGCAATCTTTGCCAGATTTTTATCATAATCCCTTTTGTCAACTAAATTGACAGTTGACATAAAGTAACTCTGGTCTGCTTCGATGTTTTCCACGATTCCATCATCTCTCCACAGAACTAGTCGTTGATGCATTGACGAAGGAACTGCCCCCACGCCATGGATCCACTCTCTTCCCAGCAGCAGGTTATAGTTGGCCTTGGCTTCGATCACCATAAACATGGTGGGCCTACAGCTTGAGCCTATTGTCAATTCCAACTGGACCACCCCCAGTGTTTTGCCCACTTTTCCCTCATAATTGGACAGAACCATATTATGGGGTTTGATATCTCCTTCGCGGATCTCTAATCTTTTTAGCATGAAATGGGGTATCAAATTGACTGCAGCACCCCCATCCACTAGAACTTTGTTCACACCATGGACACCCACTTTCGCCCGAATGAAAAGTGGCTTGAGATGATTCTTCATTGCAGGTTCTGGACGTTCGAAGAACGCATTTTGTTCCTCAACAGCCCCATTGTCCATCACGTAGTAGCACACGGGCCTATGTTTCATTAAATCTGTGGTGTCTTCCTCCTCATATTCATTGATTTCGGTTTCCTGCCCAAATTCGCAGGGAAGCACAGACACGACGTTACAGTTCAAGTTGAATGAAGACTCCCCCTCCGATTCGAAGTTATCTGTTATCATATCTTCGTCCTCTTCCGGGCCTGGAGTGTATTCCTTTGGTTCATCGCATTGTTCTTCAGAGAAGAGCCTCCTATTGACTGGAGGTTTATCTTCAGTTTGATTTCTTGGTTTGTTGGTGCTAGATTCACCTTGGTTTTTTGTTGAAGTATCCCCTTTGTTTGCCACAGCTTCTCTCTCAGCCTTTCGAATCCTTTGCTGTCTGCGCCACTGGGATCTTGACATGGGGTTCCTTCCTTTGTAATTCTCTAATCTCACTTCCTCCCTTTTTGCTGTGTTAAATTGCCTCCTGTATGTCACAGCATGGCGTACATTTCGTTCAGCGTTTCTCCATCTATCTTTGCCTTTGTCATTTCTGACTTGTAACCATCTATCGGTTGGCACTTCAGCAGGGAGTTTGAAAGTCACTCTTCGAGCAGCCTTGGGGTGAGGGCTATCAGGCCTTCGCTGTTTGTGTCTGCTGTCGAAACGTGGGCCCATCTGGGCAGTTTCTTGGTGGTTCCAGCAAGGGGCGAAGGGAATCGTTTCGAAGGCCCTGGCCATGCTTTGGTTATACACAGCAGAACACCTTGGGCAAATCAAGCACTTGGTTTCCCCTTTGTAGCAGCGAAAAACAAACTCCAGTAAACTTTCTCCAGCCTTGGGATAACACCTAAAAAGCTGGTTATCCTGGCGCCAATTGTTGCCAGTTCGAGCCCTCTGTACCCTTTCGAAATTCGCAGCAATTCTTTGATTGCAGAGGATGCTGCACCTAGGGCACAATATCATGCCTGAATCTCCTTTGTGGCATGTCATGAGATAATCTTTGAGACTAGCATCTCCAGTGTGATTATCCCCCATTCTGTACTTTTCTTTTTCTAAGTATTTTTCCACTTCCTCCATCTCAGAGCGAGGCCTTTCCATATCTACCATATTTATTTCCACATCCCCCTCTTTAGCTTCATCATCACCCCATCCTATGGGCTTTATATCCTCAATCTGAACCTTCGAACTCTCTGGGGCAGAATATTTGACCAGATAGTCAGATTTTCCACTGGGTTCCCCTAGAGTGTCCCATATTTCCTTCTGAGGGGGAATTGGCTGCGTGATTTGGACTTTCTCCAATTCCAGTCTCAAGCCTTCAGTGACTTGTGTTAATCCTTCGTTTTGATTCCCTTGTCCTTCAGTAGCCTGGGTTTCTCCTGCAACAGCTACAGGTGCAGCAATCGAAGTCTCTGGCGTATTCTGGATGTCTTCAGTGACCTCCTCGCTGACTTCGACCATCACCCAGTTTTCAACTCCATCACCCTTCTCTTCTGTTGGGGCGTCGCTTCGATCAGTTTCCACCATGTTGACCTCTCCAATGCATGCAGGCTCGGAGTAGTTGGTGTCTGCGACGTCCAAGGGATCTTCGTCCACTTTCATCTTCACCTTATCAGCAAACTTTAGTCTGCCATCTTTGATCGCGTTTTGAATCAAGTCCCTGAAAAGAAAACATTGTGAGGTCTTGTGGCCTAGGAAACTATGATATTTGCAAAATCCCCTCTTCTTTCTCTGGTCCAAAGGAGGTATTTTGACATTTGATGGCACAATTAGTTGGCCATCCTTGACAAGTAAGTCAAAAATTTCGTCACATTTAGTGACGTCGAAGGTATAAACCTTCTTTGGGAATTTATCACTTTTCTCATTTTCAACAATATCTTTCCCTTTTGTGGGAACTAACATTTTGCAGGAATAAGGCGGGGCCTGTTTTAATTCAGCGAGGTCAATTTCGACCTCTTCGAATTCGAATTCAGGATATTCTTCTACTTCCTCAGTCCCAACATAGGAAATCCTTTCTTTCTTGCTATTCTTAAAGACTCTGGCTTTTTCGGCCTTTAGTCTTTCGACCTGTCGAACCCTATCGGCTAACTGAGCCATATCCCTCAAATACTGAGTGTCTAGTTTCTTTCGAATAGAATAATCCAAGCCACCAGCGGCCATTTCGACTAACTCATGTTCAGGCACTACTGTGTAACATCTGGATTTCAACAGCCTAAATCTATTCAAATAATCATCTATGGGTTCGGTGAACTCTCTCTTAACACTGGCCAATTCCTTCAAACTTATTTTCGATTGTCCCATGTAAAATTGTTCATGGAATAATCTCTCTAAGAGAGTCCAAGTGTCAATAGACCCAGGAGGCAAAGTGGTAAACCATGTGAAGGCGTTTTTTGTCAAGGAACTTGGGAAGTATTTGATCCTGAGATCTTCATTATTGGCTATATCTCCCGCTTCGGTTAGATATCTCGCTGTGTGTTCGACTGTTGACTCATTGGTATCCCAAACGAACTTTGTAAATTTAGGGACTTTATATCCCCTTGGTAAATCAGTATGCATTATACAATCCAATATAGGAGAAGCGTAACTTGGCCTCCTCATTCCTGTGTTGAGGCCATTCTGGGCCATGACCCTCTCTATCATGGTGGTTAGGTTATTTTCTGCCAGGATGTTATCGTTTCGAATCCTATGAACGACGGCATCGGCATCTTGATTTCGACCAACCAAAACAACTCCCCTAGGTTGTTCTTCTCGAAATTATGGGACTTCTGGCCTTTCGACCCTTGCCCCTGGTTCCATAACTTCCCTTTGTGGACCCGGGATTATTGGGGCTTCTAACCTTGGTGCCCTGGCCCCTAAGTTAACTTCTTCTCTGGGTGATCTATAAATTGGGTCGTTAGCAATTTGTTCTATAACAGGTGTGTTTGTTCGAAATCCCGCCTGATTCTGCCTACGCCTTTCTGGAGGAGCAAAGAAATCTGATATTCGACTCATATTGTCAGCGTTTTCCCTGTTCGTCACAGTCACATTCTGCACTATTGGGGCAAATATTTCCTGCATGGTTTGCGCTAACACCCCTATCATATTATGGTTACTGTCATCCATCAATTGCCTAAAAGCCAACTGGTTATCTGTGGTTAGGATAGGCAATATGCTATAACCCACTGACCCTTGGTTATTTGTCATAAACTGATTCGCCCCAGACCCAGACCCTAGTTGTGGAGATGAATTCGATGTGGAATTGTGTAAACCTGCCATAAAAGATGTTGGCATTCCATAAGAGGAATTTCTGATTCTATTCCCATCGAAACCGGGTGGTCTAGTTAATGGGGTGGCGAAATGGGATTGTGTCCCTGATGGTGGAACGAATCCCCCAGGGTAGCCCATAGTTCCAGTATTTCCTAAGATCGAACTATTAGTTGATATGCCACTTATTCCATTGGTGGCTACGTTACTGGTCGAAGATGCAACAGACTGTGCATTCGAAGGGATTACATTAGATGTTCCGCTCGAAATGGACGCGTTAGTGCCTGTTGCATGTGGGCCACTTTGGTCCCCTTGTTGATTGTCTGAATTAGACATTTTGTCCAAACGTTTTCTTCTGGATAAAGGTTGGTTGCTGTTGGTTATATTACCACTTCTCAGGTTCATAAAACAGCAAACTTCTTAGGTTCCAACGTTTTTGTAATGGTTACGTCTCAACAATCCTTAATTCTGACATCCAATTATTGGTCCCATCAGGTGTGCCAATTTGTTTCCAGTGATTTCTGGTAAACAACCGCTAGTCTTCCAAACTATCGAATAATCTTTCTTACTGTTATTCAATCCCTCTGGTAACTCACAGGATCGACTAGATTGATCCTAGGACTCCTTGGATATTAAGGTTACTCTCACAATCAAACAGATATTCATAGTTGATATTGTATAAGTGTTTGGCTTATTTCGATCTCTCTCTCTAAGAGTCTAAAGATGTAATCAAAATGTGTATGAAAACTAAGTTATACGAATAAATGCTAATTGTAATGCTAATTGTAAAGACATATAAAACTGCATGAAAATGAAGTAAATGGTTTCGATTTACAAAACGGTTAACATAAAGGGTTTCTGGAACATAAAAGTTTGAAATGAGGAGAAAACGTTTAATGCAAGAAATCTGTAAATGATTTTAAGTAAAAGTATGCGTTCGAAGGACAAGACTTGAATGTAAAGGTATGGAAAATGTGACAGTTTTCTGAAATATAAAGTGCTCGAAACATAAAGAAAATAATAAAATGTAAAACTTTGAGGAAGAGACTTCGAAGTGAAAAGACTGTGAATAAGAAAACTTGTAAATGTTGTTTGACAAAAGGAATAAAGGAAAGTACTGGAAATGGTAAAAGGTTTTCATTAAATCAGAAATACATGGTGCTATCATACATACATTTCTCTTGCATTCGTTTCCCTTGCCATGTGGTAGTTTGAATGTTATTGAGTATTTTGTATAATAGATATGACACACGAAATCATAATACTAAGACTTCTATTTATACTAATTCGACCCTAACGGTCTCGCTATAGGATTATGCCACGTTTCGAACATGCAGGACAATGCTTCTTTCATCTTTCCACGTGTCCCCAAATGCTCCAACACATAACTTTCAAACTTTGAAAGTCCCGCTCCCATTTGAATTTAAAATGCTTTGGTGTTTCTCCGTTTCGAATGCTTTTCCCAAACACAGCTTCGCTGTTGTTTCGAGACTCCTTTAGATATGTTCCCACAATTGCCGCTCGAAGCTCCAAGCTTTGACACACTTATTCGAAACACTGCTTCTGCAACTTCGAAATATGACGTTTAATTCCATTTCGATCAAAACGTTTAACTCATTTGGCTTCTAAATAACATTATCAAAATCTTCAGCCAACACCCGCGCCCGTCCCGTTAACATCCTAACACAAGGTTGTTCACCAAATACAATGGTGAAACAACACTGTTAAAAGGGTTAAAACATAAGAAAGATCTTTGAGTAAATTTAGGGGTAGACAACTCTTAGTTACTTGATCAAACTTGCAAAACACACTTGCCTACTTTCAAAACACACTCCACAACACAACTTTCAAAACAAACTTTCAAAAAACCTTGAAACATCTTTTCAAAAAGAAAAACACCTTTTGTAAAACATTCGAGTAAAGAATTGTTACAAGGGTTGCCTAGACAAAGGCATCTTTTTCAAAACATTTTCAAAACCACACACACAAAGCACCATTTCAAACAATTGAAAAGCAAAGGCAAGTGATCTAAGCAAGTAACTAAGAGCCCATGGATAACCATGGATAGAAAGGGTGATAATACCTTCCCTTTCTATAATCTACTCCCTGAACCCAAGAAAACATCTCAAAGGTTTTTCCTGTGCTTTTTAACCTTTCCTTTAGGATAAAATAAAAAGTTGGTGGCGACTCTTGCTAAACCGAACAAGTGCGAATACAAACGCAAAACCTCAAGTCAGTTCTCCCACCGTATCACAGAACTGGCGACTCTGCTGGGGACAAATTTAAAAGTGGAGTAACCTTAGGGCCTAGATCACCCTTTTGCATGGCTAATTGTTTGCTTTGATTGCTTTACATTTTGGTTCTCTTGTTTGGGCTTGAAATCCTACACCCAAATTTGGGGAAACATTCATAGATAGCAATACGTTGTGGAAACTGTGCGGGGTATACCGACACGGTTGAAGCAATAGCTATATTAGTGCGACATATTTGTGAGTACCGGTAACCCTTGAGTTCAATCAAGGAGAGTACGGGGCCGCTGAGTGATGTCACTAAGCACTAATGACCTAGAACCTTACTTGACCATCTTGGCCTTTTATTAGGGGTAGTGAGATGACCGGCTTTGGTGCAGTCTGAAGTTGGTAGATACTCGATACTACACTCATTGAGGGTTGTTTTCTTGGAATATTTTGATCGCTAGTTAAGTGGCTAAACCAAAACAATGAACATAGAAAACAATCCAATGATATTGAGCTCCTTAGAACCCGGTTACTATTTATAGGACAGGTTTTTAAGCCAACTACACTCAAGAGGGTACTTACCTATGAAACCTCATGCAAGCCTGAAACTAGGGTTTTGTGTGACTTGCTTGTACATATGTTTGTGCATACATCATGAACATCATAAAGCATCATATGCATCCACTAACCATTTCAAGGGTTTGGATCTTCATCTTTATTCTTGTTTTGTAGGTCATGGAAATTCTTCGCAGGAAAACTATCCAAGTCAACCTTGTGAGAATCCCTCCTCAACTCAAGGAGCTTACATCCAGAATTCCAGAAAGCTCTCTCTTCAGTGAAAGACATGGTAGACTGCTCAGCCTAGTCAACACCAGCATTGAAGAAGACATGGTGAAAGTGTTGTTCCAATTCTTTGACCCCCTTCACCACTGTTTCACATTCCCCGACTACCAATTGGTGCCTACTTTGGAGGAATTTTCTCAACTCCTGAGAATTCCTATTCTTAATCAACTACCCTACAACGGTACGGAAAAAGAACCAAAGCCTGAAGATGTTGCTCAAGCACTACACTTGCAACCATCTAACATCAAGGGGCATTGGGAGACTAGAAGTGGTGTCAAAGGCTTCTTGGCAAAATTCTTGTTTCAGAAAGCACAAGAGTGTTGGAATTCTTTGGATCTACAAGCCTTTGAAGAGATTGTGTCACTCCTCATTTATGGGTTGGTCTTGTTCCCAAATCCTGACCAACTTATAGATGTCAATGCTGTCAAGATTTTCCTATCCAGGAATCCCATACCTACATTGCTTGGGGACATCCTCCACTCATTTTACACACGAACAATGAGGAAGAGAGGTGTTCTCATGTGCTGTACTCCTCTCCTTGCAAGGTGGTTTATTTCGCACCTTCCACAATCTATTTTGAAGAATGAACAAGGCTTAAGGTTGTCACAACAGTTGATGACCCTCACACATTCTGATGTACATTGGTGTTCTCGGTCTAGAGAAAATGTCATCATCATCGATCGTTGTGGTGAGTTCCTTAATGTTCCATTACTTGGTATTAGGGGAGACATTACCTACAACCCTTGTCTAGCTTTGAGACAATTTGGATACGCACGGAGGGATGGCCCTCATGACATGCTAATTCCTGACCTAGTTTTTGACTTCGACAACGATGCGCAAGGACTTCACCAAAGGTTCATCAGAGCTTGGAGGATGCCTAACAAGGTAGATAGCAAGACACTGGGGCACAAAAACTCTATCCCTCTTGAGCCTTATCTCAAGTGGATACGAACCCGAGCCCAAAGTCTTATGATGCTTTACCCTCACATTCTCCCTTTGATTAAAGAGCCTGTTAAGGAAGGAGAGGTTCCATACACCATCCTACATCCTGACATGCCAACATCATGGGAGGAAATGCAAAAGAGTTGGATCCAACTCAAGGAGGAACAGAATACTTTTGAAGCCAACTTCTACGCCAGTGAGAAGAAGGTTTTGGAGCTTACCCGCCGACTTCACGAGGAGGAGACCCTCAACACTTACATCTCACCAAAGAGGATGTGCAACGTCTTTTTACCTTAAGAAGTTTTTGTAATATTTGGCCCATGGGGCATTTATGTACTGACAAAATTTCTTCTTATTAATATGACGTGTGTTCTTTTTGTCTGCAACAATTTTGAATTTCTAAATCCTTGAATGCATTGCATGAATAAACATATCATTCATCATGTGCATAAACAGGTCTTCACACCAGGTTTCCTTATCTTTCTGCTGTTTATTTCAGTAAGATGGATCTTGAACAGACGGTCAAAGATCTGCAGTCATAAAACTCGCAGTTTCAGCAGCTCCTTATGACCTTAGCCAAGGGTCGGGAGGATCTAAAAGCACTGTTAGGGAACAAAGAGCAAGAAAAAGGAAAAAAGAAGAAGAAAAGAGTTGGGGTAGCTACACTGGGAAGAAGATTTGAGAATGAAGCTAGGAGAGTTCTTGAATTTCCCTCCACATCTGATGAGGGAACTGGTAAGGGAAAAGGGGTTGCATTACCTTCTGAGTCCGAGGCTGAAGAGGAAGAGGTTGAGGAAGATGAAGACTATTCAGAGCAGCAATATCCGCCAGCAGACGACAAGTACAAAAATCTGGAGGATACACTGGCAGCTATGGAGCTGCAAAGGGTTCCCGGGTTAGATTTTGAAGAATTGGGATTGATTGCTGGGATTGTGATCCCTCCAAAGTTTAAGGTACCAACTTTCGCAAAATACGACGGTCTGTCTTGCCCGAAGATGCACCTGAGGTCGTATGTCAGAAGAATTTAACCTCCCTCATCCGATAGAAACCTTTGGGTACACTTCTTCCAGGACAGCCTGTCCGGTACACAGCTTGATTGGTTTTACCAGCTTGAGAGGTCAGACGTGCATAGTTGGGAGGATTTGGCAGCTGCCTTTTATCGCCAGTATCAATATAACGCTGACTTGGCGCCAACCCGTACTCAGTTACAAAGTATGGGGATGGCCTCAAATGAGGGATTCAAAGAATACGCCCAGAAATGGCGCGACTTGGCTGGAAGAGTGCAGCCACCTCTTTCAGATATGGAACTAGTTGATATGTTCTTGGGGACCCTATCTGGCCCTTTCTTCAACCATTTGATCGAGAGCTCTTTTGCAGGGTTTACCGAACTAATTCTGACTGGCGAACGGGTGGAAGCTGGTATTAAGAATGGGAAGATTCAAAAGGACGCCTCTGCCTCCACAACTGTTAAAAAAGCATTCCCGGCAAAGAAGGAAGCAGCTGTTATATACTCTCAAAAAGGATCGGGAAGAATTGAGCGCCGGCCAACTGTAGGGGCCGTGATGATTCCAAATTCATCAAATGATCAGCCTCGTAACAATCAGTCTAGACCTAACCAGCAACGGGTAGAACGGCCACAACGGCAGTTCACCCACATCAACATGACGCCTGCACAAGTTCTTCCCCATTTGTTGAAGTTGAATCTGACTGGTTTAAAGGAGGCGCCGAAAAACCCTAACACCACATCTCCATACTATCATGCCAATGCTAAATGTGCCTATCATTCTGACAGCGCCGGGCATGACACCAACAATTGCTGGGCGTTAAAGAATAAAATTCAAGATTTGATAGATGAAAAAGAGGTTGAGTTCGACGCCCCTGAGAAACCAAATGTAATCTCCGCTCCAATGCCAAAGCATGGTCGCAATGTCCATGCTGTTGAAGAGGATCTGTTTGTTTCTTTTGTTGATGATCTGATGACACCACTACTGACAATCAAGTTGAATCTGTTGAAGGCTGGGATTTTCCCAGGTTGTAAAGAAGATTGCTACTTTTGTCACTCCCTACCAATCGACTGTCCATTGCTGAAGATAGGCATCCAACGCCTAATGGACAACCAATAAATTCTTTTCGAAAAGACTCCTGTTACTCCAACTCCTATCAATGAAGTTTCAATAATCACCATTTCCTCCAATCTTTCCAAAGTCCCCAAAAGGCCTGTTAAGATTACATCTGCTACGAAGATTGTTCCCTTGAGAATAACCATGCATGGGCCTGTCCTCTACAAATCTGACAAATCAATACTGTGGAATTATGGTGGAGAGATCTACTACCATGGTATTAAGCAAATTGAGATAACTGAAGAGAGCTCTGACGAAGAAACTACCGACATTGGAAACATTGCCGGTACGAGCAAGATTACCCGAAGTGGGAGAATTTTCTCTCCAGAGATTGCCCCTCCAAAGGCAATCTTTGGACCCTCAGCTGTTCCCAAGGTTACCCCTGCACCGATAAAACTTTCTGCAAGAACTCCGTTGATTGAAGAAGTTGTTACTCCTGTGACTGTCCCTTCTCCTGCTATTGTTGGTAAGGGGAAAGGGATCCAAGAAGAGCTCGTCAGGACGAGGGCTCAGCCGTTGGTCATCCCTGAAACCTCTAAGAAAGAAATGGAGGAGATTCTAAAAATAATTAAGAAGAGTGATTACGATGTGGTAGAGCAACTTGGGCAAACCCCTTGAAGATCTCCATGTTAGCTTTGTTGCTTTGTTCGGAGGCTCATGCCAAGTCCTTGATAAGGTTTTTGAAGACAGCCCATGTACCCCAAGAAACCTCAGCCGATCAATTTCAGGATTGTGTAGCCAGCCTTACCGCCGACAATGGCCTAGGTTTCTCTGATGATGACCTGACTCCGAAGGGAAGAAAGCACAATGATGCATTGCATGTGTCCGTCGAATGCCGAGGAACTACTCTCGCCCATGTCTTGGTCGACACTGGTTCTTCTCTAAACGTGCTGCCTAAGAAAGCTCTGGACCGGTTGGATTGTGAAGGCTTGGAGCTGAAACCAAGTAATATCATTGTCAGGGCCTTTGACGGGTCTAAAAGAATGGTGCATGGGGAGGTCGACATCCCTATCAAGGTGGGCACTGAAGTGTTCCCCTCAACCTTCTATGTGACGGACATCCGCCCATCATACTTTTGCTTGCTAGGAAGACCATGGATACATAATGCTGGCGCAGTCACTTCCTCCCTGCATCAGATGCTGGAATACCCTGTTAAGGGAAAGATCATAACTGTGCACGGTGAGGAGGAGTATATGATCAGTCATCTGAACTCCTTTCGGTATGTGGAAGTGGATGGCGAATTCATTGAAACACCCTTTCAACACTTTGAGGAAGTTGCTCTCGAGGTTGCAGTAACAAAGGCAGTAGCTGAAGTACCCAAGCAGGTGGCCAGGATGGCATCTCTGAAAGACGCAAAGGCTGCAATGAAGGAGGGAAAGAGCTCAACATGGGGTCAGTTGCCTGACTTTCCCCATAAGACAGACAAGTTTGGGTTAGGATTTACCGCTGCGGGGCAAAAAGCTATGCGTCGCTCAAAAATTGAAAGAACACTGTTGTACCCCAAAATTTGCCCTCCCATTTCCTCATTATTTTCTCACCACAAGACCCTTGGAGCTCAAGATCAAGTTAGGGTTTGCTCTGCTCAAGACTCCTCCTTGCACTGTTGACCCAAATTAGGGTTTGAGTTTGCACAAAGTTGTTTTGACCTAAAATTCCCAAAGTTACTTTCATGCTTCATGTTGGACTCACAAGTTTATCCATGCCAAGTTTCAAGTCTTGATTCTAATCTTTGCCCAGTCAATTGGACAGTTGACCTAGAAATCAACTGTATTGGGGAAAAAGTCAACTGTGGCCAATTGACAGTCAAACCTCATGATTTTTGACCCACATCAACATATTGAACTTATATGAACCATTTGGTCAAGTTTGGATCACAATTCCACAAGAAAATTGATCAGATCACCAAAAGGGCAAAATGGTCATTTTTAGGGTTTTGACTGCACAAAGGCAATTTTTGATTGTTTGACCTAACCAATGGCAAACCAATCTTATATATGGACTCAAGGACTCAATGGCATTGTCTTGACATATTCAACAAGTTCAAAAGATCCCAAATGCACAAGATTGACAGATGAATTTTCCAGTCAACTGATCAAATTTGACTGTGTACTGAAAAGTCAAACTTTGACTTTTTGGTCAAAATCAAGTGCCAAGATTCATTTTTCATCAAGACATGTCAAATTATGAAACTTGTTCATCAAGAAACCCAAAATTGCAAATTAGGGTTTAAAATGAAGAAATTTCATAACTTAGAAATTTTCTAAGTTATAGAATTTCCTTATTTTTTCCTAACTTTGTCCCATTTTTTCACCAAGATACAAATGGATTCAAACAAAACTCAAAACATGAAAGTTATAGTCCATTGCAAAATCTACAACTTTTATTCACAAAGTTTCCTCAAAAGAAGCTTGTAGCTCAAGTTATGATTTTTGGAATAGGGGTGCAAAACATTCTTAACTTCGAAAATTTTTGACCTATTTTAGGCAGGATTTTTGCCCAACTTCATGGCCACTTTTCACATGGTTCCACTTGGAATTTCAATTTGAATTACAAAGATTGATTGTAGTATACATTCCAAGCTTTTCAAATTGTCCAAGAACTTCTCAAACACCCTTGTGGTTAGGGAGAATCGAATTTGCAAAGATGGGCAAAAGTCACTTTGTTCATAGCCAAATACATGTTCATAACATTGCCATTTTCAAGTCAGCATGGTTCAAGCTAGATTACAGGCCTCTAATCCTTCTCACACTCAATAATTAAATGCCAAACCATTGTGCCAAGATGTTATTTTGTTCATTTGGTCATTACATGCAAGATTAATCCATATTTAGAAAAAACAATTTTGCCATTCTTGTAAAAATGCACTTTATGTCAAATAACAAATCAAAGAGGTACAAGCCAGATCTTTTAGGCACAAGTTTTTAGACAAATCCCACTGATCAAGAACAAAGTATGCAGCATGCTTGAGGGACCTGCATTGGCCTATAACCCAACTAGCATTTTCTTTGCTTAGATAAGAAGAAACATTGCAAAAGATATCCAACTTGGATCTCCTGTCAACACAAGCCTAAACAAACTTCCTAAACACTTTCCATACATCAAACCTGACCTAAAACACAAATCCACCACAACTCAAACCTTCTCATTCATCAAAACACCACTTTTCTGCAAAGAAACAGGGCATTCTGCATTTTGACTTGGCCAGCATCATTCACTCGCGCGTTTTTGCCCAAACAAGTTCCAATACACTCCCTACCTTCCATTAAAGCTATCCCAAGCCTTAGATACCAGCTGTAACATCCATATCCAAGTTTGCCATTTCCACTTTTCAGTTTTGCAGGTTGACTTCCATAGCTCGATACAGTTAGATTCAAAGCAAGCTAAGTGTTGGAGAAGGTTCCTGGGACCTCAAGCAAGCTGTACAAGTCCTCAAACACCATTGAAGTTGGCCATATCACTCTGTTCAAGTCAAGCTGAAACAGGTAAAATGTGAACTTCTATCTCTCTATCCAAGCATATTTAGGCTTTAGTTTGTGAAGAAAGTGTGTTCTACTCATAGCCCTGAAGCCATCCATGTAGTTACTTTTTATTTATATTGCGTGTGCTATGAGAATTTTGGACTTGAACATGGAAGAAAACTTAGGTCAAGAATTGGGGATGGAGAAATTCTCCCTCGTTTCTGAGAGTTAGAACAACTTTTTTATATGTTTGAAATCGTGACTTGATGCTCTACATTATTGATGTTGTAAGTTTTTGCTAAAAGTCAGAGAATCAGAAGTTAGCAGGATGAGCAAGGGACGCGCGTTTTTTGTTTCAAACAGAAAACTGGAGGAAGAAGATGATGTTTTGGGCTGGGCCTGGGCAATCCCTGCTTTTTGCACCTCATTTTTCCACTTACACCCCCTTGGCCCATTGTGTGATTTTTTAATCATTTTTTATTTTTTATTTTTTCTTCTGACTTATTATTTTTTGTCAAAACATAAAAAACATTAAAAATATTTTTTCACCCATTTTTATATTTATTTGGCATTTGTTTGTTTTATTTGGCATTTTTTATTATTTTTTTATTTACATTTTGGAAACATTTTCTAAAAATATATTTTTTTTTTGTAAATAATTAATATTTCATTTATATATATATTTAGTATATTTAATATATAATATAAATACTTATATATATTTTATTAAATATTTAGGACAAAAATATGGAAATAATACATTTTTATTTTTATTAATATTTGACATCAAAAAATACTTTTTTACAATATACTTCTCTTTTATTTATAAATATATAAATATTGTATATAATTAGTAAATAATTACTATTTATTAAAAATTAGGGTTTTGCCCTAAGAGCATAAAAATACTCCAAATTGATCTTTTTCTATTTTGTTTATATTTCAAACATGAAAACTTTTACATACATAAAAAACCATTTTTTGTGCATAATACATTTTTGCATTTTTTATCTGTATTTTATTCAATTATTGTACAATTAAATTATTTGTCTATTCAATATGGATGTAATAGTCTAGATTTAATTTCTTGCTAAATAACCCCCCATTCAAACATTTGTACCCCCATCCCCATAATCATGTTGTAATAGTTTAGGGCTTTAAAATTCCGCATTTAAAAGCTTTCTAATTATGCCATGATAGACCTAGGGTTTGTATGCAAAAATCAAATAACAAATAGCTTGACCTAATTCAAAGATAAACAAGCATGAAAATGGACAACACCAATCACACTTTCACCCTTAGGGTTACTCCACTCGTTGCCTTCAAAAATGGGCCATGCTTGCATGTTGAGTGTCTTTGGCCAAACAAAAACAAATCTAATGATCATAGTCCCTCGATGACGCTTTCAAAGTTACCTAAAAAATGATCAAGTCCCTTAAAGGAAAAGTTGCCAAAGACACTTGACACCATTGCATTCATGGTCTAAACGATGACCCGCGCCTGTCCCGTTAACATCCTAACACAAGATTGTCCACCAAATACAATGGTGGAACAATACTGTTAAAAGGGTTAAAACATAGGAAAAATCTTTGAGTAAATTTAGGGGTAGACAACTCTTAGTTACTTGATCAAACTTGCAAAACAAAACCTTGCCTATTTTCAAAATACACATCACAACACAATTTCAAAAAAAACTTTCAAAACATTAAAAACTTTTCAAAAGACAAATACACCTTTGTATACATTCAAACATGAATCATTACAAAGGTTGCCACAACAAATGGCCTCTTTTCAAAACCTCTTTCAAAACACACACGAAGCACCATTTCAAACAATTGAAAGAACCATTTCAAACAATTGAAAATGCAAGGCAAGTGATCTAAGCAAGTAACTAAGAGCCCATGGATAACCATGGATAGAAAGGGT
The DNA here is from genome assembly GCA_948472305.1 of Vicia faba. Lineage (NCBI taxonomy): Eukaryota > Viridiplantae > Streptophyta > Magnoliopsida > Fabales > Fabaceae > Vicia > Vicia faba. The sequence continues at coordinate 431,018,323 of OX451740.1, read as the reverse complement.
GCTAATACCTTCCCTTTCTATAATCTACTCCCCGAACCCAAGAAAACATCTCAAAGGTTTTTGCTGTGCTTTTTAACCTTTCCTTAGGATAAAATAAAAAGTCGGTGGCGACTCTTGCTAAACCGAAACATTTGCGAAAACAAACGCGAAACCTCAAGTCAGTTCTCCCACCGTATCACAGAACTGGCGACTCTGCTGGGAAATAAGAGTTTAAAAGTGGAGTAACCTTAGGGCTTAGATCACCCTCTTGCATGACTAATTGTTTGCTTTGATTGCTTTACATTTTGGTTCTGTTGTTTGGCTTGAAATCCTACACCCGGATTTGGGGAAACATTCATAGATAGCAGTACGTTGTGGAAACTGTGCGGGGTATACCGACACGGTTGAAGCAATAGCTATATTAGTGCGACATATTTGTGAGTACCGGTAACCCTTGAGTTCAATCAAGGAGAGTACGGGGCCGCTGAGTGATGTCACTAAGCACTAATGACCTAGAACCTTACTTGACCATCTTAGCCTTTTATTAGGGGTAGTGAAATGACCGGCTTTGGTGCAGTCCGAAGTTGGTAGATACTCGATACTACACTCATTGAGGGTTGTTTTCTTGGAATATTTTGGTTTCTAGTTAAGTGGCTAAACCAAAACAATGAACATGGAAAACAATCCAATGATATTGAGCTCCTTAGAACCCGGTTACTATTTATAGGACAGGTTTTTAAGCCAACTTCACTCAAGAGGGTACTTACCTAAGAAACCTCATGCAAGCCTGAAACTAGGTTTTGTGTGACTTGCTTGTACATATGTTTGTGCATACATCATGAACATCATAAAGCATCATATGCATCCACTAACCATTTCAAGGGTTTGGATCTTCATCTTTGTTCTTGTTTTGTAGGTCATGGAAATTCTTCGCAGGAAAACTATCCAAGTCAACCTTGTGAGAATCCCTCCTCAACTCAAGGAGCTTACATCCAGAATTCCGGAAAGCTCTCCCTTCAATGAAAGACATGGTAGACTGCTCAGCCTAGTCAACACCAACATTGAAGAAGACATGGTGAAAGTGTTGTTCCAATTCTTTGACCCTCTTCACCACTGTTTCACATTCCCCGACTACCAATTGGTGCCTACTTTGGAGGAATTTTCTCAACTCCTGAGAGTTCCTATTCTTAATCAACTACCCTACAACGGTACGGAAAAAGAACCAAAGCCTGAAGATGTTGCTCAAGCACTACACTTGCAACCATCTGACATCAAGGGGCATTGGGAAACTAGAAGTGGTGTCAAGGGCTTCTTGGTAAAATTCTTGTTTGAGAAGGCACAAGAGTGTTGGAATTCCTTGGATCTACAAGCCTTTGAAGAAATTGTGGCACTCCTCATTTATGGGTTGGTCTTGTTCCCAAATCCTGACCAACTTATAGATGTCAATGCTGTCAAGATTTTAATGTCAAGGAATCCCATACCTACATTGCTTGGGGATATCCTCCACTCATTTTGCACACGAACAATGAGAAAGAGAGGTGTTCTCATGTGTTGTACTCCTCTCCTTGCAAGGTGGTTTATTTCGCACCTTCCACAATCTGTTTTGAAGAATGACCAAGGCTTAAGGTGGTCACAACGGTTGATGACCCTCACACACTCTGATTTACATTGGTGTTCTCGGTCCAGAGAAAATGTCATCATCGTCGATCGTTGTGGAGAGTTTCCTAATGTTCCATTACTTGGCATTATGGGAGGCATTACCTACAACACTTGTCTAGCTTTGAGACAATTTGGATATGCACGGAGGGATGGCCCTCATGACATGCTGATTCCTGACCTAGTTTTTGACTTCGACAACGATGCGCAAGGACTTCGCCAAAGATTCATCAGAGCTTGGAGGATGCCTAACAAGGTAGATAGCAAGACACTGGGGCACAAGAACTCCATCCCTCTTGAGCCTTATCTCAAGTGGGTAAGGACCCGAGCCCAGAGTCTTATGATGCCTTACCCTCATATTCTCCCTTTGATTAAAGAGCCCGTTAAGGAAGAAGAGGTTCCCTACACCATCCTATATCCTGACATGCCAACATCATGGGAGGAGATGCAGAAGAGTTGGATCCAACTCAAGGAGGAACAGAATACTTTTGAAGCCAGCTTCTACGCCAGTGAGAAGAAGGTTTTAGAGCTCACCCGCCGGCTTCATGAGGAGGAGACCCTCAACACTTACATCGCACCAAAGAGGATGCGCAACGTCTTTTTACCTTAAGAAGTTTTTTGTAATATTTGGCCCATGGGGCATTTATGTACTGACAAATTTCTTCTTATTAATATGACGTGTGTTCTTTTTGTTTACAACAAATTTTGAATTTCTAAATCCTTGAATGCATTACATGAATAAACATATCATTCATCATATGCATAAGCAGGTCTTCACACCAGGTTTCCTTATCTCTCTGTTGTTTATTTCAGTAAGATGGATCTCGAACAGACGGTCAAAGATCTGCAGGCATAAAACTCACAGTTTCAACAACTCCTAATGACCTTGGCAAAGGGTCAGAAGGATCTAAAAACACTGCTTGGGAACAAAGAGCAAGAAAAAGTGAAAAAGAAGAAGAAAAGAGTCGGGGTAGCTACACTGGGAAGAAGGTTTGAGAATGAAGCTAGAAGAGTTCTTGAATTTCCCTCCGCAACTGAGGAAGAAACCAGTAAAGGAAAAGGAGCTGCACTACCTTCTGAGTCCGAGGCTGAAGAGGAAGAGGTTGAGGAAGACGAAGACTACTCAGAGCAGCAATACCCGCCAGCGGACGACAAGTACAAAAACCTGGAGGACAGACTGGCAGCTATGGAGCTGCAGAGGGTTCCTGGGTTAGATTTTGAAGAATTAGGTTTGATTGCTGGAATTGTGATCCCTCCAAAGTTTAAAGTGCCAGTTTTATCAAAATATGATGGGCTGTCTTGCCCAAAGATGCACTTAAGGTCATATGTCCGAAGAATTCAACCTCATACATCCGACAGAAATCTTTGGGTACACTTCTTCCAGGATAGCCTGTCTGGTACACAGCTAGATTGGTTTTACAAGCTTGAAAGGTCAGAGGTACATAGTTGGGAAGATTTGGCAGCTGCCTTTTATCGCCAGTATCAATATAACTCTGACTTGGCGCCAACCCGTACTCAGCTACAAGGTATGGGAATGGCCTCAAATGAGGGATTCAAAGAATACGCCCAGAAATGGCGCGACTTGGCCGGAAGAGTGAAGCCACCTCTTTCTGATAGGGAACTAGTTGATATGTTCTTGGGGACCCTATCTGGCCCGTTCTTCAACCATTTGATCGGGAGCTCTTCCGCAGGGTTTACTGAATTAATTCTGACTGGCGAACGGGTGGAAGCTGGTATTAAGAATGGGAAGATTCAAAAGGAGGCCTCTGCATCTACAACTGCTAAGAAATCATTTCCGGCCAAGAAGGAGACAACTGTTGTGTACTCTCAGAAAGGATTGGGAAGAACTGAGCGTCGACCGACTGTAGGGGCCGTGATGATCCAAAATTCATCAAATGATCAGCCTCGTAACAATCAGTCCAGACCAAATCAGCAACGGGTAGAACAACCACAACGGCAGTTCACCCGCATCAATATGACACCTGCACAGGTTCTTCCCCATTTGTTGAAGTTGAATCTGACTGGTTTAAAGGAGGCACCGAAAAACCCTAACACCACATCTCCATACTATCATGCCAATGCCAAATGTGCCTACCATTCTGATAGCGCTGGACATGACACCAACAATTGTTGGGCGCTAAAGAATAAAATTCAAGACTTGATAGATGCAAAAGAGGTCGAGTTCGATGCTCCGGAGAAGCCGAATGTAATATCCGCTCTGATGCCAAAGCATGGCCATCATGTTCATGCTGTTGAAGAAGATCTGTATGTTTCTGCTGTTGAAGATCTGGTAACCCCACTGTTGACAATCAAGTTAAATCTGTTGAAGGCTGGGATTTTCCCAGGATGTAAAGAAGACTGCTACTGTTGTTCCTCCTTACCAATCGACTGTCCATTGTTGAAGATAGGCATCCAAGGCCTAATGGACAGCCAACAAATTCTTTTCGAAAAGATTCCTGCTATTCCAACTCCTATCAAAGATGTTTCAATAATCACCATTTCCACCAATCTTTCCAAGGTCCCTAAAAAGCCTGTTAAGATTACATCTGCTACGAAGTTTGTTCCTCTGAAAATAACCATGCCTGGGCCTGTCCCCTACAAATCTGACAAATCGATACCATGGAATTATGGTGGAGAAATCTACTACCATGATGTTAAATAAGTTGAGATAACTGAAGAAAGCTCTGACGAAGAAGATACCGACATTGGAAACATTGCCGGTACGAGCAAGATTACCCGAAGTGGGAGAATATTTTCTCCAGAGATTGCCCCTCCAAAGGCAATCTTTGGACCCTCAGCTGCTGCCAAAGTTACTCCTGCACCGATAAAACTGTCTGCAAGAACTCCGTTGATTGAAGAAGCTGTTACTCCTGTGGTTGTCCCTCCTACTTATGCTGATAAGGGGAAAGGGATCCAAGATGAGCTCGTCAGGACGAGGGCTCAGCCATTGGTTATCCCCGAAACCTCTAAGAAAGAAATGGAGGAGATTCTGAAAATAATTAAGAAGAGTGATTATGACGTGGTAGAGCAGCTGGGGCAAACCCCCTCGAAGATCTCCATGTTAGCATTATTGCTTTGTTCTAAGGCTCATGCCAAAGCATTGATAAGGTTTCTGAAGACAGCCCATGTCCCCCAGGAAACCTCAGCCGATCAATTCCAGGATTGTGTAGCCAGCCTGACCGCAGACAAAGGTCTAGGATTCTCTGATGCTGACCTGACTCCGAAAGGAAGAAAGCACAATGACGCATTGCATGTGTCAGTTGAATGCCGAGGAACTACTCTTGCCCATGTTTTGGTCGACACTGGCTCTTCTCTGAACGTGTTGCCTAAGAAAGCTCTGGATCGATTGGATTGCAAAGGCTTGGAGCTGAAACCGAGTAATATCATTGTCAGGGCCTTTGACGGGTCTAAAAGAATGGTACATGGGAAGGTCAATATTCCCATCAAGGTAGGCACTGAGGTATTCCACTCAAATTTCTATGTGATGGACATCCGTCTGTCATACTCTTGCTTACTAGGGAGACCATGGATACATAATGTTGGCGCAGTCACCTCCTCTCTACATCAAATGCTGAAATACCCTGTCAAAGGAAAAATCATAATTGTACACGGTGAAGAGGAATATATGATCAGTCACCTGAACTCCTTTCGGTATGTGGAAGTAGAGGGCGAATTCATTGAGACACCGTTCCAACACTTCGAGGAAATTGCTCCCGAGGTTGCTGTAGCAAAGGCAGTAGCTGAGGAACCCAAGCAGGTGGCCAGGATGGCATCTCTGAAAGACGCAAAGGCTGCAATGAAGGAGGGAAAGAGCTCAACATGGGGACAGTTGCCTGACATTCCTCACAAAGCAGACAAGTCCGGGTTGGGATTTACCGTTGTGGGGCAAAAAGCTATGCGTCGCTCAAAAATTGAAAGGACACCCATCAAGATTTCTCCTCATGGAATCAATGCTTTGGAAGACGAAGACGAAGACGAAGAGGGTAACTTTGAAGACTGGATCTTCCCAACCATCAAAGGGGGACTACACAATTGGGAGGCCAAAGGCTTCGTCCCCATTACTTTCATTAATCAGTAACTTATCTTTCGAACATTTCCTGTTGGTCTGTAATAATTACTTTTAAACAATCTGCACACTACTTTTTCACCTCATGCCTTGCCCGGGGTATGTAGGTCCATTTGTAAGGGTTTTGATTCTCTTCATATCCATATGCCATGTTTAATGATTCATTGGACGTTTTTCATTGATAAACTGATGTGTTCATTTTCTTTCCTTTTGCATTTTTGTTTGTTTAAGGATGGCTATCCCTTACACACACCCACACTCACAAATGCAGGTACCCATCCACTCTGGATTCTATGGGTGACTATTCTGTTGTATCCTTCAATAACTCTAAAGATTTGGTCAATCAGGCTGAATACGAAGATGACGAAGATTGTGAAGTACCAGGGGAGCTAGCCAGACTTCTACGACAAGAAGAAAGGGCCATCTTACCTCATGAAGAGTTGTTGGAAACAGTCAACTTAGGAACAGAGGAAGACAGGAAGGAAGTACAAGTGGGTGCCAATCTGGAACCAAGGGTCAAGGGGTGCTTAATACAGTTGTTGAATGAGTACGTTGAAATCTTCGCCTGGTCTTATGAAGACATGCCGGGTTTAGACATAGATATCGTGGTTCACCGTCTCCCTACAAGAGAAGACTGTCCCCCGATCAAATAAAAAGTCCGCCGAATGAGGCCCGACATGTCTGAGAAGATTAAAGCAGAAGTAATGAAGCAATTCAACGCTGGCTTTCTGGCTGTTACATCCTATCCACAATGGGTTGCTAACATTGTGCCAGTACCTAAAAAAGACGGCAAGGTCAGGATGTGTGTGGACTACCAGGATTTGAACAGGGCTAGCCCTAAAGATGATTTTCCGCTACCGCATATCGACATTTTGATTGACAACACAGCTCAGCACAAAGTGTTTTCCTTCATGGATGGATTCTCGGGCTACAACCATATCAAAATGGCCCCCGAGGACATGGAGAAAACAACTTTTGTTACACAGTGGGGTACCTTCTGCTACAAGGTGATGCTGTTCGGACTGAAGAACGCAGGGGCAACTTATCAGCGTGCCATGGTAGCTTTGTTTGATGATATGATACATCATGAGATCGAAGTTTACATAGACGACATGATAGCTCGATCCCAAACAGAGGAGGAACACCTTGAGCATCTGCAAAAGCTGTTTGCCAGGTTGAAAGAGTACAAACTCAGGCTGAATCCAAGTAAGTGTACTTTTGGAGTTAGGTCTGGTAAACTTCTAGGATTTATTGTCAGCAACAAGGGAATTGAGGTCGATCCAGCAAAAGTGAAAGCAATACAAGAAATGCCTGCTCCCCGTACTGAAAAGGAGGTTAGAGGGTTCTTGGGGCGCTTGAACTATATTGCCAGATTCATCTCTCATCTGACGTCTACCTGTGAGCCAATTTTCAAACTATTGAAGAAAGATCAGGTAGTCGAATGGAACGACATTTGCCAAGCTTCTTTTGATAAGATCAAGGAGTATTTGCTAGAACCTCCTATTCTGATGCCACCTGTCGAAGGAAGACCATTGATCATGTATCTGACCGTCTTGGATAACTCAATGGGGTGTGTTTTGGGCCAGCATGACGAGTCTGGTCGAAAAGAGCATGCTATTTATTACCTTAGCAAAAAGTTTACCGACTGTGAGACTCGCTACTCACTGCTCGAGAAAACTTGTTGCGCTTTGGTATGGGTTGATCGCCGACTAAGGCAGTATATGCTGACTCATACCACTTTGTTGATTTCCAAAATGGATCCTATCAAGTATATCTTCGAGAAGCCTGCTTTATCTGGAAGAATAGCTAGATGGTAAATGATCCTAACTGAGTATGAAATCCAGTATACCACCCAAAAATCTATAAAAGGGAGTGTACTAGCTGATCATCTAGCTCATCAAGCTATCGAAGATTATCAACCCATGAGATTCGACTTCCCAGACGAGGACATCATGACTTTGGACAACATTGAAGGTAACGGACCGTATGACGGACCTGAAAAAGGATCCCGATGGACCCTGTACTTTGATGGTGCTTCAAATGCACTTGGAAACGGTATCGGTGCGGTACTCATTTCCCCGGAAGGTTGTCACACGCCTTTCACGGCCCGACTTTGCTTCAGCTGTACCAACAACATGGCTGAATATGAAGCTTGCATTTTTGGTCTCAAGGCTGCTATAGACCTGGGGATCAAATCTTTGATCGTATTTGGGGACTCGGCTTTGGTAATCAGTCAAATCAAAGGAGAGTGGGATACCAAACATCCTAATCTTATCCCATACAAAGAACATGTCCTGACATTGTTGCCTCATTTCGAGCAAATCACCTTCGAGCATTTCCCGCGAGAAGAGAATCAGCTTGCAGATGCTCTCGCCATAATGTCTTCCATGTTTAAACTCAACTGGGATAACGAGGCCCCTCAATTCACCATCGAGCGAATGGATGAACCTGCGCATTGTCACGAGATTAATACCGAAGATGTAATGGAACAACCTTGGTTTCACGAAATCAAAAGGTATCTCCAGACTAGAGAATATCCCGAAGGAGCTTCCGTAAATGACAAGAAGTTCCTAAGGAAATTTGCTGCCAAGTTCTTCCTGAGCAACGGCATCCTCTATAAACGCAGCCATGATTGTGTTCTACTCTGATGTGTAGACAAAGCTGAAGCAGAGCTAATCATGACCGAGATACACAGTGGTACATTTGGCACCCACTTGAGCGGGTATACGATGGCTAAAAAGATTTTAAGGGCAGGCTATTACTGGTCTATCATGGAAGCAGACTGCCATCAGCACTCCCGTACTTACCACAAGTGCCAGGTCTACACCGACAAGGTACACATCCCTCATGTTCCTCTCAACATTCTGACAGCTCCTTGGCCATTCGCAATGTGGGGCATTGACATGATTGGAGAGATCAAGCCCACAGCGTCCAACAGACATCGCTTCATGCTGGTCGCCATTGACTACTTTACTAAATGGGTCGAAGCAGCTTCCTTCGCCTCTGTTACAAAAAATGTGGTTGCCCGCTTCATCAAGCAAAACCTCATATGCCGGTATGGTGTCCCCGACAGAATCATTATAGACAACGGTACAAATCTGAATAATACTATGATCACCGCTCTATGCGAACAGTTCAAGATTTATCATCACAATTCATCTCCCTATCGGACAAAGATGAACGGTGCTGTTGAAGCTGCGAACAAAAACATTAAGAAGATCATTCAGAAAATGACAGTCACCTACAAAGACTGGCATGAGATGTTACCGTTTGCTCTGCACGGATACCGAACCACGGCACGTACTTCAACCGGGGCAACCCCATTTTCTTTGTTATATGGCATGGAAGTTGTCCTGCCCATGGAAGTTCAGATTCCTTCTTTAAGGATTATGAAGGACGCTGGTTTGAATGAAGACGATTGGATTCAGACCCGACTTGATCAACTCAATTTGATCGACGAGAAGCGACTCGCTGCTGTTTGCCATGGTCAAACGTATCAAAAACGGATGATCAAGGCTTTCAACAAGAAAGTCAGACGTCAAGTATAACAAGTCGGAGATCTCTTAATCAAGCGGATTATCTTGCCGCAAAGTGATTCCAGGGGCAAATGGACTCCTACTTAAGAAGGACCATTTGTGATCAAGAGCATATTTTCTGGTGGCGCAATGATTCTGACCACCATGGACGGCGATGATTTGCCGCACCCTGCGAACGCAGACATAGTCAAAAGATACTACGCATAAAGTCACCCGACAAGTCGAAAACCCGAAAGGGCGGCTTGGGCAAAAATGGGCATCCCGGTGAACTGAAAACCCGAAAGGGCGGTTCAGGCAAAAATTAGGGATAAAACAAAGAAATCTGTACATCCGGCAAGTCGAAAACCCGAAAGGGCGACTTGGGCAAAAAGGGGTTTCCCGGTGGATTGAAAACCCGAAAGGGCGATCCAGGAAAAAGTTAGGGAATTAAAGCGTATGACTATGTCTCGTCGAATCACTTTAAAGAACAATCTCTTCATCAACCAGTTCCAAGCTTCTGATCAATCCAGTCATCGGCGAATGAGGCATTTGAATGGACAAGATTCAGAGTTGTGAAGGCTATAACAGAATGGGATCCCATAGAATCGTTACACATAGCCATCTTTCTTTTGTATAAAATTTTCAATTCTTTACGACAGCATCCTCTCACTAGGGTGTCTGTCTCCTTTGTACAAAGATACTCATAAAAAGTTAATACAGATACTTTTCCAAATACAGAAATTTGCTTTGTCTTCCTTTTTCTCTTTTGCACTTATGTTTTATTTGAGAAACGTCCAATGTTTTGTTAAATAGGCATATGCATTTGAACATAATCATTTTCCTTACAAACCAAGAAGAGATGATTGCAGATAGTTTAAGGGTACAAATAAGTATCTCGATACCCTTTCAGAAGAAATCCCCCGCAGATTTAAACTCCAAATTCCTCGGCAAAGTCAAAATCCAGAACTTAATTCCTCAAACAGAGTTAAACCTTAGGATCCTCAGCAGAAGAGCTTTCTCAAAACTGATTTCCCCAGCCAGAGAGCCTTCCGAAACTCAAATTCCCCACAGAGTTAAGTTTCAGTATCCCCAGTGGAGCCTTAAGAATCTGAAAATCCTATCCCCAACGGAGCTAAGACTTTCAACTATCAATCCCCAGCGGAACCAGACTAGTGAACTTTCTCCCCACAGAGATGTTTCCCACTAGACTGAAAATTCTCAGTCTTGCTTCTCCAGCATAAGTCTGCCAGGTTCTGGATTCCCCAGTAGAGATCATCAGAATTCTCCAGCCCTACCAGTCACCAAGGATTTTCAATCCCCAGTAGTGGTCCTAAGATCCCCAAACAATTGAAGATCTTGCATTCCTCAAGCAGATTGAAGACTCTCATTCTCAATTCTTCACAGGATATTCAGATATTCCCCAATAAAGATCTCCTCAAGACAGGAATCCCCAGTAGATTGGCACACAACCCAAGCTCCTGATTCCCCAGCAGTAGTCAACAAGGATGGCTCAGCTTCAACAATCAGAGATTCCTGCATTCCCCTGCAGTAGTCAATGATTCACTTTCCCCGACAACAGTCAAGATTCTATTATCTCCGGCAATCCAGGATTCATCTATCCTCCGCAAGACAGCTCATCAGCTTACATGCGCATTCATTACATTCATATCATAAACATAGATATAACACATATTGCATCATACATTTCATGCAACATAATTTTGTGTTTTAGCTAACATTTCATCCTTTTCAGGATAAGATTAAAAGGCTATCATTAACAATTATTCAGATACAGTATGGATACACCCCAGACAAGGTGGTCATTCTATTACTCATTGTGATACGGTGGGAGAACTGACTGTGTTTTTGCGTTTGTTTTCGCAAATGTTTCGGTTGAGCAAGAGTCGCCACCGACTTTTTATTTTATCCTAAGGAAAGGTTTAAAAAGCACAGCAAAAAACCTTTTGAGATGTTTTCTTGGGTTCAGGGAGTAGATTATAGAAAGGGAAGGTATTAGCACCCTTTCTATCCATGGTTATCCATGGACTCTTAGGTACTTGCTTAGATCACTTTCCTTTTATTTTCAATTTGTTTGAAATGATGCTTTGTGTGTGTGTTTTGAAAAATGTTTTCGAAAAGAGGCCAATGTGGTGGCAACCTTTGTAATGATCCATGTTGGGATGTATACAAAAGTGTATGTCTTTTGAAAAGTTTTCCATGTTTTTTCGTTTTTGAAAGTTGTTTTGAAAGTGTGGTTTTAAAAATGGGCAAGCGTTTTTGTTTTGCAAGTTGGCGAGTACTTAAGAGCGATCTACCCTAAAGTTCTCAAAGATCTTTGCTATGTTTTTAACCCTTTTAACAATTTTGTTCCATCATTGTATTTGGTGGACAATCTTGTGTTAGGATGTGAAAGGGACGGGCGTGGGTCGTCGTTTAGACCATAATTGCAATAGTGTTAAATGTCTTTGGGCAATTTTTTTTGAAAGGGACTTGATCATTTTAGGCAACTTTCGAAAGCGTCATCGAGGGACTATGATCATTTGATTGTGTTGCTTTGCCCAAAGAGACCTAACATGCAATATGGCCCAATTTTTGAAAGGCAATAAGTGGATGTAACCCTAGGGGTGTTAGTGTGCAAGTGTGTTTTATTGCATGCAAGAGTTTTTCTTTGAATTAGGTTTTTCTATTTCATTGATTTTATCTTGCCATACACGTCCTAATTACTAGCAATAAGAAGCGGAAATATAAAGTCCTACGCTATTACAACAATTAGGGGAGGGGGATACACATTTGTACATGGGGGGTTCAACGAGAAAAATAGACAAAAAAGAAAATAGCAAAAAACAAGATATATATATAGAGAGAGAGAGGAAGCCCGCGCGCTGCTGGGAGGTCATCAGAAGTTCTGACTCAGATCCGCTGCCAGATGATCAACCTGTTAGTGAAACTGGATGAGTCAGAACTTCTGACTCTGGCATCTGCAAAACAGAACCTTGTTAGTGGAGAAATCAGAAGTTCTGATTTCCCTGCGCTGCAAGACAGAAGTTTGTTAGTGGAGAAACCAGAAGTTCTGATTCTGCTGAAAAGGCAATAACTCTCAGAGGTTCTGATATCATTGACAGCAAAACAGGCTTCAGATATGCTAACGTCAAAGTCAGCATTTGGCTTTTTCCTGTACTAATCAGAACATCTGCAATGCTGTTGTTATTCCACAAAACAGGAAACATGTTTGGAACAGATCCAGCAAGTACAAAAAATGTTTCAGAGGTCAGAATCAACAAGGTCACAGGCCAATCCTATACTGGCTCAGAACGTTCTGAGGTATAAAAATCCTCAGAACATAAACAGCAACAACATGATATTTACATTATGTGTATTGAAGTATGCACAGTTGATGATGCTTAACAGCGTAATGAGGGTCAGCAGGTGCTTACCTGACTATTGGAAAAGTTTATGGGTGAAAGTTAGCTTTTGGTTCTGGTGGTGTTCTAGACAGATTTTCTTTGAAAAGGGGAAGTAAAGGTGTATACGTATGCAGGGTCAGAAGTTTGGAAAGGGTGTTTTTTGGTTTACAGAAAAAAACTGGATATTTGATGAAGTTTGAAGGTGAGAAACTCAAAGTTATGAAACAAAACTGGAGATTTTGGCAGAGTTTCAGAATGCTGTGTTGCTAAGAGTTCTGTTTCTCACTTAGAAATTTCTGTTTCTTTTCTTGAACCCCTTTTGCAGTGGTGAAGACTCTCTATTTATAGGCAAAATTCTTGTGGATGCCTTGAACATTTAAGGCGCCAACAGAGTTTGAATTTGTTCTTTGATAGAAATTCCTGGGAAGTTGTGATAACAGCTAGCTTTCAGCCTAGGTTGCAGCAGCAGGCGCAGATTGGGGAGAAGTGACCTCTGAAGTGGGCGGTGGCGTGAAGACCCATGCCAGAATCTGTGCAAAAGCGTTTTCCAAGCCACACGTGAATGCTCAGGAGTGGTTGGAAGCATTAATGGGCATTAAATGGTGACAAGACCTATCAACATCAACATTCTGGTAATGGAAACCAGCGTTGAATCAGCAGCGTAAACCATGCTCTGGCCTTGGCTTCCTGTAAGCTCTGGAGATTCTTCTGGCTTTCTGGTACGTTCCTTGGGTTTACTTCTGGATCTCCCGGGCTTAGAGATTCTGTATCAGTGTAACACCCATTCTTCTGACCTTTCATCTTCTGATTTCATCCTGTTCTGAAGGAGCCTTCAGATTTCCCTGCTTCTCTTGCATTCCTTTAGCAAATTCTGACTGAGCTTGTGTAACTGCTGAAGGGGCATGTTCTGTTTGAGGCTTACATATTAACCCATGTTTACAACTTCTGATTGAACTGATGTAGCTGCTGAAGAGCCAACTTCTGACCACGCTGAGTCAAGCTTGCAACTTCTGACCGTTTTCATCTGGAGTGGGTCCAGAAGTTCTGAAGCGCTGATTTTTCTAAAAACACTTATTTTAGAGAAACATTCTAAGTACTTAGAATTTGATTTTTCTCAAGATAAAAGCGTTGTTTCTGGAGTTCGTGAGCTCATCTTGCTCTTGTAAGTGGCTTGCTTGGGCAAAGGGATAACTCAGAACTTGGATTTATTTCAGGGGGACCTTGAAAATTCAAGATGGTTTCCTGAAGAAAGGGAGGGCAAATTTTGGGGTACAACAGTTGCCCCTGTTCAATCTTCTTGAACCTGAAGAGTTAGATTGGCAATCTTACCTTTCGCGACTCGAAGGTAAAAGGAGATTGGACACTAGAGTGCCCGGAAATTTGCACTCGTCGATGTGATGGTAGAGGTGAATGGGCTTACAGATGCCATTTGGTGATGGGCTTAAAGATGCCATCTGGTGAATGCTGGTAGGAGGATGGGCTTATAGATGCCATCTGGTTATGTTGAACTGTATGTCAATGGTGAGTGGACAAGCATCAGAAAGGCACTCATGTTTTGGAACATCTCTGAATTGGGGGTCCGAATGAGCAATAGATTGACATCCACGTTTCGGAGAATCCGTAAACTATTTTCAAGAGTTGAGATTGAATAAGCAATAGAGCAGCATCCGTTGTTGGGAAGCGTCCGTAAACTGTTTTCAAAAGTTGAGAAGAGTCTGAACAAGTTGGTAGATTAACATCCGTTGTTGGGAAGAATCCGTAAACTATTTTCAGACGTCTTGGGAAGAATCTGAACAAGTGATAGGTTAACATCCGTTACTTGGAGAACCCGTGAACTGTTTTCAGAAATCTTAAAGTTGAATAAGCAATAGAGCAGCATCCGTTGTTGGGAAGCATCCGTAAATTGTTTTCAACGGTTGCACCTGAACAAGTTGGTAGATTAACATCCGTTGTTGGGAAGAATCCGTAAACTGTTTTTCAGACGTCTTGAAGAGGAACCGGTGTAGGGTTTCCTGAGGATGAGCTTGTGTAAAATCTGCATTTGGATGAATCTGGAATAAGTATCAGAATGTCGCCGTGTCCGGGTCACATCTGAGCTATTTCTGGATGAATCTCGGAAGATGATCTGTGTCTGTCGACTGATCTTACCTGAAAAGGCAAAGGGTTAGTTGTATGCAATGTTATGATGCATGATGCAATTTATGTGACATCAATGGTTATGACATGAATGCGCATGTAAGATGATGATTTATCTCGCTGAGGATAGATGAATTCTGGACGGCTGAAGATAAAAGAATCTTGATTGCTGCCGGGGAAAATAAATCCTTGGCTGCTGCTGTGGAGGGCAGGAGTCTTCAATTGTTGAAAATGAGAGGTCTTGAGACCACTGTTGGGAGAATCAGAAGCTTGGGTTGTATGCCAAGCTACTGGGGTCTTCCTGTTTTGAGGAGATCTGTGTAGGATTTCCTGACGATGAGTCCGTGTAAAACTGCATCGGGTTTTTGAACACTTTTGACATTCGAATGCCCCAAGTGGTGATGTAGATAAGGTCCTGGCTTGTTACAGGTGTTGATCTGGAATTCTTCAGACGTGCCCTGGCTGGATACAGGAATCGAATCTGGAAAGGTGATAGTTAACATATATGCCCTGGCTGGATACAGGAATTGAATCTTCAAACTCTTCAGACGTGCCCTGGCTAGATACAGGAATCGAGTCTGGAAATGTGGTCAACAGATATGCCCTGGCTGGATACAGGAGTCGAATCTGGAAATGTTGTAGTTGATAGATATGCCCTGGCTGGATACAGGAATCGAATCTTCAAACTCTTCAGGCGTTCCCTGGCTAGATACAGGAATCGAGTCTGGAAATGTGGTCAACAGATATGCCCTGGCTGGATACAGGAGTCGAATCTGGAATTGTGACAGTTGATAGATATGCCCTGGCTGGATACAGGGATCGAATCTTCAAACTCTTCAGACGTGCCCTGGCTAGATACAAGAATCGAGTCTGGAAATGTGGTCAACAGATATGCCCTGGCTGGATATAGGAGTCGAATCTGGAATTGTGACAGTTGATAGATATGCCCTGGCTGGATACAGGAATCGAATCTTCAAACTCTTCAGACGTGCCCTGGCTAGATACAGGAATCGAGTCTGGAAATGTGGTCAACAGATATGCCCTGGCTGGATACAGGAGTCGAATCTGGAATTGTGACAGTTGATAGATATGCCCTGGTTAGATACAGGAATCAAATCTTCAAACTCTTCAGACGTGCCCTGGCTAGATACAGGAATCGAGTCTGGAAATGTGGTCAACAGATATGCCCTGGATGGATACAGGAGTCGAATCTGGAATTGTGACAGTTGATAGATATGCCCTGGCTGGATACAGGAATCGAATCTTCAAACTCTTCAGACGTGCCCTGGCTAGATATAGGAATCGAGTTTGGAAATATGGTCAACAGATATGCCCTGGCTGGATACAGGAGTCAAATCTGGAATTGTGACAGTTGATAGATATGCCCTGGCTGGATACAGGAATCGAATCTTCAAACTCTTCAGACGTGCCCTGGCTAGATACAGGAATCGAGTCTGGAATTGTAATAGTTGATTTGTTGAACACCTTTGACATTCGAATGCCCCAAGTGGTGGTGAAGGAGTCTTGAATCAGATTACTCTACATATTGAGAGATTTCTTGAAATCTTGACTGGACTGCCCCAGGTTAACTGAACTTCGAAAGATCTGTAGGACCTTGACTGGACTGCCCCAGGTTAATTGAATGGCGACATGTCATGCCCCTTGCTGATAGGGGATTTGTAAAGGAAGTGTCGTCCCTTTGAAGTGATTTTGCTCACTGAGAGAGTTTTCGTTCCTCCGAACATTCGCTGTATGAATTTCTTCGCTGTCAAACAAAAAAAGCCAACTGCAGACAATGATATTCAAGTAATGCAAAGTTTATGTTTGTCTTGAAGTTTTGAAGAATGCGTTTTTAGCGGAAAACTTTTTTGTAAGACAGATTAACACAAGATTTAGAGCAAAACCCTACAGGAGTCAGGATACCTTTTGTAACAGTATGCTTTCGAACTAACCCATGCTTCAATTAGGACTTTCGAAGGGTTGTAACGTGGCCTGGTTCACAGTTTAAGAAACAAAGGATAAAGGCTCAAAGTATATTTGTACCCACCCGCTCTTCGTGATGTCCTTCAACCTAAGCTCAGTTAATTGTGTGTCACACTCTGTTTTGAGTTTGAACGACTTTTGGGCGATGGTTCACTAGTTGAATTTTGGGGGAGACAGTCATCATATCCTTTTTTCTTTTTCAACCTTTTTCATGTTGTTGAGGATTTTGTAATGACCTCACTATTTTGATTTTGATTTGTTATCCCTAACTTTTTCCTGACTGTTACCGTTTTTCGGGATTACTGTCAGCGGGATGCCCCAGCTTTCTTAAGCCTCCTTTATAGGTTTTGGCTTGGCGGGCTTTTCTCTTTTGAGAGATTGACTGTCTATGTGATATGGAACCACCCTTGTCTTTTGATTCCAAAGGAATGCTTTCTTTTTCGACGTCGTTCGTTGTGTTACGAACTGAGAGTTTGCGACTTTAATACGCATTTTCTTTTGAATTAACTGAGATATTACCCTGCCCCAGGTTTATATCAAAGGTTTTGATTGTTTAGAACAGAAAACTCCTACTTCTTTGGCTCGAAGGGGTTGACTAGGGATTAACTTCCTTATAACTCCAGTGTTTGGGAATTGAAAAAAATGCCTGTACATCATCAGCAAGGTCTATTCAAAAGCATACTGTATAAGATCATGGTATTGTTTCGTCATCCTCCCTCTAAAGGCTTGCAGCTTTTTATCAAGAGTCAGATATCATAAAGAAAAGCGTAAGAGTAGTGAAACGAATGGATGAATTCAAGACAAACATATGCAATGCATTAATGAAAACAGAGTTTAACATCAACAGATAATTGTTTGACAGCAAAAAGAATTACAACTTTGAAGATTCAAAAAGAAGCAAAAGTCTTTCAGCTTGAGCTTCGTCACTTCAAGTGGAGAACCCTTTAACGGAAGATTTTCATCTCGCCGTCTGGCATGAATTCTAGCACCCCAATGTCGATCAGATCTTGAATCTTGTTCTTCAAGGCCCAACAGTCGTTGGTGTCGTGTCCCGGGCTGTAGGAGTGGTAAACACAGAATGCGTCGGGATGATAGTTAGGAGAGGAGGTATTGAGCTTCTGAGGAGGATCCTTTACGGTAAGCAAATTGACCTCCAACAGGCGCTTCAGTATGAAAAATGATGGTATTTCAGTCTCCGTGAACTGTCTTCCCGACGTTTCTTGCTTACGCCGATTACCCCTTTGACGTTGGCGAGGTTGTTGAAGGGCTTGTGACCCTGAAGCAAGCAAAGGAGCTTTCCCTTTGTCTTCTTGAGCGGATGGAGGTTGGGCGGTGACTTGCTCTTCAATCTCAGATGTTTGCCCCAGTTGGTTGTTTGGGAGCAGTTGGCAGACAAGAACTCTGAGTTCCTCTTGTCTTTGAGATAGGTTTTGGATGAGAGCCATCTGGCCCACCAACTGTCCCATTACTTGGGTCCTCAAGGTTGTCAGATCAAACTGCAGCTCCGCAAGCTGGTCACTCCTGGCATTGTTGGAATTCTCCAAGCCCTTTGTGAGGAGAGCTTTCATCTCTTCTTGCCTCAGAGACAAGTTCAGGAACATCTCCTGCAGCTGAGCAGTCTGGTCTTGGATGTCTTTGACAGACCTTTCTAGAGCCATCTCTTGCTGAAATAAACAGCAGGAGAGTAAGGAAACCTGAAAAAGGAAAGACTGTCAAAATGCAATGCATGGTATGTGGATGCATGCTTTCCAGGATCTCTTGGGGTAAACACAAGAAAATGTTAGAGGTTGAACTTTGCTCTTGGATTGGAGATCTCTGCACCGATGGACGTCCTTCCACGAGAATCAAGCTCACCATGTCGAGTGGGTCATAGCCACTGATTCAAGTTGTTGTTCTTGAACTTTGATTGGAGAGCTTTGTATCGGTGGATGTCTTTCCACGAGAATCAAGCTCACCATGTCAAGTGGGTCATAGCCACTAATTCAAGTTGTTGCACTTGAACTTTGATTAGAGAACTTGGTTTAGAGGAGAAAACCTCTTGCCCCTTGGTAGATGTCTGGTTCAACGTAACCCTGCATCAAAAGAACCCTCGAGATCCTTGAAATGGTTATTGAAAATGCTATGGTATGATGTTATGATGTTATGTACATGTATGCACAAGCAAGTGAGTGTATATACAGGCAAACATATTCACACAAAGCAAACAAGTCCTTAGGTTTAGGCTTGCATGAGGTTCAGGTACTACCCTCTTTCAGTTCGTTGGTTAAAACCTGTCCTATCAAAAGTAACCGGGTTCTAGAGGATCTCAAATCATTGGCTACCCTCAATCGGTCATAACTCCAGCATCGCAATCTTTTCTCGCGGCCGGAACCATCGCGAGAGTTTAGCCTCAATGAGCGTAGCATACTGCTACTGTTCTAATGGCCAAGTTGGGTCAATTTAGGGTTCTAAGGTCGGTTGGTGCTTGATGACTCCTTGGAAGACCCATATTCTCCCTGTTTCAACACGAGGGATATCGGTACAGACCAAGGCGCCACACCAACGTAGCCACTGCTTCACCCATGTCGGTATACGCCGGACAGGTCCCTCGCAGATTATGCTACCTAAAAAGGTTTCCCCCAGATCCGGGTTAGGATCTATGAAACTCTGATACAAAGCCCACAAATGTAAAAGCAAACAAAGCAATCAATTGAAAATAAAGGTGATCTAAACCCTAAGGTAACCCCACTTTAAGTAGTCAATATCCCCAGCAGAGTCGCCAGTTATGTGATACGGTGGGAGAACTGACTGTGTTTTTGCGTTTGTTTTCGCAAATGTTTCGGTTGAGCAAGAGTCGCCATCGACTTTTTATTTTATCCTAAGGAAAGGTTTAAAAAGCACAGCAAAAAACCTTTTGAGATGTTTTCTTGGGTTCGGGGAGTAGATTATAGAAAGGGAAGGTATTAGCACCCTTTCTATCCATGGTTATCCATGGTGTTATACCCCAAAATTTGCCCTCCCATATTCCTCAAGAAATTGCCAAGCCAAGCTACAAAATTCCCCAAGGGTTGTGCAGTGCAACAGTCTCCCATACAGTCAAAATTAGGGTTTTGAGTCTGATCAAGAAAAGGAAGTGTTCAAAGGCCCAATCAAGTCTCATATGCTTACAAACATGGTCAAGCATCCTCATATCAAGTTTCAAGGCATTCAGCTCAAAATTGCACAGTCAAAACCCTAAATTGCACTACAGTCAACTGTAGGGGCAAAATGGTCATTTGACAGTCAAAAGTTCAAATTTTTGGTCAACATATCATTTTGAAGCCACAAACATCATTTGATCAATGCTTGATCATGATTCTCAAAATTTGGCTCAGAAGATCATCAAGATGCAAAAGTCTCCTTATTTGGACAGCTGAAAAAGTCAACTGAAATTGACCAGGGCATAACTTTCACATGGATTATCAGAAAAATTCCATCCAAAGCTCATTTTGAAGAGAAAGACATTTCCTACAACTCATCTTCATACTTCAAGTCCAAGAAATGCTCTCACAAAAAGTTATCAATTTCAACATTATAGGTCATTTTCAAAAGTCAACAAAAAGGGACTTTAAGTCAAAGACCATAACTTGATATTGGTAAATCAAAATGACATGGGACCAAAGGCATTGGTTAAAGGACTCAAAGACCTTTCCAAAATGTCCAAGAACATGAGAAAATCTTAAAAATTGAGCAAGTTATGCCTTGTAGAAGTTGGGAAATTTTTGTGAAATGGCAAAAGTCAACTGTCCTTGAAACTTCAATTTTTGACAAAAGGGCCCACTTTCTTCCACTTGATTCAGCCTTGTCATGCCACACACGTGTCCCATGATTAATTTCAAGACCAAATATTGATTTTTCTATTTTATTTAATTTTTGATAATTTAATTCATTTTAAATCTTTAAAAATTCAAATAAAATTCAAAAACCAATGGAATAGTGTCATTTGAATTTGGACAACTTCCATATATCATGGGCCAACTCAAAAACTCAGGCTAGGGTTAAATTGCACACTAAGTCTTGGTCTTGGCTTAAAAGAAGGAAAAGTTTGTTAATGAAAAAACCCTAGGACTAGTTCTCTTATGGGCATGAATCAAGGTCAAATAACAAGCTAATTCTCTTCCATCATAAGCACTAAGTCAAACCCTAACCATAACACACAAAAGGCTGCGCTCAAAAGCTTATTGACAACTTGAAAAATTGGCCATATAACTCAAATCCGAAATCAAGGTTGTAGGTGGTTTTAAGCCCTAAGACTGATTCTAATAGCTTCCTGGACAAACTCTGAACGTGTGCCAATCCCTAACATCAACCAAAACGCAAAGAAGTGGTAGTTTGAACTCTAACTGTACCAAGAAATTTTTGAAATCGCGATTTCGCCATTGTTAAATGTTAGGGTTTGCAGGTTTCGAAATTGGGGTTTCCCAATACAAGCAAAATTAGGCCATCCCAATACCACCGTTGCATTCAGTACACCAAGACGAAGAGATTCATGCATTCGCGAACAATTTATATACACCCAGCATCTAATCGCTATTTTCTTGTAGGTGGTATACAGCAACGCGTGCAAAACCGTTTCCATAGGCTTGTGTTTCAGAAAAAGTGAGGAAGATGATGTGTTGTCCCTCACTGATTCGTTGATTTTAAATTTCGCGCTTTTAATTACTAACGCGCTGATTCTTTCTTTTTGTTAATTGTGTATTATTAATATATCAATTAATCCAAACAGCTCAGCTGGCAGACACCTCTCTTGGCAATATCCAAGACCTGGGTTCGAACCCCAGGTCTCATGCTATTTCAATATTGTTTTTCATTTACAATTCCCCTGCAGGCATGATCTTAGGACGCACCATACTCCTTCATCATCCCACCATCCACGCGTCCATCCCATTCAGATCAAAGGCGTAGGATCAAGGAACACAATAAACCCCAGTCAAAGCATCATACAGGATTCAAAAAGTCAATGGACTCAAGCTTAATGGGCCTGAAATGCTAAGGCCTGTACCTCCAATTTTGGGGCTACCCCCCCCTTGGTTTGCCTTCTCTTTCTTTCTATTTTATTTCTTTTCAAATTATTATTTTCTTTATTAGTTTAATTAATTTATTTTTAACAAAATACAAAAACATCAAAAAATCAGAAAAAGGATAAAAATATAAAAAATATTTATTTTATTTATTTTCTTGTAAATAATTAACATGTAAATAAATTTAGTAAAATAGGTTTTAACTTTAATTCTTTCTTCCATAAAAAAATCCAAAAATGTAGCATTAGGTTAATGACTTTTTTATTCCTTTTAACTTTCCTTGTTTTTTGCCATAATATTAGTAATTTTCATAATTAAACTAGGGTTGCATTTTAGGTTAGATTTTAATACTTTCTTAATAACTAAAAATCCAAAAATATAGCATTAGGTTTAATGACTTTTTATACCTTTTAAATTTTTCTTTTTTTTATCACAATATTATTTATTTATTTATTTTATTTTTATAATTAAATGTACATAAGTAAAAATTAGGGTTTAATTTAGATTAATATAACATTTTCACAATAACTAAAAAACATTAGAATTAGGATTTGCATTTCAAATTTCATTCTAAAAAGTTCTTTTTTTCTTTTAAATCTTAAAAAATACAAAAATACCAAAAACATTCTTTTTTTTTAATTCTAATTCCTCATTAAATTTAATTTTTTGCAAAAGGGTCCAACGCCCATTGTCTTAATTATTTTATTTCGCACATTTACTTTATCGCTTATTATTCATTATGTACATGTCCCAAAGCCTTGTAACAATTTTTTACTTTCTCGCACTTTTATTTGCTTTATTTACTTTCAGTCAAATCGGGTCCGGTTTATTTTGGCGATGTGGACCCGCGCCATTTGTAATAGCCTTAGATTTATTTTTTCCGCAAATATTTAAACTGTTAAAAAGCATGCAAGAATGAATGTCTTAATTAAAATCAAGCGTAGAACACAAATAAACATGACAAGACAAATAATTGAAACATGACACACGAATCGCACACACCACCCCTAGGGTACGCCTCACTGTTGCCTTTCGAAAGGTGATCGTCGAGTAGAGGACGTCTTAGTAAGTCCTCATGATCCGGGAACCTGGCATGAGGGTAGCTTCTAAGGTGTCTTCCCATTGCTCCGGTGATCACCATGTCCCTACAAACTCGAATTGACCCGAACACCTCCAACGATGGTGCTACCTACCTCTCAATGGTGGGATGGCACTACTTTAAAGGACATTTACACAGACGAATTCCTTAGGGTAGGTAGGTGCTCAAGAATACTTGCTCTCTTCAAAACAAAAATTCAAAGACTTTTCACACCAACACTTTTCAAAAGCTTTCAAAGCAAATTTTTCAAACACTCTGACGTACGAGTCGAACTGAAATTTTTCAAAGAAACTTTTTAAACCCACATTGAAAAGTAAACAAACAATTTTGAAAACACAATGAGCAAGTACCTAAGAGCCCATGGATAACCATGGATAGAAAGGGTGCTAACACCTTCCCTTTCTATAACCTACCTCCCGAACCGAGAGCAATCTCTTTAAGGAATTTTTCTGTGCTTTTGTCCTTTCCATTTGGAGAAAATAAAAGACGGTGGCGACTCTTGCTTCCGCGACATTTCGCGAACCAGCTTTAAAACAGTCAGTTCCAGATCCACCGATCACAGAACTGACGACTCTGCTGGGGACAAACTTAAAGTGAGGTGTACCTTAGGGATAGTTCATAACTGTGTTTTCAATTGTATTGACTTGCTTGCTTTAAATTGTGGGACTGTCTTGGGAGTTCTATAGATCCTAACCCGGATCTGGGGATACCTTTCTTAGAAAGTAGCAACAAGGCTGTGAGGGAACTGTGCGGGGTATACCGACATGGTTGAAGCAGTCTGCTACGTTGATGTGGCACTTTGGTGTGTACCGGTAACCCTTGAGTTCAGTCAAGGAGAGTACGGGGCCTCCGCGTGGTGTCGTGAAGCATCAACTGACCCTAGGAACCTTAATTGAACTATCTTGGCCTCTTTAGGGTAGTGAGATAACTGACTTTGGTGCAGTCCGAGGTTGGTTGATACTCGATACTACACCCAATTGAGGGTTGCTTTCCTGGAATATTTCGGTCGCCAGTTCAGTGGCTAAATCGAAACGATGAACAATGAAAGCAATCCCGTGATATTGGGAACCTTAGAACCCGATTACTTTGATAGGACAGGTTGAACCCACCAACTTCAAGAGGGTACTACCCAGACTCCATGCTGGCCTAAACTTTAAGGGTTTCTCTTGTGTGACTTGTGTGCCTTCCTACTTGAACTACTTGCATGCTTATTACCTGACATTTGTCTCTTGCAGGTTGTGTTTGTAGTCCTTAATTAGGACTCATAACAGGGTATCCTAAGTTTCTTGCAGGTTTTTGCAGTCCTTAATTTGGACTCATAACAGGGTTACTCACATTACCCCATGCATATCATGACATCATACCATTGCATACATCCTAACCCATTTCAAGGATCTCAAGGGCTTGTGATGCAGGTCATATAAATCAAACATCTAGCAAGGGGCAAAGAGGATTTATTTTCCTCTAGCCAATGTTGTCAGGGGCTATGACCCACTGGATATGGTGAGCCTTTGACCCGTGACGAAGGACTCTCAACAACATGAAGTACTTTCAATCAAGTTGCCAGTTTCCAACTCTAACAAGTTTCTCTGTTTACCCCATGAGGTCCTTGAAATCATTGCATGCATATCATACATATCATTGCATAACAGGTACCCTTTCTCTGCAGGTTGCTTACCTTCTTCGCTGTTTATTTCAGCAGTCTCGTCATGAATCCTGAATCATCAACCGAGGCATCTATCAAGGCTCTTCAGGCGCAGAACGCCCAATTTCAGGCGCAGAACGCCCAATTTCAGGAGCTGATCAAGGGCTTGGCTCAGGGTCAACAAGATCTGAAGGCTTTGCTTTTGAAGAAGGACAAGAAGAAGAAGAGGACTGTTCTGTTCAGCCCTAGACGCAGATCTGGGAATACACCGCAGGAGGAAACTGAGAGGACAACCCCATCTGTGAGGGAAAGCAGTCACCATGAGAGAGAGGTGCCTAGTCCAGTGGTCTCCGACAGCGAGACAGATTTCAACGACGAACAGTACCCTCCGGCTGAGGACAAGTACAAACAGTTGGAGGATAGGCTGAATGCTATGGAGATCCAACAGGTACCTGGGCTGGATTTTGGAGATCTGGGTTTGTCAACTGGTGTGATTATTCCTCGGAAGTTCAAGGCACCATCCTTTACCAAGTATGACGGGGCGTCTTGTCCCAAGCTGCATCTCAGGTCTTATGTTCGGAAAATCCAACCATACTCAGCAGACAAGAACTTGTGGATCCACTTCTTCCAGGAAAGTCTTTCAGGGACTCACCTCGAATGGTTCTATCAACTGGATGGGACCAAAGTTCGTAACTGGGAGGAGTTGGCGACTGCTTTCTATAAGCAGTACCAGTACAATGCCGACCTTGCTCCCACACGTACCCAACTCCAGGGTATGTCGTTGGGGTCAAGTGAAGGTTTCAAGGAGTACGCACAAAGATGGAGAGACCTTGCTGGAAGGGTGCAACCTCCGTTAACTGACTGGGAACTCGTTGATATGTTCTTGGGGACCCTATCCGGGCCATTCTTCAATCACCTCATTGGTAACTCATCTGCTGGATTTACCGACCTCATCCTGACTGGCGAAAGAATTGAAGCTGGTATCAAGTCGGGGAAGATTCAAGAGGCCACACCTTCTGATATTCATAAAAAGCCTTACACGGGAAAGAAGGAATCCAATGCTGTATACAGTCAAAAGAGTCGCCGTGATCAACATGCAGGGGCAGTCATGATCTCTGGTTCTGCACCACGCCGTCAACCACAAAGGGGAAACCAGCAAAGGCCGGAAGGGCCTAAAAGGCAATTCACCAACATTAACATGCCTTGGTCACAAGCATTGCAGCATATGGTGAAGATGAACCTGATTGCAGTAATCAACCCTCCTGCCAATCCTAAGACCTCCTCTCCTAGCTACAATCCAGAAGCAAGGTGTGCTTATCATTCTGATAGCCCGGGGCACGATACTGAGGACTGTTGGGCACTGAAGTACAAAATTCAGAACATGATCGATGCCAAAGAGATCGAGTTCGAGCCTGCGGAGACTCCCAACGTGATCACCGCTCCATTGCCAAAGCATGGCTAGATTTTTGTTCATTTGATTTCAAGTTGTATTTTTCCTTTTCTTGTTCAGATAAACAATTATTGTGTTAAACTCTTTTATTTCATGAATG
Source organism: Vicia faba (assembly GCA_948472305.1). NCBI lineage: Eukaryota > Viridiplantae > Streptophyta > Magnoliopsida > Fabales > Fabaceae > Vicia > Vicia faba. The sequence goes on along the minus strand of OX451740.1, from coordinate 430,992,251 downwards.
CATTACACATGTCTGTCTTGAATTAATTATGTTTACTATGCTTAAAACTGCTTTCATATTTTTTGCGATGGTCAATTCTTAATTGAAAATTCTAAACCTCTTGAGGGAGGATGACGAAAACGATACCACAATTTACAGTATGCTTTTGAACAGACCCCGCTGATGAGGTACAGGCATTGTTTCAATTCCTAAACACTGGAGTTATAAGGATGATAATCCCTCGTCAACCCATCAGAGCCAAAGAAGTAGGAGTTTTTATTTTCGAAAATCAAAACCCTTAATCATAACCTGGGGCAGGGTAGTTCTCTCAGTTGATCCAAGTGCACAATGAATGGCACTAAATGGGTTTTTCAAAAACAAAAGACAGCGATGGTTCTGAACAATCATAAGGACAGGCGGTCATTATAAAAAAAAAAAAATCATAAATGAAAAGCCCAAAAAGTCAAAACCAATAAAGAAGACTTACCAAACTGGGGCATCCCGCTGACTGTAATTCCAAAAAGGAAACAGTTCAGGCAAAAAAAGAAAGGGATAACAAAATCAAGAAAGAAGTCTCACAAACCCTCAACCTAAGCAAAAAATGACTGCCTGTTCAAAAGAAATCATCGACATCCGAATCATCACCGGAAAATCAAAGCAAAGACTCGAACAAGGTCTAACGCATGATCAACTGAGTTTAGATTTGGAAAACATCCCGAAGAGCGGGTGGGTACAAATAACTTGAGCCTTTATCCTTTGTTTCTTAAACCGTGAACCAGGCCACGATATAACCCTTAAAAGTCCTAGCCGAAGCATGGGTTAGTTCGAAAGCATATTGTTACGAAGGTATCCTGACTCCTGAAGGTTTGCTGTAAAGTAACGAGTTGACATCACAGTTTACAAAGAAAAACTCACCTTTATCAAAAATATTTTCAAAATTCAAGACAGACATAGGCTTTTGCATTCTTAAAATAACCTTGTTTGCATATGACTATTTGTTTGAACAGCAGGGAAATTCGCACGATGAACACCTTGTGAACAGAAGTACCTCCAATCAAGGGGCACAGTAGGAGCATTGCCCATTATCTGGGGCATGGCAAAATACTTCCAACAGGGGCAACTCCCTACATTCTGAGAGCGTGGACATAGTTGGAAAAATACTGCGCATCGTCAAAGACCCGCTAGGTTGACATGCCTAGGCAAAAATAAGGGCTTCCCGGCGAACCAAAAGGGTTCGGGCAAAATAAGGGATGAAAACAAAAACATGTACACCCGGCAAGTCGAAAACCTGAAAAGGCGGCTTGGGCAAAAAGGGATATCCCGGTGGACTGAAAACCCGAAAGGGAAGTCCAGGCAAAAGTTAGGGATCAAAGCATACGACTATGTTCCGGTATCTCATCATTTGTCTACCCGAAGATTTGTCAATCACCCACACAGGTATCCTCTTCCCTCATCTCCGAAGCAGGGGCAATAATGAGTTATCCAGGCGATCCAATTGCTCTGCCAACCAAAGTACAAAGTAAAGATCAACATAAGGATGATTACCATCTACCTTTACAAATTCCAGATCGTGGACAATCATCCACTTAATCAAAATCATGCAACCCTACACCGGTTCCTTCTCAATTTTCATCCAGAAGTTTTTACACAAACTTATCCAGGTAACCTAACCCCGGTTCCTCCAGAAATCTCACATGGATTTATCCAGGTAACCTAACCCCGGTTCCTCCAGAAGTCTTACATGGACCTATCCAAGTAACCTAACCCCGGTTCCTCCAGAAATCTCACATGGATTTATCCAGGTAACCTAACCCCGGTTCCTCCAGAAATCTCACATGGATTTATCCAGGTAACCTAACCCCGGTTCCTCCAGAAATCTCACATGGATTTATCCAGGTAACCTAACCCCGGTTCCTCCAGAAGTCTTACATGGACCTATCCAAGTAACCTTACCCCGGTTCCTCCAGAAATTTTTACACAAACTTATCCAAGTAACCTTACCCCGGTTCCTCCCGAAGTTTTTACACAAACTTGTCCAGGTAACCTAACCCCGGTTCCTCCAGAAGTCTTACACGGACTTATCATCAAAGTGACCCTACACCGGTTCCTCCTAAAGTCTTACACGGATTTATCAAGAAGTTTTACACGAACTTACCTCCAGATAACCTTACCCCGGTTCATCAAGAAGTTTTACACGAACTTATCCTGCAGTAACCTTACCCCGGTTCCTCCATGTTATACCCCAAAATTTGCCCTCCCATATTCCTCAAGAAATTGCCAAGCCAAGCTAGAAAATTCCCCAAGGGTTGTGCAGTGCAACAGTTTCCCATACAGTCAAAATTAGGGTTTGGGTTCTGATCAAGAAAAGGAAGTGTTCAAAGGGCCAATCAAGTCTCATATGCTTACAAACATGGTCAAGCATCCCCATGTCAAGTTTCAAGGCATTCAGTTCAAGACTGCACAGTCAAAACCCTAAATTGCACTACAGTCAACTGTAGGGGCAAAATGGTCATTTGGCAGTCAAAAGTTCAAATTTTTGGTCAACATATCATTTTGAAGCCACAAACATCATTTGATCAATGCTTGATCATGATTCTCAAAGTTTGGCTCAGAAATCATCAAAGATGCACAAGTTGCTATATTTGGACAGCTGAAAAAGTCAACTGAAATTGACCAGGGCATAACTTTCACATGGATTATCAGAAAAATTCCATCCAAAGCTCATTTTGAAGAGAAAGACATTTCCTACAACTCATCTTCATACTTCAAGTCCAAGAAATGCTCTCACAAAAAGTTATCAATTTCAACATTATAGGTCATTTTCAAAAGTCAACAAAAAGGGACTTTAAGTCAAAGGCCATAACTTGAGATTGGTAAATCAAAATGACATGGGACCAAAGGCATTGGTTAAAGGACTCAAAGACCTTTCCAAAATGTCCAAGAACATGTGAAAAGCTTAAAAATTGAGCAAGTTATGCCTTGTAGAAGTTGGGAAATTTTTGTGAAATGGCAAAAGTCAACTATCATTGAAAATCCAATTTTGACAAAAGGGCCCCATTTTTCTCACTTTGTCCATCCTTGTCATGCCACACACGTGGCCCATGGTTGATTTCAAGACCAAATGTTGACTTTTTTATTTTATTTAATTTTTGATGATTTAATTCATTTTAATTCATTGAAAATTCAAATAAAATTTAAAAATCAATGAAATGGTGTCAAATGAATTTGGACAAGTTCTATACATCATGAACCAACTCAAAAATCAGGCCAAGGTTCATTTTCATACTAAGTCTAGGTTTTGGCTAGAAGTTAGGAAAAAATGGTTAATGGACAAACCCTAATGCCAATTCTTTCTCAAGCATGGATTAAGGAGAGTTAACAAGCCTATTCAATTCCATAAGGATCATTGAGTCAAACCCTACCAAGAACATAGCACAAAACTCGTTCAAAGGCCATTGGCAATTTTGAAAAAAATGGACATATATTGCAAATCTGAAATCAAAGCTAGACATCTTTTGAAGCCAAAATTTTTATACCATTAGCATTCTGAGATCATTCTGAACGCGTGCCAATCATTAACATCAACTAAAACATCAAGAACTGGTAGTTAGAATCAAAACTGAACCTTGAAACTTTTGAAATCGTATAGCATGATTCCATCATCCATTTGCGTTTTTCTTTGTTGATTCATGTTCATATTGCTATTTCTAAGCTAACCACAACGTTTAATTACATTATTTTGCTGTATACAAGAATCTACCATGTGCATTTTTTAGGGTTACAGGTTGCTTCAAATTGGGGGTTCTCACTAGGGGAAAAATTGAACCATGCCAGTACCATCATCATGCTCAGCTCATCCAGACGAGGAAGATGGCACCCTCGCGCTCAATTTATGAGCGACGAGGGGCTATTCGCTATTTTCCATTAGGCCCTCTAAAACCACGATCAAAAAAACGTTGCCTTTGTCCTCATGTTTCAGAAAGAATGAAAGAGATGATGGCGTGTCACACGGAGACTGGACAGTTTGAATTCGCGCGCGCGTTTGACCACTATGCATTGATTATTCTTTTTATTATTTGTTAATTATTATATGTTAATTGAAATGTAACTGGCTCAGTGGCAAGGGATAAGCGTGTTAACCTCAAAGACCTGGGTTCAAGTCCCAGGTCTTGCAATTTCTCAATATTATTTTTCCTTTCCAGGTTCTATGCAACGCTCATATTGATACTCACCATACTCCATCAGGATTCAACCTACACGTGTCCCAGGGCCTCAGATCCATGGCTAAGATGAGGAGTGCACCATACATCAAGTCAACAAGCGTGTACAGGAGTGGACAAGTCAACCAATTGCCAGCAAATGGGCCAGGCTTGCACCTCCAAATTCAAATCCACACCCCCTGGTTCTATCTTTTTTTTTCTTTCTTTTCTAATTTTCTTTACATTTTATTTTTTTAAATTCACTTGTGTTTTATTTTCTTATTTAATTAATTTTTACAAAAATACAAAAAACATTAAAAAATACAGAAAAAGCAAAAAAAAATATAATTAATTTTGATTCTTTTTTTTTAATAAATTAAAATATAACTCATTTAGTTTAATTAGGTTTTAATGTTAATTTTAATTCTTTTTTCATAATAAAAATCCAAAAAATGTAGAATTAGGGTAGTTATTAATTTTTCATATCCTTTTTAATTTTTTTCCTTTTTTTCTCACAATATTATTATCTGTTATTTATTTTCTATAAATCAAAAATTGTATATAAATTAATTTAGAATTTAATTAGGTTAGAAATTAAATCTTTTTCATAATAAACTTAAAAATGATAGAACTAGGATTTTAATTTTAATTAACTTTTCTCTTTTTTCTTTTAAACCTAAAAAACACAAAAACATTATTTTTCATTTAATTTTTAATTATCTGTTAAAGGGTCCAACGCCCTAATTTTGTTTAGTCTTTATTTCGCGCATTTATTAAATACCTTTGTATATGCCCCAAAGCCATGTAATTAAAAACTCTCGGACTTTTTATTTATTCGCTTTATTTTATTTTCAGTCAAATCGGGTTCGGTTTTTTTGGCGATGTGGACCCGCGCCCGTTGTAATAGTTAGATTTATTTTCTCGCAAATATAACTGTTAATAAATATGCATGAAAGAATGAATGCCCAAAAAATAAAATCGAATCGATAGATCACCCATGTATGACAAGACAAATAATAAACTGAAAATGACACACAATTCGCACACACCACCCCTAGGGTACGCCTCACTGTTGCCTTTCGAAAGTTGGTCATCGAGTAGAAAACGTCTTAGTAAGTCCTCATGGTCCGGGAACCTGGCATGAGGGTAGCTTCTGAGGTGTCTTCCTATTGCTCCGGTGACCACCACGTCCCTAAAACTCGAATTGACCCGAACACCTCCAATGGTGGTGCTACCTACCTCTCAATGGTGGGATGGCACTACTTCAAAGGACATTTACACAGACGAATTCCTTAGGGTAGGTAGGTTCTCAAGGGTACTTGCTCTAATTTCAAACAAAACAAAAACTCTTTTCACACCAACACACTTTCAAAAACTTTCAAAACAAACTTTTCAAACACTCTGACGTACGAGTTGAACTGAAACTTTTCAAAGAATATTTTTGAAACCCACATTGAAAAGCAAGCAAACAATTTTGAAAACACATTGAGCAAGTACCTAAGAGCCCATGGATAACCATGGATAGAAAGGGTGCTAACACCTTCCCTTTCTATAACCTACCTCCCGAACCGAGAGCAATCTCTTTAAGGAATTTTTCTGTGCTTTTGTCCTTTCCTATTGGAGAAAATAAAAGACGGTGGCGACTCTTGCTTCCGCGACATTTCGCGAACCAGCTTTAAAACAGTCAGTTCCAGATCCACCGATCACAGAACTGGCGACTCTGCTGGGGAATAAACTTAAAGTGAGGTGTACCTTAGGGATAGTTCTCACCTGTGTTTTCAATTGTATTCTTTGTTTGCTTTAAATTGTGGGTTGCTTGGGAGTTCTATAGATCCTAACCCGGATCTGGGGGATACCTTCTTAGAAAGTAGCAACAAGGCTGTGAGGGAACTGTGCGGGGTATACCGACATGGTTGAAACAGTCTGCTACGTTGATGTGGCACTTTGGTGTGTACCGGTAACCCTTGAGTCAGTCAAGGAGAGTACGGGGCCTCCATGTGGTGTCATGAAGCATCAACAGACCTTAGGAACCTTAATTGAACCATCTTGGCCTCTTTAGGGTAGTGAGATAACTGACTTTGGTGCAGTCCGAGGTTGGTTGATACTCGATACTACACTCAATTGAGGGTTGCTTTCCTGGAATATTTCGGTCGCCAGTTCAGTGGCTACATCGAAACGATGAACAATGAAAGCAATCCCGTGATATTGGGAACCTTAGAACCCGGTTACTTTGATTAGGACAGGTTGAACCCACCAACTTCAAGAGGGTACTACCTAGACCCCATGCTGGCCTTAAACCTTAAGGGCATGTCTTGTGTGCCTTGTGTGCCTTACATGTTTGTCTTTGTAAATATCTGTGTTTAATCATAGCATCATGACATCATCCAGCATCATATGCATTGACTAACCATTTCAGGGGTTCGAATTTTCATCTTTGTTCTTGTTTTGTAGGACATGGAAACTGTTCGTAGAAAGACAATTCCGATCAGTCTTGTAAGGATCTCTCCTCAGCTTAAGGAGCTTATATCCAGGATTCCCGAGAACTCTTCTTTCAGTGAAAGGCATGGAAGCCTCATCAGCTTGGTCAACACCAACATTGAGGAAGATATGATAAAAGTCCTGTTCCAATTCTTTGACCCTCTGCATCACTGTTTCACCTTCTTGGACTATCAGTTGGTACCTACATTGGAGGAGTTCTCCCGACTCCTGAAGATCCCTATTCTTGATCAGCTACCCTTCAACGGTACAGAAAAGGAACCTAAGCTTGAAGAGATTGCTAAAGCCTTGCACCTACAGTCATCTGACCTCAAGGGACATTGGGAAGTTAGAAGTGGTATCAAAGGGTTCTTAGCCAGGTTTCTGTTTGAAAAGGCCTATGATTGTTGGAACTCCCTTGACTTACAAGCTTTTGAAGAGGTTGTGGCCCTCCTTGTTTATGGTTTGGTATTGTTCCCTAACCCAGACCAGCTCATTGATATCAGTGCTGTCCAGATCTTTATGTCCAGGAATCCTATACCTACGTTGTTGGGAGACCTCCTTCACTCATGTTACACTCGAACCATGAGAAAAAGAGGTGTCCTTATGTGTTGCACTCCTCTCCTGGGAAAGTGGTTTATTTCGCACCTTCCACAATCAGTCCTGAAGAACAAGCGGGGTTTGAGATGGTCACAACGGTTGATGACTCTTACACATGCAGATATACATTGGTGCCCTAGGTCCAGGGAAGATGTCACTATCATTGATCGTTGCGGGGAATATCCTAATGTTCCTTTACTTGGAATCAGAGGGGGTATTACTTATAGTCCATGCCTGGCTTGGAGACAGTTTGGTTATGCTCGGAGGGATGGTCCTCATGACATGTTGATTCCTGACATAGTTTTTGACTTCGACAACGATACTCAAGGACTTCGCCAGAGATTTATCAGAGCTTGGAGGATGCCTAGTAGGATAGACAGCAAGACACTGGGGCACAGGAACTCCATCCCTTTGGAGCCTTACCTCAAATGGGTACGAGCCCGCTCTCAGAAGTTAGTAATGCCTTATCCTCACATGCTTCCAGTAATCAAAGAACCTGCCCTGGAGGGAGAGGTGTCTCATGTTATTCAGCACCCTGATATGCCCACATCCTGGGAAGAGATGCAGAAGAGCTGGATCCAGCTTAAGGAAGAACGGAATTCTCTTGAGACTAATTTGCATGCCAGTGAAAAGAAGGTCTTGGAGCTCACCCGCCTGTTGCATGAGGAAAGGAGTCTCAACACTTACATAGCTCCAAAGAAGATGCGCAACATATTTTGGATGTGATTTGATCTTTTTGTACTTTTGCCCATGAGGCTTTGATGTATTAAAACAATGATTTTCTTAATAATAAAGTGTGTTCCTTTTTGTCTACAACAAATTTGAATTTTCGAACCCTTGAATGCATTGCATAAACACATATCATTCATCATGTGCATCATAAATACTCTTCTTTTCAGGTTGTTTACCGTTCTTCGCTGTTTATTTCAGCATCATGAACCCTCCTGAATCATCAACCGATGCGGCTATCAAGGCTCTTCAGGCGCAGAACGTCCAGTTTCAGGCGCAAAACGCCCAATTTCAGGAGCTGATCAAGGGCTTGTCTCAGGGTCAACAAGAGTTAAAGACCATGCTGTTGAAAAAGACTAAGAAGAAGAGGAAGACTGTGCTATTTAGCACTGGGCGCAGACTCGGGAACACCTTGCAAATTGAAGCTGAAAGGACTCCTCCATCTGTAACAGAAGGTAGTCACCAAGAAAGGGAGGTCACTACTCCTGTGGGCTCTGATACTGAAACAGACTTCAATGACGACCAGTACCCTCCTGCTGAAGACCGGTACAAACAGCTGGAAGACAGATTAAAGGCTGTGGAAGTTCAACGGGTACCTGGATTGGATTTCGGAGACTTGGGGTTATCTACTGGAGTGGTGATCCCACACAAATTCAAAACACCTGCCTTCGTGAAGTATGATGGGGCTTCCTGTCCCAAGATGCACCTCCGTTCTTATGTAAGGAAGATCCAGCCTTACACAGCAGACAAGAACCTTTGGATCCACTTCTTCCAGGAGAGTCTTTCAGGGACTCACCTCGATTGGTTCTATCAGCTAGATGGAATCAGCATTCGTAACTGGGAGGATCTGGCCACTGCTTTTTACAAGCAGTATCAGTATAATGCCGACCTCGCTCCTACGCGTACCCAACTCCAGGGTATGTCGCTAGGGTCGGGAGAAGGTTTTAAGGAGTACGCTCAGAAATGGAGAGACCTGGCTGGCAGGGTGCAGCCACCGTTGACGGATCGGGAGCTGGTAGATATGTTCTTGGGGACCCTATCTGGTCCGTTTTTCAATCATCTCATTGGTAATTCCTCTGCTGGGTTTACTGATCTGATCCTGACTGGTGAAAGGATTGAGGCTGGTATAAAATCAGGGAAGATACAGAAAGTTGCCTCCTCCAGTACTGAGAAGAAACCCTTCAAAAAGGAGGCTAGTGCTGTATATAACTCCCGGAGAACAGAGCGACCTGAGCACCGCCAATCTGTCAGTGCGGTAATGATTGCCAAACCTGCTGCCGCTCCTAGGCCCACTAATCCTCAAAAGTTTGAAAGACCCCGAAGAGAGTTCACCCGGTTAAGCATGACCTTATCACAAATCCTGCCACAGTTGCTATCCGCCAATTTAGTGACTGTCAAGGAGGCTCCAAAGTTTCCCAACACTGCATCTCCCAAGTTCAATCCAAATGCTCGCTGTGCTTATCACTCTGATAGCCCGGGGCATAACACAGATGACTGTTGGGCCCTAAGAAACAAGGTTCAAGACCTCATTGATGCCAAGGAGATACAGTTTGAGGCGCCCGAGGGGCCAAATGTTGTAAATGCTCCCTTGCCCCAGCATGGAGTGAATGCTGTTGAGGAAAATTTGTATGTAGCTTCGGTGGATGATGTTGCTACTCCGTTGCTGATGGTTAAGAGGAATCTGTTGTTAGCCGGTTTATTTCCGGGATGTAGCGAAAGTTGCCCTCTATGTGTTGCTTCCCCTGTTGGTTGTTCTCTATTGAAGTCAGGCATCCAAAACCTGATAGATAATAGAGAGATTTTGTTTGAAAAGACTGTTGTTCCTGCTGCTCCTGTTGAAGAAGTGTCAATCGTTACCATCTTCAACAACTATTCCGAGGCTCCTTCAAAGAAGCCTATACAAGTTGTGTCAGTTCACAAGAATGTTCCCATCACCATTACTGTTCCGGGGCCTATACCCTACAAATCTGATAAGGCTGTCCCATGGCACTATGGGGCGGATGTTTATGTTCTGGGTGTGAAACAAGAGTGCAACATTGATACTGGTGTCTCCAACATCACCGGGCCTGCTAAGGTCACTCGTAGTGGAAGACTGTTCTCGCCAGACATTGCTCCTCCAGCAATTCATAGGCCTTTGATCTTCACACCTGCCAGAGTGCCTGTTTCTCCTTCTGACCAAGTATCCACCCCTGCTGCTGAGTCATCTGATACTCGGGGCAAGGGAACTGCTGCTGATGCGCCTGCCAGGACGGAGGCACCAAAGACCATTGTTGAGGCTTCCAAGCAGGAAATGGAAGAAATTCTCAAGATAATAAAGAAAAGTGATTTCAATGTTGTGGAACAGCTGGGGCACACCCCCTCTAAAATCTCCATGTTGTCACTGCTGCTGTGTTCAGAGGCCCATGCAAAGGCTCTGATTGCTTTCTTAAAGACTGCCCATGTACCCCAAGATACGACTGCTGACCAGTTCACCGATTGCGTGGCCAACCTAACTGCTGATAATGGCCTGGGTTTCTCTGATGCCGATCTGACAGCAAAGGGGAAGAACCATAATGATGCCCTGCATGTCTCCATTGAATGCAGGGGCACTACTCTTGCTCATGTGCTGGTTGACACAGGTTCCTCATTGAACGTGCTGCCCAAGAAGGCTCTGGATAGGCTGGATTGTGAAGGTCTAGAGCTCAAACCAAGTAGCATTGTTGTCCGGGCCTTTGACGGGTCCAAAAGAATGGTGCATGGTGAAGTGGACATCCCAATCAGGGTTGGGTCACAGGTATTCGATTCGAAGTTCTATGTGATGGATATCCATCCGTCCTATTCTTGTTTGCTGGGTCGCCCATGGATCCACAAAGCTGGAGCTGTGACTTCTACATTGCATCAGAAGCTCAAGTACCCGGTCAGGGGGAGGATCGTAACAGTGCAAGGGGAGGAGGAATACATGGTCAGCCACCTCAACTCTTTCAGATACGTGGAAATGGATGGGGAGTTCATTGAAACCCCCTTTCAACATTTTGAGGAGGTACCACCAACCTTGGCAACAGCAGAAGATGAAGAGATTTCTCCTATGAAGATGGCCTCCTTAAAGGACGCCCGGGCTGTGATTGAAAAAGGTGAATGTGTAAATTGGGGCAAGCTTCCTGATCTTACTCCTAAGACTAACAAGTTTGGGCTGGGTTTCACCACAGAAGCTCAGAAAGCGGTGCGCAAGGCAAGAATTGGAAGACCTCCGTTGCTCATCACTCAGCATGGAGTGAATGCTATTGGAGAGGAAGATGAAGTGGGAGAGTCAGAGTTCGATAGCTGGATCTACCCAACGGCCGACGGTGGATTGACCAATTGGACTGCTAAAGATTTTACTCCAATTACTTTTGTCTCCCAGTAATGAATTTCTTTGTTTTTGATTTGTAATAAACAATAATTTGAGACTATATGGCCCGGTGTCTTACCCGGGGCACCGTGGTTTTATTTATGAGGGCTTTTTGTTTGTCACTATCATATATCATGAATAAAAGCATTGGACGTTTTTCACATTTTCAAATTTTGCGCTCCTTTTCTTTCCTTTCTTTACATATTGCAAAACAGCTATATTTACACACACACTCACTCATACAGGTTTCAATCCACTCTGGATCTCACTGGTAACGACTCTGCTACTGCCAGTTATGACTTCGAAAATCCGATCAACTTAGCCGCCGACGAAGGTGAAGATGATTGCGAAGTGCCTGGTGAACTTGCAAGACTGTTACAACAGGAAGAGAGGGCAATTCAACCCCATGAAGAGCCAGTGGAAATGATAAACTTGGGTACGGAGGAAGACAAGAAAGAGGTGAAGATTGGTGCCAACCTAGAACTCAGCGTGAAGCAACGGTTGACTCAGATGCTGCATGACTATAAAGAAATCTTTGCCTGGTCCTACGAAGATATGCCCGGATTAGATACCGACATTGTGGTCCATCATTTACCAACTAAAGAAGATTTCCCTCCGGTTAAGCAAAAGGTTCGTCGGATGCGTCCAGAGATGTCTGAGAAGATTAAAGCCGAAGTTATGAAGCAGTTTGATGCCGGGTTTCTTGCAGTGACTTCTTACCCTCAGTGGGTTGCTAATGTGGTGCCGGTACCTAAGAAGGACGGCAAGGTCAGGATGTGTGTTGATTACAGGGATCTGAACAGGGCCAGCCCCAAGGATGACTTCCCTCTACCCCACATTGATGTCCTTGTTGATAATACAGCTCAGCATAAAGTGTTCTCTTTCATGGATGGTTTTTCAGGCTACAATCAGATCAAGATGGCACCTGAAGACATGGAAAAGACTACCTTTGTTACTCAGTGGGGCACCTTCTGTTACAAGGTCATGCCGTTCGGGTTAAAGAATGCTGGGGCAACCTACCAACGTGCCATGGTTACCTTATTTCATGACATGATTCATCACGAGATAGAGGTGTATGTGGACGACATGATTGCTAGGTCCCAGACTGAGGAAGAACACCTTGATCATCTGCAGAAATTGTTTGACCGGTTGAAACTGTACAAGCTGAGATTGAACCCGAACAAGTGCACCTTCGGGGTAAGATCTGGGAAGTTGCTAGGCTTTGTGGTCAGTGACAAGGGAATTCAAGTGGACCCTGCTAAGGTCAAAGCCATTCAAGAGATGCCAGTTCCTAAGACAGAGAAGGAAGTCAGGGGCTTTTTAGGACGTCTGAATTATATTGCTCGGTTCATCTCACATTTAACTGCTACCTGTGAACCAATCTTCAAGCTGCTGAAGAAAGATCAGGTAGTACGTTGGAATGATGAATGCCAGGCTGCTTTTGACAGAATCAAAGAATATCTCCAAGAACCACCCATCCTTATGCCACCAGTGGAAGGGAGACCTTTGATACTTTACCTAACAGTGCTTGATAATGCAATGGGGTGTGTGCTGGGGCAGCATGACGAGTCTGGCCGAAAAGAGCATGCCATTTATTACCTTAGCAAAAAGTTTACCGACTGTGAGACCCGATACTCACTGCTTGAGAAAACTTGCTGCGCTTTGGTATGGGCTGCTCGCCGGCTGAGACAGTATATGCTGACTCACACTACCTTGTTAATCTCAAAAATGGATCCTATAAAGTACATATTCGAAAAGCCTGCTCTGTCTGGGAGAATTGCAAGATGGCAGATGATCTTGACGGAATACGACATTCAGTACACGACCCAAAAAGCCATCAAGGGAAGTGTATTGGCAGACCACCTAGCACATCAAGCTGTGGATGATTACCAGTCAATGAACTTCGAGTTTCCAGATGAAAGCATTATGATAGTAACTGACTGTGAAATACCCGGACCGGATGAAGGACCTGAACCAGGATCCCGATGGTCTATGCACTTTGACGGAGCCTCCAATGCTTTGGGAAATGGTATCGGCGCCATAATCGTATCTCCACAAGGTACTCATACTCCACTCACCGCCCGGCTGTGTTTCAACTGTACCAACAACATGGCGGAGTATGAAGCGTGTATTATGGGTCTTCAAGCTGCGATCGACCTGAGGATCAAATTTCTAAGTGTCTTCGGAGATTCCGCTCTTGTGATCAATCAGATCAAAGGAGAGTGGGATACGAAACACCCAAACTTGATTCCTTACAGGGAATGTGTGTTGGCCCTGATCCCCCACTTCACAGAGATAACATTTGAGCACTTTCCAAGAGAAGAGAATCAGCTGGCGGACGCGTTGGCTACAATGTCTTCAATGTTCAAGGTTAAATGGGATAATGAAGCTCCCCGGATCATCATCTGGAAACTGGACGAACCGGCATACTGTTGTGATCTCGAAACTGAACTGGTGACTGAGAAGCCCTGGTACCACGAAGTGAAGAGATATCTGGAAGCACAGGAATACCCTGAGGGAGCATCTGTCAATGATAAGAAATTCCTGAGGAGGTTTGCAGCCAAGTTCTTTCTTAGCAATGGCATCTTGTACAAGCGAAACCAGGATTCGACCCTACTGCGTTGTGTAGATAAGATTGAAGCGGAAAGAATCATGGAAGAGCTACATGATGGAACCTTTGGTACACACTCCAGTGGACATACCATGGCGAAGAAGATCCTACGGGCAGGGTATTACTGGTCCACAATGGAAGCTGATTGCTACCAACACTCTAGGACATGCCATAAGTGCCAGATCTACGCAGACAAGGTGCATGTTCCTCCGGTTCCCCTGAATGTTCTGACTGCGCCTTGGCCATTTGCAATGTGGGGCATAGACATGATCGGTGAGATTAAACCTACGGCATCTAATGGACATCGCTTCATCCTAGTGGCGATTGATTATTTTACGAAGTGGGTGGAGGCAGCATCCTATGCTACGGTAACCAAGACTGTTGTGGCACGGTTCATTCGGCATAACCTGATCTGTCGATACGGCGTCCCTGAGCGGATTATTACAGACAACAGTACCAATCTGAACAATAAGATGATCACCGAGCTTTGCGAACAGTTCAAGATACAGCACCACAATTCTTCTCCTTACAGACCGAAGATGAATGGGGCTGTAGAAGCAGCTAATAAAAACATCAAGAAGATTGTGCAGAAGATGACAGTAACGTATAAAGATTGGCACGAGATGTTACCGTTCGCTCTGCATGGGTATCGTACTTCAGCTAGGACGTCAACCGGGGCAACTCCTTTCTCTCTGGTTTATGGCATGGAAGCAGTCTTGCCGATTGAGGTACAAATTCCTTCTCTCCGGATAATGAAGGATGCAAATCTGAATGAAGATGATTGGATCCAGGCACGACTTGATCAACTCAACCTTATTGACGAAAAGAGACTTGCTGCTATCTGCCATGGTCAGACGTATCAGAAGCGAATGATCAGGGCATTTAACAAAAAGGTCAGACCACAGGAATATCAAGTCGGGGATCTGGTGATCAAGCGAATCATCCTTCCTCAGAGTGATCCAAGGGGCAAATGGACCCCTACGTACGAAGGGCCATTTGTGGTTAAGCATGTGTTCTCAGGAGGAGCAATGATATTAACCAATATGGATGGTGACGACCTTCCTCACCCCGCCAATGCAGACATAGTTAAAAAATACTACGCATGAAAAAAGACCCGCTAGGCTGACATGTCTAGGCAAAAATTAGGGCTTCCCGTCGAACCAAAAGGGTTCGGGCAAAATGAAGGGATGAAAATGAAAAATCTGTACACCCGGCAAGTCGAAAACCTGAAAAGGCGGCTTGGGCAAAAATGGGTATCCCGGTGGACTGAAAACCTGAAAAGGCAGTCCAGGCAAAAGTTAGGGATAAAAGCGTAATACTATGTCTCATTGGATCACTTTGCATCCAGAATCCGGTATCTATATCAAGACGGCATCGATCAGTCAGCTTCACTTTCAACTACAGTCACCAAGTGATGAGACGCTCAGAGTTATAAGGGCGATAGCAGAGTTGAAACCCAGTGGATCATTCATATTGCACACAGCTGTTTTATTTTCTTTTGTATAAAACTTGTAATAAACTCTCTGGTTCGGCGACGTACCTCTTACTAGGACGCCAGCCTCTTGTACACAAAACGCCTATTCACAGGCTATTCAAAATCAATACAAATATACTTTTCAGTTAAACGTGCCAACTGTTTTTCTTTTCTGTTTTGTTTTGCGAAGAACGTCCAAGGTTCAATTTGTGATATATGCATTTGACAATAATTTGCTAGCTCATAAATATTTGCATACGAAACAAAGAATTGATTGCAGGTGACACCAGAAACAGGGGCAATAAAGAGTTGTCTGAGCAGTCTGATTGTTCTATCTTCCAAGGTACCAAGGTAGGTTCAGCTAAAGAATCCAACCAGATATCTTAAGTTCCCCAGAGAGTGGGACAGCAAGTCAGTGCATTCTTCCCCAGCATATCAAAGCATATCTTAAATTCCCCAGGAGAGTCCCATCCAAGTTCCCTAGGAAAGATGGAATTCATCTCCCCAAGCAGTAAGCTTATCCCCAGTATATTCTGGAAGCTTATCCTTCACAGAACACGAACGCGTCGTCTGGCTTGATTTAAAGAGTTATTTCCTCAACAGGATGTAACTGGGTTATCCTCAGCCAAAAGCCAAGGGAAGGTCGTCGTCAACGTAGTTCTTTCCTATCCCCAGCGAAGTCTATTCACACTTCCAATACAACGACAGTATCCCCAATAGAGTTACTATCAATATTCAGCAAGGCATCACTCTCCCCACAGAGTATTGCTTCCCAACATGACCATTAAAGTATCTTTTCTCCCCGCAGAATCCTCCATTTGCCAAGTTTATTCCGCAGCAGAGTCATCTTCTCCTACCGGTATCCTTGCAACTACTATCATCCCCAGCGGAAGCAAAATCTATTCTTCGACATCAGCCCAGGATACGACTTCCCGGCACCCGTCAAGGATTTACTTTCCTAGACGAAAACATACATAAAACATCACATACAGCATTATAGCATGCATAACGCACTGCATCATACAAATCTCATTTATGTTGAGAACATCATTGCTTGATTCATATCATGCATTGCACATGACTGACTTTTATCTTTCAGGAAAAACTCAGTTAAGTTCTCAAGCTACATTTCAAGACCTAGACTGGTTCAGTCAAAGGCCTTCTCTGGTTCAGTTAAATCGTCCCAAGATTTTCCTGATTGCTTATCCCTTTGAAGACATTTCAAGACCTAGACTTATCCAGTCAAAGGCCTTCTCTGGTTCAGTTAAATCGTCCCAAGATTTTCCTGATTGCTTATCCCTTTGAAGACATTTCAAGACCTAGACTGGTTCAGTCAAAGGCCTCCTCTGGTTCAGTTAAATCGTCCCAAGATTTTCCTGATTGCTTATCCAGTGGAAGACATTTCAAGACCTAGACTTATTCAGTCAAAGGCCTTCTCTGGTTCAGTTAAATCGTCCCAAGATTTTCCTGATGCTTATCCCTTTGAAGACATTTCAAGACCTAGACTGGTTCAGTCAAAGGCCTCCTCTGGTTCAGTTAAATCGTCCCAAGATTTTCCTGATTGCTTATCCAGTGGAAGACATTTCAAGACCTAGACCGGTTCAGTTAAATCGTCCCAAGATTTTCCTGATTGCTTATCCCGTCAAAGGCCTCTTCTGGTTCAGTTAAATCGTCCCAAGATTTTCCTGATTGCTTATCCAGTGGAAGACATTTCAAGACCTAGACTTATCCAGTCAAAGGCCTTCTCTGGTTCAGTCAGATCAACCCTAAGATCTCCCTGATTCTTATCCCAGTAGAAGACACCCCAGATTTTTCTCAACGAGCGTTGTTGAAGTTGAAGTCGCTCAAGGCTCCCTTACCATTCATGCTAAGGAAGTAATCATCCCTGCAACGTGTCAGGTACTCATTTTCTATTTTGCAGGTATGCAGGTTCTCGTTAAGAAATCTCTTACGCAATCAAAACACCCAGATGGCATCTATAAGCCCATCATCCGATCCAGCAATCTCCAAATGGCATCTATAAGCCCATTCCCCCATCATTGCTAACATGTGAGCGCAAATTTCCGGGCACTCTAGTGTCCAATCATCTTTTACCCTCGGATTACGAAAGGCACGTCAGCCAATCTGCATCCTCAGGTCTAAGAAGATTGAACAGGGGCAACTGTTATACCCCAAAATTTGCCCTCCCATATTCCTCAAGAAATTGCCAAGCCAAGCTAGAAAATTCCCCAAGGGTTGTGCAGTGCAACAGTTTCCCATACAGTCAAAATTAGGGTTTGGGTTCTGATCAAGAAAAGGAAGTGTTCAAAGGGCCAATCAAGTCTCATATGCTTACAAACATGGTCAAGCATCCCCATGTCAAGTTTCAAGGCATTCAGTTCAAGACTGCACAGTCAAAACCCTAAATTGCACTACAGTCAACTGTAGGGGCAAAATGGTCATTTGGCAGTCAAAAGTTCAAATTTTTGGTCAACATATCATTTTGAAGCCACAAACATCATTTGATCAATGCTTGATCATGATTCTCAAAGTTTGGCTCAGAAATCATCAAAGATGCACAAGTTGCTATATTTGGACAGCTGAAAAAGTCAACTGAAATTGACCAGGGCATAACTTTCACATGGATTATCAGAAAAATTCCATCCAAAGCTCATTTTGAAGAGAAAGACATTTCCTACAACTCATCTTCATACTTCAAGTCCAAGAAATGCTCTCACAAAAAGTTATCAATTTCAACATTATAGGTCATTTTCAAAAGTCAACAAAAAGGGACTTTAAGTCAAAGGCCATAACTTGAGATTGGTAAATCAAAATGACATGGGACCAAAGGCATTGGTTAAAGGACTCAAAGACCTTTCCAAAATGTCCAAGAACATGTGAAAAGCTTAAAAATTGAGCAAGTTATGCCTTGTAGAAGTTGGGAAATTTTTGTGAAATGGCAAAAGTCAACTATCATTGAAAATCCAATTTTGACAAAAGGGCCCCATTTTTCTCACTTTGTCCATCCTTGTCATGCCACACACGTGGCCCATGGTTGATTTCAAGACCAAATGTTGACTTTTTTATTTTATTTAATTTTTGATGATTTAATTCATTTTAATTCATTGAAAATTCAAATAAAATTTAAAAATCAATGAAATGGTGTCAAATGAATTTGGACAAGTTCTATACATCATGAACCAACTCAAAAATCAGGCCAAGGTTCATTTTCATACTAAGTCTAGGTTTTGGCTAGAAGTTAGGAAAAAATGGTTAATGGACAAACCCTAATGCCAATTCTTTCTCAAGCATGGATTAAGGAGAGTTAACAAGCCTATTCAATTCCATAAGGATCATTGAGTCAAACCCTACCAAGAACATAGCACAAAACTCGTTCAAAGGCCATTGGCAATTTTGAAAAAAATGGACATATATTGCAAATCTGAAATCAAAGCTAGACATCTTTTGAAGCCAAAATTTTTATACCATTAGCATTCTGAGATCATTCTGAACGCGTGCCAATCATTAACATCAACTAAAACATCAAGAACTGGTAGTTAGAATCAAAACTGAACCTTGAAACTTTTGAAATCGTATAGCATGATTCCATCATCCATTTGCGTTTTTCTTTGTTGATTCATGTTCATATTGCTATTTCTAAGCTAACCACAACGTTTAATTACATTATTTTGCTGTATACAAGAATCTACCATGTGCATTTTTTAGGGTTACAGGTTGCTTCAAATTGGGGGTTCTCACTAGGGGAAAAATTGAACCATGCCAGTACCATCATCATGCTCAGCTCATCCAGACGAGGAAGATGGCACCCTCGCGCTCAATTTATGAGCGACGAGGGGCTATTCGCTATTTTCCATTAGGCCCTCTAAAACCACGATCAAAAAAACGTTGCCTTTGTCCTCATGTTTCAGAAAGAATGAAAGAGATGATGGCGTGTCACACGGAGACTGGACAGTTTGAATTCGCGCGCGCGTTTGACCACTATGCATTGATTATTCTTTTTATTATTTGTTAATTATTATATGTTAATTGAAATGTAACTGGCTCAGTGGCAAGGGATAAGCGTGTTAACCTCAAAGACCTGGGTTCAAGTCCCAGGTCTTGCAATTTCTCAATATTATTTTTCCTTTCCAGGTTCTATGCAACGCTCATATTGATACTCACCATACTCCATCAGGATTCAACCTACACGTGTCCCAGGGCCTCAGATCCATGGCTAAGATGAGGAGTGCACCATACATCAAGTCAACAAGCGTGTACAGGAGTGGACAAGTCAACCAATTGCCAGCAAATGGGCCAGGCTTGCACCTCCAAATTCAAATCCACACCCCCTGGTTCTATCTTTTTTTTTCTTTCTTTTCTAATTTTCTTTACATTTTATTTTTTTAAATTCACTTGTGTTTTATTTTCTTATTTAATTAATTTTTACAAAAATACAAAAAACATTAAAAAATACAGAAAAAGCAAAAAAAAATATAATTAATTTTGATTCTTTTTTTTTAATAAATTAAAATATAACTCATTTAGTTTAATTAGGTTTTAATGTTAATTTTAATTCTTTTTTCATAATAAAAATCCAAAAAATGTAGAATTAGGGTAGTTATTAATTTTTCATATCCTTTTTAATTTTTTTCCTTTTTTTCTCACAATATTATTATCTGTTATTTATTTTCTATAAATCAAAAATTGTATATAAATTAATTTAGAATTTAATTAGGTTAGAAATTAAATCTTTTTCATAATAAACTTAAAAATGATAGAACTAGGATTTTAATTTTAATTAACTTTTCTCTTTTTTCTTTTAAACCTAAAAAACACAAAAACATTATTTTTCATTTAATTTTTAATTATCTGTTAAAGGGTCCAACGCCCTAATTTTGTTTAGTCTTTATTTCGCGCATTTATTAAATACCTTTGTATATGCCCCAAAGCCATGTAATTAAAAACTCTCGGACTTTTTATTTATTCGCTTTATTTTATTTTCAGTCAAATCGGGTTCGGTTTTTTTGGCGATGTGGACCCGCGCCCGTTGTAATAGTTAGATTTATTTTCTCGCAAATATAACTGTTAATAAATATGCATGAAAGAATGAATGCCCAAAAAATAAAATCGAATCGATAGATCACCCATGTATGACAAGACAAATAATAAACTGAAAATGACACACAATTCGCACACACCACCCCTAGGGTACGCCTCACTGTTGCCTTTCGAAAGTTGGTCATCGAGTAGAAAACGTCTTAGTAAGTCCTCATGGTCCGGGAACCTGGCATGAGGGTAGCTTCTGAGGTGTCTTCCTATTGCTCCGGTGACCACCACGTCCCTAAAACTCGAATTGACCCGAACACCTCCAATGGTGGTGCTACCTACCTCTCAATGGTGGGATGGCACTACTTCAAAGGACATTTACACAGACGAATTCCTTAGGGTAGGTAGGTTCTCAAGGGTACTTGCTCTAATTTCAAACAAAACAAAAACTCTTTTCACACCAACACACTTTCAAAAACTTTCAAAACAAACTTTTCAAACACTCTGACGTACGAGTTGAACTGAAACTTTTCAAAGAATATTTTTGAAACCCACATTGAAAAGCAAGCAAACAATTTTGAAAACACATTGAGCAAGTACCTAAGAGCCCATGGATAACCATGGATAGAAAGGGTGCTAACACCTTCCCTTTCTATAACCTACCTCCCGAACCGAGAGCAATCTCTTTAAGGAATTTTTCTGTGCTTTTGTCCTTTCCTATTGGAGAAAATAAAAGACGGTGGCGACTCTTGCTTCCGCGACATTTCGCGAACCAGCTTTAAAACAGTCAGTTCCAGATCCACCGATCACACTCCAGAAGTCTTACACAGACTTATCTCAAGATGACCTTACCCCGGTTCATCAAGAAGTTTTACACGAACTTACCCTGCAGTAACCTTACCCCGGTTCCGCCAAAAGTTTTACACGAACTTATCCCGAAGAAACCCTACACATGTTCTCTCTCCCCAAAGATGCAGTTTTACACGGACTCGTCATCAGTAAACCCTACACAGGTTTCCTTCCTCCAAGATGCAGTTTTACACGAGCTCGTCATCAGTCAACCCTACACAGGTGTCCTTCTTTCCAAGATGTGGTTTTACACGAGCTCATCATCAGGCAACCCTACATAGGTTCCCTCTTTCAACTTACAAAATTATAGCATATCAAAACTTCTCCAGGAGAGTCCAACCCAGTTTCCCCAGGAAAGTTGGAATCCATCTCCCCAAACAAAAAGCTTATCCCCAGTAAATTCTGGAAGCTTATCCTCGCAGAGCACGGACGCGTCAACCGGCTTTATTCAAAGAGTTATTTCCTTAACAGGATATAACTGGGTTATCCTCAGCCAAAAGCCGCGGAAAGGTCATCGTCAACGTAGTTCTTTCCTATCCCCGGCGAAATCCATCAATACTTCCAACATAACAACGATATCGCCAGCAAATTACTACTATCAACACTCAGCAAAGCATCTCTATCCCCACAGAGTATTGCTTCCCAGCATGATCGCTAGAGTATCTTTCCTCCCCGCAGAATCTTCCATTCGCCAAGTTTATTCCGCAACGGAGTCATCTTCTCCCACCGGTATCCTTGCAGTTATCATCCCCAGCGGGAGCAAAATCTATTCTTCGACATCAGCCCAGGATACAACTTCCCGGCACCCGTCAAGGATTCACTTTCCTAGACAAAAACATACATAAAACATCACATACATCATTATAGCATGCATGTACACATCATATCTTACAAATCTCATTTATGTTGAGAACATCATTGCTTGATCCATATCATGCATTGCATATGACTGACTTTTACCTTTCAGGAAAGATCCAGTTAAGTTCTCAAGCTACATTTCAAGACCTAGACCGGTTCAGTTAAATCGTCCCAAGATTTTCCTGATGCTTATCCAGTCAAAGGCCTTCTCTGGTTCAGTCAGATCGACCCTAAGATCTCCCTGATGCTTATCCAGTTAAAGACATTTCAAGACCTAGACCGGTTCAGTTAAATCGTCCCAAGATTTTCCTGATGCTTATCCAGTCAAAGGCCTTCTCTGGTTCAGTCAGATCGACCCTAAGATCTCCCTGATGCTTATCCAGTTGAAGACATTTCAAGACCTAGACCGGTTCAGTTAAATCGTCCCAAGATTTTCCTGATGCTTATACAGTCAAAGGCCTTCTCTGGTTCAGTCAGATCGACCCTAAGATCTCCCTGATGCTTATCCAGTTGAAGACATTTTAAGACCTAGACCGGTTCAGTTAAATCGTCCCAAGATTTTCCTGATGCTTATCCAGTCAAATGCCTTCTCTGGTTCAGTCAGATCGACCCTAAGATCTCCCTGATGCTTATCCAGTTGAAGACATTTCAAGACCTAGACCGGTTCAGTTAAATCATCCCAAGATTTTCCTGATGCTTATCCAGTCAAAGGCCTTCTCTGGTTCAGTCAGATCGACCCTAAGATCTCCCTGATGCTTATCCAGTTGAAGACATTTCAAGACCTAGACCGGTTCAGTTAAATCATCCCAAGATTTTCCTGATGCTTATCCAGTCAAAGGCCTTCTCTGGTTCAGTCAGATCGACCCTAAGATCTCCCTGATGCTTATCCAGTTGAAGACATTTCAAGACCTAGACCGGTTCAGTTAAATCATCCCAAGATTTTCCTGATGCTTATCCAGTCAAAGGCCTTCTCTGGTTCAGTCAGATCGACCCTAAGATCTCCCTGATGCTTATCCAGTTGAAGACATTTCAAGACCTAGACCGGTTCAGTTAAATCATCCCAAGATTTTCCTGATGCTTATCCAGTCAAAGGCCTTCTCTGGTTCAGTCAGATCGACCCTAAGATCTCCCTGATGCTTATCCAGTTGAAGACATTTCAAGACCTAGACCGGTTCAGTTAAATCATCCCAAGATTTTCCTGATGCTTATCCAGTCAAAGGCCTTCTCTGGTTCAGTCAGATCGACCCTAAGATCTCCCTGATGCTTATCCAGTTGAAGACATTTCAAGACCTAGACCGGTTCAGTTAAATCATCCCAAGATTTTCCTGATGCTTATCCAGTCAAAGGCCTCTGTGGTTCAGTCAGATCGACCCTAAGATCTCCCTGATGCTTATCCAGTTGAAGACATTTCAAGACCTAGACCGGTTCAGTTAAATCGTCCCAAGATTTTCCTGATGCTTATCCAGTCAAAGGCCTTCTCTGGTTCAGTCAGATCGACCCTAAGATCTCCCTGATGCTTATCCAGTTGAAGACATTTCAAGACCTAGACCGGTTCAGTTAAATCGACCCTAAGATTTTCCTGATTCTTACCCAGTCAAAGGCCTCTCTGGTTCAGTCAGATCGACCCTAAGATCTCCCTGATTCTTATCCCAGTAGAAGACACCCCAGATTTTTCTCAACGAGCGTTGTTGAAGTTAAAATCACCCAGATTTTTCTCAACGAGCGTTGTTGAAGTTAAAATCACCAAGATTTTTCTCAACGAGCGTTGTTGAAATTAAAATCACCCAGATTTTTCTCAACGAGCGTTGTTGAAGTTAAAATCACCCAGATTTTTCTCAACGAGCGTTGTTGAAGTTAAAATCCCCCAGATTTTTCTCAACGAGCGTTGTTGAAGTTAAAATCCCCCAGATTTTTCTCAACGAGCGTTGTTGAAGTTAAAATCACCCAGATTTTTCTCAACGAGCGTTGTTGAAGTTAAAGTCACCCAGATTTTTCTCAACGAGCGTTGTTGAAGTTAAAATCACCCAGATTTTTCTCAACGAGCGTTGTTGAAGTTAAAATCACCCAGATTTTTCTCAACGAGCGTTGTTGAAGATAAAGTCGCCCAAGATGGTCCCCTCTCCGACAAGTGTGTGAGGTGGTAAGTCCTTCTTCAGATGTTTCCCTCTCCGACGATGAGTGTGAGGTGATAGTCTCCTATGGTCCCTTCTCCAACGGTGAGTGAGGTGGTAATTCCTTCTTCAGATGTTCTCTTCTCCGACGGTGTGTGAGGTGACAATTCCTTTTCCTATGATTCCCTCTCCAACGGCGAGTGAGGTGAGTCCCTTTCAGCTTATAATGGCCTATGGTTCCCTTCCCGATACTGCAAAGATGGTAATTCCCGTCAAGATTTTTCTCAACGAGCGTTGTTGAAGTTAAAGTCGCCTAAGGTTCTCTTACCATTCATGCTAAGGCAGTAACCATACCGGGTTCATTCATCATCTTGTGAAGCTCCAGATTCAGCTCCTGTAACCAGTCAGGACACATCTATATCAAGCATCTAAAATCAGCTCCTGAAACGTGTCAGCTACTCATTTTTCTTTTGCAGGTATGCAGGTTCTCGCTAAGGAATCGCCTACGCGATCAACATCCAGATGGCATCTATAAGCCCATCATCCTATCCAGCAATCTCCAAATGGCATCTATAAGCCCATTCCCACCACACTGCTACCATGTGAGCGCAAATTTCTGGGCACTCTAGTGTCCAATCATCTTCTACCCTCGGATTACGAAAGGCACGTCCGCCAATCTGCATCCTCAGGTCTAAGAAGATTGAACAGGGGCAACTGTTATACCCCAAAATTTTCCCTCCCATATTCCTCAAGAAATTGCCAAGCCAAGCTACAAAATTCCCCAAGGGTTGTGCAGTGCAACAGTCTCCCATACAGTCAAAATTAGGGTTTTGAGTCTGATCAAGAAAAGGAAGTGTTCAAAGGCCCAATCAAGTCTCATATGCTTACAAACATGGTCAAGCATCCTCATATCAAGTTTCAAGGCATTCAGCTCAAAATTGCACAGTCAAAACCCTAAATTGCACTACAGTCAACTGTAGGGGCAAAATGGTCATTTGACAGTCAAAAGTTCAAATTTTTGGTCAACATATCATTTTGAAGCCACAAACATCATTTGATCAATGCTTGATCATGATTCTCAAAATTTGGCTCAGAAGATCATCAAGATGCAAAAGTCTCCTTATTTGGACAGCTGAAAAAGTCAACTGAAATTGACCAGGGCATAACTTTCACATGGATTATCAGAAAAATTCCATCCAAAGCTCATTTTGAAGAGAAAGACATTTCCTACAACTCATCTTCATACTTCAAGTCCAAGAAATGCTCTCACAAAAAGTTATCAATTTCAACATTATAGGTCATTTTCAAAAGTCAACAAAAAGGGACTTTAAGTCAAAGACCATAACTTGAGATTGGTAAATCAAAATGACATGGGACCAAAGGCATTGGTTAAAGGACTCAAAGACCTTTCCAAAATGTCCAAGAACATGAGAAAAGCTTAAAAATTGAGCAAGTTATGCCTTGTAGAAGTTGGGAAATTTTTGTGAAATGGCAAAAGTCAACTGTCCTTGAAACTTCAATTTTTGACAAAAGGGCCCACTTTCTTCCACTTGATTCAGCCTTGTCATGCCACACACGTGTCCCATGATTAATTTCAAGACCAAATATTGATTTTTCTATTTTATTTAATTTTTGATAATTTAATTCATTTTAAATCTTTAAAAATTCAAATAAAATTCAAAAACCAATGGAATAGTGTCATTTGAATTTGGACAACTTCCATATATCATGGGCCAACTCAAAAACTCAGGCTAGGGTTAAATTGCACACTAAGTCTTGGTCTTGGCTTAAAAGAAGGAAAAGTTTGTTAATGAAAAAACCCTAGGACTAGTTCTCTTATGGGCATGAATCAAGGTCAAATAACAAGCTAATTCTCTTCCATCATAAGCACTAAGTCAAACCCTAACCATAACACACAAAAGGCTGTGCTCAAAAGCTTATTGACAACTTAAAAAATTGGCCATATAACTCAAATCCGAAATCAAGGTTGTAGGTGGTTTTAAGCCCTAAGACTGATTCTAATAGCTTCCTGGACAAACTCTGAACGTGTGCCAATCCCTAACATCAACCAAAACGCAAAGAAGTGGTAGTTTGAACTCTAACTGTACCAAGAAATTTTTGAAATCGCGATTTCGCCATTGTTAAATGTTAGGGTTTGCAGGTTTCGAAATTGGGGTTTCCCAATACAAGCAAAATTAGGCCATCCCAATACCACCGTTGCATTCAGTACACCAAGACGAAGAGATTCATGCATTCGCGAACAATTTATATACACCCAGCATCTAATCGCTATTTTCTTGTAGGTGGTATACAGCAACGCGTGCAAAACCGTTTCCATAGGCTTGTGTTTCAGAAAAAGTGAGGAAGATGATGTGTTGTCCCTCACTGATTCGTTGATTTTAAATTTCGCGCTTTTAATTACTAACGCGCTGATTCTTTCTTTTTGTTAATTGTGTATTATTAATATATCAATTAATCCAAACAGCTCAGCTGGCAGACACCTCTCTTGGCAATATCCAAGACCTGGGTTCGAACCCCAGGTCTCATGCTATTTCAATATTGTTTTTCATTTACAATTCCCCTGCAGGCATGATCTTAGGACGCACCATACTCCTTCATCATCCCACCATCCACGCGTCCATCCCATTCAGATCAAAGGCGTAGGATCAAGGAACACAATAAACCCCAGTCAAAGCATCATACAGGATTCAAAAAGTCAATGGACTCAAGCTTAATGGGCCTGAAATGCTAAGGCCTGTACCTCCAATTTTGGGGCTACCCCCCCCCCCTTGGTTTGCCTTCTCTTTCTTTCTATTTTATTTCTTTTCAAATTATTATTTTCTTTATTAGTTTAATTAATTTATTTTTAACAAAATACAAAAACATCAAAAAATCAGAAAAAGGATAAAAATATAAAAAATATTTATTTTATTTATTTTCTTGTAAATAATTAACATGTAAATAAATTTAGTAAAATAGGTTTTAACTTTAATTCTTTCTTCCATAAAAAAATCCAAAAATGTAGCATTAGGTTAATGACTTTTTTATTCCTTTTAACTTTCCTTGTTTTTTGCCATAATATTAGTAATTTTCATAATTAAACTAGGGTTGCATTTTAGGTTAGATTTTAATACTTTCTTAATAACTAAAAATCCAAAAATATAGCATTAGGTTTAATGACTTTTTATACCTTTTAAATTTTTCTTTTTTTTATCACAATATTATTTATTTATTTATTTTATTTTTATAATTAAATGTACATAAGTAAAAATTAGGGTTTAATTTAGATTAATATAACATTTTCACAATAACTAAAAAACATTAGAATTAGGATTTGCATTTCAAATTTCATTCTAAAAAGTTCTTTTTTTCTTTTAAATCTTAAAAAATACAAAAATACCAAAAACATTCTTTTTTTTTAATTCTAATTCCTCATTAAATTTAATTTTTTGCAAAAGGGTCCAACGCCCATTGTCTTAATTATTTTATTTCGCACATTTACTTTATCGCTTATTATTCATTATGTACATGTCCCAAAGCCTTGTAACAATTTTTTACTTTCTCGCACTTTTATTTGCTTTATTTACTTTCAGTCAAATCGGGTCCGGTTTATTTTGGCGATGTGGACCCGCGCCATTTGTAATAGCCTTAGATTTATTTTTTCCGCAAATATTTAAACTGTTAAAAAGCATGCAAGAATGAATGTCTTAATTAAAATCAAGCGTAGAACACAAATAAACATGACAAGACAAATAATTGAAACATGACACACGAATCGCACACACCACCCCTAGGGTACGCCTCACTGTTGCCTTTCGAAAGGTGATCGTCGAGTAGAGGACGTCTTAGTAAGTCCTCATGATCCGGGAACCTGGCATGAGGGTAGCTTCTAAGGTGTCTTCCCATTGCTCCGGTGATCACCATGTCCCTACAAACTCGAATTGACCCGAACACCTCCAACGATGGTGCTACCTACCTCTCAATGGTGGGATGGCACTACTTTAAAGGACATTTACACAGACGAATTCCTTAGGGTAGGTAGGTGCTCAAGAATACTTGCTCTCTTCAAAACAAAAATTCAAAGACTTTTCACACCAACACTTTTCAAAAGCTTTCAAAGCAAATTTTTCAAACACTCTGACGTACGAGTCGAACTGAAATTTTTCAAAGAAACTTTTTAAACCCACATTGAAAAGTAAACAAACAATTTTGAAAACACAATGAGCAAGTACCTAAGAGCCCATGGATAACCATGGATAGAAAGGGTGCTAACACCTTCCCTTTCTATAACCAACCTCCCGAACCGAGAGCAATCTCTTTAAGGAATTTTTCTGTGCTTTTGTCCTTTCCATTTGGAGAAAATAAAAGACGGTGGCGACTCTTGCTTCCGCGACATTTCGCGAACCAGCTTTAAAACAGTCAGTTCCAGATCCACCGATCACACATGGGCTCTTAGGTACTTGCTTAGATCACTTGCCTTTTATTTTCAATTTGTTTGAAATGATGCTTTGTGTGTGTGTTTTGAAAAATGTTTTCGAAAAGAGGCCAATGTGGTGGCAACCTTTGTAATGATCCATGTTGGGATGTATACAAAAGTGTATGTCTTTTGAAAAGTTTTCCATGTTTTTTCGTTTTTGAAAGTTGTTTTGAAAGTGTGGTTTTAAAAATGGGCAAGCGTTTTTGTTTTGCAAGTTGGCGAGTACTTAAGAGCGATCTACCCTAAAGTTCTCAAAGATCTTTGCTATGTTTTTAACCCTTTTAACAATTTTGTTCCATCATTGTATTTGGTGGACAATCTTGTGTTAGGATGTGAAAGGGACGGGCGTGGGTCGTCGTTTAGACCATAATTGCAATAGTGTTAAATGTCTTTGGGCAATTTTCTTTGAAAGGGACTTGATCATTTTAGGCAACTTTCGAAAGCGTCATCGAGGGACTATGATCATTTGATTGTGTTGCTTTGCCCAAAGAGACCTAACATGCAATATGGCCCAATTTTTGAAAGGCAATAAGTGGATGTAACCCTAGGGGTGTTAGTGTGCAAGTGTGTTTTATTGCATGCAAGAGTTTTTCTTTGAATTAGGTTTTTCTATTTCATTGATTTTATCTTGCCATACACGTCCTAATTACTAGCAATAAGAAGCGGAAATATAAAGTCCTACGCTATTACAACAATTAGGGGATGGGGATACACATTTGTACATGGGGGGTTCAACGAGAAAAATAGACAAAAAAGAAAATAGCAAAAAACAAGATATATATATAGAGAGAGAGAGGAAGCCCGCGCGCTGCTGGGAGGTCATCAGAAGTTCTGACTCAGATCCGCTGCCAGATGATCAACCTGTTAGTGAAACTGGATGAGTCAGAACTTCTGGCTCTGGCATCTGCAAAATAGAACCTTGTTAGTGGAGAAATCAGAAGTTCTGATTTCCCTACGCTGCAAGACAGAAGTTTGTTAGTGGAGAAACCAGAAGTTCTGATTCTGCTGAAAAGGCAATAACTCTCAGAGGTTCTGATATCATTGACAGCAAAACAGGCTTCAGATATGCTAACGTCAAAGTCAGCATTTGGCTTTTTCCTGTACTAATCAGAACATCTGCAATGCTGTTGTTATTCCACAAAACAGGAAACATATTTGGAACAGATCCAGCAAGTACAAAAAATGTTTCAGAGGTCAGAATCAACAAGATCACAGGCCAATCCTATACTGGCTCAGAACGTTCTGAGGTATAAAAATCCTCAGAACATAAACAGCAACAACATGATATTTACATTATGTGTATTGAAGTTTGCAGAGTTGATGATGCTTAACAGCGTAATGAGGGTCAGCAGGTGCTTACCTGACTATTGGAAAAGTTTGTGGGTGAAAGTTAGCTTTTGGTTCTGGTGGTGTTCTAGACAGATTTTCTTTGAAAAGGGGAAGTAAAGGTGTATACGTATGCAGGGTCAGAAGTTTGGAAAGGGTGTTTTTTAGTTTACAGAAAAAAAACTGGATATTTGATGAAGTTTGAAGGTGAGAAACTCAAAGTTATGAAACAAAACTGGAGATTTTGGCAGAGTTTCAGAATGCTGTGTTGCTAAGAGTTCTGTTTCTCACTTAGCAATTTCTGTTTCTTTTCTTGAACCCCTTTTGCAGTGGTGAAGACTCTCTATTTATAGGCAAAATTCTTGTGGATGCCTTGAACATTTAAGGCGCCAACAGAGTTTGAATTTGTTCTTTGACAGAAATTCCTGGGAAGTTGTGATAACAGCTAGCTTTTAGCCTAGGTTGTAGCAGCAGGCGCAGATTGGGGAGAAGTGACCTCTGAAGTGGGCGGTGGCGTGAAGACCCATGCCAGAATCTGTGCAAAAGCGTTTTCCAAGCCACACGTGAATGCTCAGGAGTGGTTGGAAGCATTAATGGGCATTAAATGGTGACAAGACCTATCAACATCAACATTCTGGTAATGGAAACCAGCGTTGAATCAGCAGCGTAAACCATGCTCTGGCCTTGGCTTCCTGTAAGCTCTGGAGATTCTTCTGGCTTTCTGGTACGTTCCTTGGGTTTACTTCTGGATCTCCTGGGCTTAGAGATTCTGTATCAGTGTAACACCCATTCTTATGACCTTTCATCTTCTGATTTCATCCTGTTCTGAAGGAGCCTTCAGATTTCCCTGCTTCTCTTGCATTCCTTTAGCAAATTCTGACTGAGCTTGTGTAACTGCTGAAGGGGCATGTTCTGTTTGAGGCTTACATATTAACCCATGTTTACAACTTCTGATTGAACTGATGTAGCTGCTGAAGAGCCAACTTCTGACCACGCTGAGCCAAGCTTGCAACTTCTGACCGTTTTCATCTGGAGTGGGTCCAGAAGTTCTGAAGCGCTGATTTTTCTAAAAACACTTATTTTAGAGAAACATTCTAAGTACTTAGAATTTGATTTTTCTCAAGATAAAAGCGTTGTTTCTGGTGTTCGTGAGCTCATCTTGCTCTTGTAAGTGTCTTGCTTGGGCAAAGGGATAACTCAGGACTTGGATTTGTTTCAGGGGGACCTTGAAAATTCAAGATGGTTTCCTGAAGAAAGGGAGGGCAAATTTTGGGGTACAACACTCATTCAGAATTTCAAGTCAGATACAGTACAGATACACCCCAGACACGGCGGTCATTCTACTACTCATTCAGACTACAGCGATCAGATACAGACTAGATACGCTCCAGACACGGCAACCATTCTATCTCTCATTCAGATTCACTTATCCGCCTCAAGGTTCAATGCATTCCAAACACGGATACCATTCTGACTTTTACAACAATAGTCTGATTCTCCCCAGTGCGTTCGCCACGGAAGTCATTCTGTCATTTATTTAGATGCCAGTTACAGTTTCAGATACACTCCAGACACAGAAGTCATTCTGTTACTCATACGGATCTCGATCCCAGTTACAGTTTTAGATACGCTTCAGACACTGAAGTCATTCTGCTACTCATACAAATCTCAACTTCAGATACAGTCCAGATACGCTCCAAACACGGTTGCCATTCTGTCACTCATTCAGAATTTGTCCCCAGCACGCGGTTGCTCCATACATATATTTCTCTGTTACCCAGATACAATACAGATACACTCCAGACACGGCAGACATTCTGATATTCATTCCATATTCAAACACAGTTACAGCTTAGATACGCCCCAGATACGGAGGCCATTTTGTTGCTCATACAAACTCAGTCTCCAGATACAGCTCAAATGCATTCCAGACACGGATACCATTTTGATCCTCACTCTTCTGACCAATCACATTGCAGTTCAACAAATATTCCAGATGGCATCTTTAAGCCCATCCCCGACAAGATTCTGTCTCCCCTCCAGATGGCATCTTTAAGCCCATCTCTAAATGGCATCTTTAAGCCCATTCCCGCAACCATTGTTTGGACGAGTGCAAATTTAAGGGCACTCTAGTGTCCAATCTCCTTTTACCCTCGAGAAGCAAAAGGCAAACTTGCCAATCTAACTCTTCAGGTTCAAGAAGATTGAACAGGGGAAACTGTTGTACCCAAAAATTTGCCCTCTCATTTCCTCATTATTTTCTCACCACAAGACCCTTGGAGCTCAAGATCAAGTTAGGGTTTGCTCTGCTCAAGACTCCTCCTTGCACTGTTGACCCAAATTAGGGTTTGAGTTTGCACAAAGTTGTTTTGACCTAAAATGCCCAAAGTGACTTTCATGCTTCATGTTGAACTCACAAGTTTATCCATGCCAAGTTTCAAGTCTTGATTCTAATCTTTGCCCAGTCAATTGGACAGTTGACCTAGAAATCAGTTGTATTGGGGAAAAAGTCGAATGTGGCCAATTGACAGTCAAACCTCATGATTTTTGACCCACATCAACATATTGAACTTATATGAACCATTTGGTCAAATTTGGATCACAATTCCACAAGAAAATTGATCAGATCACCAAAAGGGCAAAATGGTCATTTTTAGGGTTTTGACTGCACAAAGGCAATTTTTGACTGTTTGACCTAACCAATGGCAAACCAATCTCATATATGGACTCAAGGACTAAATGGCATTGTCTTGACATATTCAACAAGTTCAAAAGATCCCAAATGCACAAGATTGACAGATGGATTTTCCAGTCAACTAATCAAATTTGACTGTGTACTGAAAAGTCAAACTTTGACTTTTTGGTCAAAATCAAGTGCCAAGATTCATTTTTCATCAAGACATGTCAAATTATGAAACTTGTTCATCAAGAAACCCAAAATTGCAAATTAGGGTTTAAAATGAAGAAATTTCATAACTTAGAAATTTTCTAAGTTATAGAATTTCCTTATTTTTTCCTAACTTTGTCCCATTTTTTCACCAAGATACAAATGGATTCAAACAAAACTCAAAACATGAAAGTTATAGTCCATTGCAAAATATACAACTTTGATTCACAAAGTTTCCTCAAAAGAAGCTTGTAGCTCAAGTTATGATTTTTGGAATAGGGGTGCAAAACATTCTTAACTTAGAAATTTTTTGACCTATTTTAGGCAGGATTTTTGCCCAACTTCATGGCCACTTTTCACATGGTTCCACTTGGAATTTCAATTTGCATTACAAATATGGATTGTAGTATACATTCCAAGCTTTCCAAATTGTCCAAGAACTTCTCAAACACCCTTGTGGTTAGGGAGAATCGAATTTGCAAAGATGGACAAAAGTCACTTTGTTCATAGCCAAATACATGTTCATAACATTGCCATTTTCAAGTCAGCATGGTTCAAGCTAGATTAAAGGCCTCTAATACTTCTCACACTCAATAATTAAATGCCAAACCATTGTGCCAAGATTTTATTTTGTTCATTTGGTCATTACATGCAAGATTAATCCATATTTAGAAAAAGCAATTTTGCCGTTCTTGTAAAAATGCACTTTATGTCAAATAACAAATCAAAGAGGTACAAGCCAGATCTTTTAGGCACAAGTTTGTGGATAAATCCCACTGATCAAGAACAAAGTATGCAGCATGCTTGAGGGACCTGCATTGGCCTATAACCCAACTTGCATTTTCTTTGCTTAGATAAGAAGAAACATTGCAAAAGATATCCAACTTGGATCTCCTGTCAACACAAGCCTAAACAAACTTCCTAAACACTTTCCATACATCAAACCTGACCTAAAACACGAATCCACCACAGCTCAAACCTTCTCATTCATCAAAACACCACTTTTCTGCAAAGAAACAGGGCATTCTGCATTTTGACTTGGCCAGCATCATTCACTCGCGCATTTTTGCCCAAACAAGTTCCAATACACTCCCTACCTTCCATTGAAGCTATCCCAAGCCTTAGATACCAGCTGTGACATCCATATCCAAGTTTGCCATTTCCACTTTTCAGTTTTGCAGGTTGACTTCCATAGTTCGATACAGTTAGATTCAAAGCAAGCTAAGTGTTGGAGAAGGTTCCTGGGACCTCAAGCAAGCTGTACAAGTCCTCAAACACCATTGAAGTTGGCCATATCACTCTGTTCAAGTCAAGCTGAAACAGGTAAAATGTGAACTTCTATCTCTCTATCCAAGCATATTTAGGCTTGAGTTTGTGAAGAAAGTGTGTTCTACTCATAGCCCTGAAGCCATCCATGTAGTTACTTTTTATTTATATTGCGTGTGCTATGAGAATTTTGGACTTGAACATAGAAGAAAACTTAGGTCAAGAATTGGGGATGGAGAAATTCTCCCTCGTTTCTGAGAGTTAGAACAACTTTTTTATATGTTTGAAATCGTGACTTGATGCTCTACATTATTGATGTTGTAAGTTTTTGCTAAAAGTCAGAGAATCAGAAGTTAGCAGGATGAGCAAGGGACGCGCGTTTTTTGTTTCAAACAGAAAGCTGGAGGAAGAAGATGATGTTTTGGGCTGGGCCTGGGCAATCCCTGCTTTTTGCACCTCATTTTTCCACTTACACCCCCTTGGCCCATTGTGTGATTTTTTAATCATTTTTTATTTTTTATTTTTTCTTCTGACTTATTATTTTTTGTCAAAACATAAAAAACATTAAAAATATTTTTTCACCCATTTTTATATTTATTTGGCATTTGTTTGTTTTATTTAAGCATATACATATATATATATATATATATATATATATATATATATATATATATATATATATATATATATATATATATATATATATATATATATATATATATATATATATATATATATATATATATATATATATATATATATATATATATATATATATATATATATATATATATATATATATATATATATATATATATATATATATATATATATATATATATATATATATATATATATATATATATATATATATATATATATATATATATATATATATATATATAAAAACAAATATATCTCTTTTTATTTAAAACACAAAAAATAATACAAAATATTTTTTTTTTCAGTTATTATTTTTTTATTTACATTTTGGAAACATTTTCTAAAAATATACTTTTTTTGTAAATAATTAATATTTCATTTATATATATATATTTAGTATATTTAATATATAATATAAATACTTATACATATTTTATTAAATATTTAGGACAAAAATATGGAAATAATACTTTTTTATTTTTATTAATATTTGACATCAAAAAATACTTTTTTACAATATACTTCTCTTTTATTTATAAATATATAAATATTGTATATAATTAGTAAATAATTACTATTTATTAAAAATTAGGGTTTTGCCCTAAGAGCATAAAAATACTCCAAATTGATCTTTTTCTATTTTGTTTATATTTCAAACATGAAAACTTTTACATACATAAAAAACCATTTTTTGTGCATAATACATTTTTGCATTTTTTATCTGTATTTTATTCAATTATTGTACAATTAAATTATTTGTCTATTCAATATGGATGTAATAGTCTAGATTTAATTTCTTGCTAAATATCCCCCCATTCAAACATTTGTACCCCCATCCCCGTAATCATGTTGTAATAGTCTAGGGCTTTAAAATTCCGCATTTAAAAGCTTTTTAATTATGCGATGATAGACCTAGGGTTTGTATGCAAAAATCAAATAACAAATAGCTTGACCTAATTCAAAGATAAACAAGCATGAAAATGGACAACACCAATCACACTTGCACCCTTAGGGTTACTCCACTTGTTGCCTTCAAAAATGGGCCATGCTTGCATGTTGAGTGTCTTTGGCCAAACAAAAACAAATCTAATGATCATAGTCCCTCGATGACGCTTTCAAAGTTTCCTAAAAAATGATCAAGTCCCTTAAAGGAAAAGTTGCCAAAGACACTTGACACCATTGCATTCATGGTCTAAACGATGACCCGCGCCTGTCCCGTTAACATCCTAACACAAGATTGCCCACCAAATACAATGGTGGAACAATACTGTTAAAAGGGTTAAAACATAGGAAAAATCTTTGAGTAAATTTAGGGGTAGACAACTCTTAGTTACTTGATCAAACTTGCAAAACAAAACCTTGCCTATTTTCAAAATACACATCACAACACAATTTCAAAACAAACTTTCAAAACATTGAAAACTTTTCAAAAGACAAATACACCTTTGTATACATTCAAACATGAATCATTACAAAGGTTGCCACAACAAATGGCCTCTTTTCAAAACCTCTTTCAAAACACACACGAAGCACCATTTCAAACAATTGAAAGCACCATTTCAAACAATTGAAAATGCAAGGCAAGTGATCTAAGCAAGTAACTAAGAGCCCATGGATAACCATGGATAGAAAGGGTGCTAATACCTTCCCTTTCTATAATCTACTCCCCGAACCCAAGAAAACATCTCAAAGGTTTTTGTTGTGCTTTTTAACCTTTCCTTAGGATAAAATAAAAAGTCGGTGGCGACTCTTGCTAAACCGAAACATTTGCAAAAACAAACGCGAAACCTCAAATCAATTCTCCCACCGTATCACAAACACCCATCAAGATTTCTCCTCATGGAATCAATGCTTTAGAAGACGAAGACAAAGAGGCCAACATTGAAGATTGGATCTTCCCAACCATCGAAGGGGGACTGCATAACTGGGAGGCGAAAGACTTCGTTCCCATTACTTTCATCAAT
This sequence comes from Vicia faba, assembly GCA_948472305.1. Lineage (NCBI taxonomy): Eukaryota > Viridiplantae > Streptophyta > Magnoliopsida > Fabales > Fabaceae > Vicia > Vicia faba. The sequence goes on along the minus strand of OX451740.1, from coordinate 430,955,391 downwards.
CAGTAATTTATCTTTCGAACATTTTCTGTTGGTCTGTAATATTTACTCTTAAACAATCTGCACACTACTTTTTCACCTCATGCCTTGCCCGGGGCATGTAGGTCCATTTGTAAGGGTTTTGATTCTCTTCATATTCATATGCCATATTTAATGAATCATTGGACGTTTTTCATTTATAAACTGTTGTGTTCATTTTCTTTCCTTTTGCATTTTTGTTTGTTTAAGGATGGCTATCCCTTACACACACCCACACTCACAAATGCAGGTACCCATCCACTCTGGATTCTATGGGTGACTATTATGTTATATCCTTCAATAACTCTAAAGATTTGGTCAATCAGGCTGAATACGAAGATGACGAAGATTGTGAAGTACCAGGAGAGCTAGCCAGACTTCTACAACAAGAAGAGAGGGCCATCTTACCTCATGAAGAGTTGTTGGAAACGGTCAACTTAGGAACAGAGGAAGACAGGAAAGAAGTACAAGTGGGTGCCAATCTGGAACCAAGTGTCAAGGAGCGCTTAATACAGCTGTTAAATGAGTACGTTGAAATCTTCGCCTGGTCTTATGAAGACATGCCAGGTTTAGACACAGATATCGTGGTTCACCGTCTCCCTACAAGAGAGGATTGTCCACCGATCAAGCAAAAAGTCCGCCGAATGAGGCCCGACATGTCTGAGAAGATTAAAGCTGAAGTAATGAAGCAATTCAACGCTGGCTTTCTGGCTGTTACATCCTATCCACAATGGGTTGCTAACATTGTGCTAGTACCTAAAAAAGACGGCAAGGTCAGAATGTGTGTGGACTACCGGGATTTGAACAGGGCTAGCCCTAAAGATGATTTTCCGCTACCACATATCGACATTTTGATTGACAACACAGCTCAGCACAAAGTGTTTTCCTTCATGGACGGATTCTCGGGCTACAACCAGATCAAAATGGCCCCCGAGGACATGGAGAAAACAACCTTTGTTACGTAATGGGGTACCTTCTGCTACAAGGTGATGTCGTTCGGACTGAAGAATGCAGGGGCAACTTATCAACGCACCATGGTAGCTTTATTTCATGATATGATACATCATGAGATCGAAGTTTATGTAGACGACATGATAGCTCGATCACAAACAGAGGAGGAACACCTTGAACATCTGCAAAAGCTGTTTGCTAGGTTGAAGGAATACAAACTCAGGCTGAATCCAAGTAAGTGTACTTTTGGAGTTAGGTCTGGTAAACTTCTAGGATTTATTGTCAGCAACAAGGGAATTGAGGTCGATCCAGCGAAAGTGAAAGCAATACAAGAAATGCCTTCCCCCCGTACTGAAAAGGAGGTTAGAGGGTTCTTGGGACGCTTGAACTATATTGCCAGATTCATCTCTCATCTGACGTCTACCTGTGAGCCAATTTTCAAACTATTAAAGAAGGATCAGGTAGTCGAATGGAACGATGATTGTCAAACTGCTTTCGATAAAATCAAGGAGTATTTGCTAGAACCTCCTATTCTGATGCCACTCGTCGAAGGAAGACCATTGATCATGTATCTGACCGTCTTGGATAACTCAATGGGGTGCGTACTTGGCCAGCATGACGAGTCTGGTCGAAAAGAGCATGCCATTTATTACCTTAGCAAAAAGTTTACCGACTGTGAGACTCGCTACTCACTGCTCGAGAAAACTTGTTGCGCTTTGGTATGGGCTGCTCGCCGACTAAGGCAGTATATGCTGACTCATACCACTTTGTTGATTTCCAAAATGGATCCTATCAAGTATATCTTCGAGAAGCCTGCTTTATCTGGAAGAATCGCTAGATGGCAGATGATTCTGACTGAGTATGACATCCAGTATACTACCCAAAAAGCTATAAAAGGGAGTGTACTAGCTGACCATCTAGCTCATCAAGCCATCGAAGATTATCAACCCATGAGATTCGACTTCCCGGACGAGGACATCATGACATTGGACAACATTGAAGGTAACGGACCGTATGACGGATCTGAAAATGGATCCCAATGGACCCTGTACTTTGATGGTGCTTCAAATGCACTTGGAAACGGCATCGGTGCGGTAATCATTTCCCCGGAAGGTTGCCACACACCTTTCACGGCCCGACTTTGCTTCAGCTGTACCAACAACATGGCTGAATATGAAGCTTGCATCTTTGGTCTCAAGGCTGCTATAGACTTGGGGATCAAATCTTTGATCGTATTTGGGGACTCGGCTTTGGTTATCAGTCAAATCAAAGGAAAGTGGGATACCAAACATCCTAATCTTATCCCATACAAAGAACATGTCCTGATATTGTTGCCTCATTTCGAGCAAATCACCTTCGAGCATTTCCCGCGAGAAGAGAATCAGCTTGCAGATGCTCTGGCAACAATGTCCTCCATGTTTAAACTCAACTGGGACAACGAGGCTCCCCAAATCACCATCGAGCGAATGGATGAACCTGCGTATTGTCATGAGATTAATACCTAAGAAGTAGTGGAAAAACCCTGGTTCCATGAAATCAAAAGGTATCTCCAGACTAGAGAATATCCCGAAGGAGCTTCCGTAAATGACAAGAAGTTCTTAAGGAGATTTGCTGCCAAGTTCTTCCTTAGCAATGGCATCCTTTACAAGCGCAACCATGATTGTGTTTTACTCCCATGTGTAGACAAAGCTGAAGCAGAGTTAATCATGATTGAGATACACAGCGGCACATTTGGCACCCACTTGAGTGGACATACGATGGCTAAGAAGATTCTAAGGGCAGGCTATTACTAGTCTACCATGGAAGCTGATTGCCATCAACATTCCCGTACTTGGCACAAATGTCAAGTCTACGCTGACAATATTCATATTCCTCCTGTTCCTCTCAACGTTCTGACAGCTCCTTGGCCATTCGCAATGTGGGGCATTGACATGATTGGAGAGATCAAGCCCACAGCGTCCAACGGACATCGCTTCATCTTGGTCGCTATTGACTATTTCACCAAGTGGGTCGAAGTAGCTTCCTTTGCCTCTGTTATAAAAAATGTGGTTGCCCGCTTCATCAAGCAAAACCTCATATGCCGGTATGGTGTCCCCGACAGGATCATCACAGACAACGGTATAAATCGGAACAATACTATGATCACCGCTCTATGCGAACAGTTCAAGATTTATCATCACAATTCATCTCCCTATCGGCCGAAGATGAACGGTGTTATTGAAGCTGCGAACAAAAACATCAAGAAGATCATTCAGAAAATGACAGTTAGCTACAAGGACTGGCATGAGATGTTACCGTTTGCTCTGTATGGATACCGTACCACGACACGTACTTCGACAGGGGCAACCCCATTTTCTTTAGTATATGGCATGGAAGTTGTCCTACCCATGGAAGTTCAGATTCCTTCTTTAAGGATTATGAAGGACGCTGGTTTGAATGAAGACGATTGGATTCAGACCCGACTTGATCAACTCAATTTAATCAACGAGAAGCGACTCACTGCTGTTTGCCATGGTCAGACGTACCAAAAACGGATGATCAAGGCTTTCAACAAGAAAGTCAGACGTCAAGCATATCAAGTCGGAGATCTCGTAATCAAGCGGATTATCTTGCCGCAAAGTGATCCCAGGGGAAAATGGACTCCTACTTACGAAGGACCATTTGTAATCAAGAGCATCTTTTCTGGTGGTGCAATGATTCTGACCACCATGGACGGCGACGATTTGCCGCACCCTGCAAACGCAGACATAGTCAAAAGATACTACGCATAAAATAACCCGACAAGTCGAAAACCCGAAAGGGCGACTTGGGCAAAAATGGGCATCCCGGTGAACCGAAAACCCGAAAGGGCGGTTCAGGCAAAAATTAGGGATAAAACAAAAAAAATCTGTACACCCGGCAAGTCGAAAACCCGAAAGGGCGGCTTGGGCAAAAAGGGGTTTCCCGGTGGATTGAAAACCCGAAAGGGCGATCCAGGCAAAAGTTAGGGAATTGAAGTGTATGACTATGTCTCGTCGGATCACTTTAAAGAATAATCTCTTCATCAACAAGCTCCGAGCTTCTGATCAATCCAGTCATCGGCGGACGAAGCATTGAATGGACAAGATATTCAAAGTTGTGAAGGCTATAACAGAATGGGATCCCATAGAATTTTTACATATAGCCATCTTTCTTTTGTATAAAATTTTCAATTTTTTACGACAACATCCTCTTACTAGGATGGTTGTCTCCTTTGTACAAAGATACTCACAAAAGATTAATACAAATACTTTTCCAAATACAGAAATTTGCTTTGTCTTCCTTTTGTTTTTACACTTATGTTTTATTTGAGAAACGTCCAATGTTTTGTTAAATAGGCATATGCATTTGAACATAATCATTCTCTTACAAACCAAGGAAGATGATTGCTGATAGGTTGAAGGTACGGATAGATATCTCGATGCCCTTTCAGAAGAAATCCCTAGCGGAATTAAAACTCCAAATTCCCCAAGCAGAGTTAAACTTCAGGATCCTCAGCAAGACAAAAGCTTTCTCAAAACTGATTTCCCCAGCTAAGAGAGCCTTCCAGATCTTAAATCCCCTCAGAGTCAAGTTTTCAAGATCCCTAGTGGAGCCTTAAAAATCTAAAAATCCTATCCCCAGTTGAAGTCAAGGCTGTTAATCCTCGGCGGAGTTAAAACTTCCAACTATCAATCCCCAGCGGAACCAGATTAGTGAACAGTCTCCCCACAGAGATACTTCCCGTCAGATTGAAGATTCTCAGTCTTACTACTCCAGCACGAGTCTCCCAGGCTCTGGACTCCCCAGTAGAGATCATCAGATTTCTCATTTTCCACAGGTCACCAAGGATTTTCAATCCCCAGCAGTGGTCCTAAAATCCCTCAACAGCTGAAGATCTTGCTCCCCAAGCAATCAGCAGTCAACAAGGATTTCTCACCCTCAGTAATCAAAGGATTTTCAAGCCCTAGCTTCGGTTATGGGTTTATTTCCCCAACATTTGCCAAGGATTTATTCTCCAAAGCAAAACTACATTTCAAGCTGAAAGGTCGTTCAAAATTTCCTTCATCACCTGTTGGAAGTTACGATCATCATCCAAATTTCCTTCATCACCTGCTGGAAGTTACAACCACCGACAGAATAACGGACAACTGAAGCTCCTAAAATCTGTTTCTCTCAAGAATGAAGACTCTCATTCTTAAAACCTCAGAAGATTGGTATACTCCCAGTTTCTGACCCTTAACAGAATGAAGACTCTCATCCTTAAAACCTCAGAAGATTGGTATACTCCCAGTTTCTGACCCTTAAGAGAATGAAGACTCTCATCCTTAAAACCTCAGAAGATTGGTATACACCCAGTTTCTGACCCTTAACAGAATGAAGACTCTCATCCTTGAAACCCCAGTAGATTGGCATACACCCAACCTCCTGATATTCCCAACAGAATGAAGATTCTCATTCTCAAAGTGGCATACAACCTGAATTCTCAATATTCCCAACAGAATGAATATTCTCATTCTCAAAGTGGCATACAACCTGAATTCTCGATATTCCCAACAGAATGAAGATTCTCATTCTCAAAGTGGCATACAACCTGGATTCTCGATATTCCCAACAGAATGAAGATTCTCATTCTCAAAGTGGCATACAACCTGAATTCTCGATATTCCCAACAGAATGAAGATTCTCATTCTCAAAGTGGCATACAACCTGAGTTCTCGATATTCCCAACAGAATGAAGATTCTCATTCTCAAAGTGGCATACAACCTGAATTCTCGATATTCCCAACAGAATGAAGATTCTCATTCTCAAAGTGGCATACAACCTGAATTCTCGATATTCCCAACAGAATGAAGATTCTCATTCTCAAAGTGGCATACAACCTGAATTCTCGATATTCCCAACAGAATGAAGACTCTCATTCTCAAAGTGGCAGATAACCCGAGTTCCCAACAGAATGAAGATTCTCATTCTCAAAGTGGTTTACAACCTAAACTCCTGATTCCCCCAACAGCGGTCCCAGGACTTCTCATTTTCAACGATCAAAAGATTCTTGCAGTCCCCTGCAGCAGTCAATGATTCACTTTCCCCGGCAGCAGTCAAGATTCTATTATCTCTGGCTATCCAGGATTCATCTATCCCCAGCAAGACAACTCACCAGCTTACATGCGCATTCATTACATCCATATCATAAACATTGATATAACATACATTGCATCATACATTTCATGCAACATAACTTTGTGTTTCAGCTAATATTTTACCCTTTTCAGGATAAGATGGATAAGCTCAGACTTCTGAAAACAGTTTACGGATTCTCCAAACACGGATGTCAATCCATGGCTTATTCAGACCCCTAGCTCGGAGATGTTCCAAAACATGGACACCTTTCTGATACTCATTACTTTCACCTAGAACATACATTCTAGATGGCATCTTTAAGCCCATCCCCCGACAAGATTATGTCACTTTCCAAATGGCATCTTTAAGCCCATTCCCGCATCCATTGTTGTGACGAGTGCAAATTTAAGGGCACTCTAGTGTCCAATCTCCTTTTACCTTCGAGACGCGAAATGCAAGCTTGCCAATCTAACTCTTCGGGTTCAAGAAGATTGAACAGGGGCAACTGTTGTACCCCAAAATTTGCCCTCCCATTTCATCAACATTTTCTCATCACAAGACTCTTTGAGCTCAAGATCAAGTTAGGGTTTGATCTGCTCAAGACCCCTTCTTGCATTGTTGACCCAAATTAGGGTTTGAGTTTGCACAAAGATGTTTTGACCTAAAATGCCCAAAGTGACTTTCATGCTTCATGTTGGACTCATAAGTTTATCCATACCAAGTTTCAAGTCTTGATTCCAATCTTTGCCCAATCAATTGGACAGTTGACCTAGAAATCAATTGTATTGGGGGAAAAGTCAACTGTGGCCAATTTACAGTCAAACCTCATGAAATTTGACCCACATCAACATAATGAACTCATGTGAACCATTTGGTCAAGTTTGGATCACAATTCCACAAGAAATTTGATCAGATCACCAAAAGGGCAAAATGGTCATTTTTAGGGTTTTGACTGCACAAAGGCAATTTTTGACTGTTTGACCTAACCAATGGCAAACCAAGCTCACATATGGACTCAAGAACTCAAGGGCATTGTCTTTATCCATTCAACAAGTTCAAAAGATCTCAAATACACAGGATTGACAGATGAATTTTTCAGTCAACTGATCAAAATTTGACTGTATACTGAAAAGTCAAACTTTGACTTTTTGGTCAAAATCAAGTGCCAAGATTCATTTTTCATCAAGACATGTCAAATTATGAAACTTGTTCATCAAGAAACCCAAAATTGCAAATTAGGGTTTAAAATAAGAAAATTTCATAACTTAGAATTTTTCTAAGTTATGAAACTTCCTTATTTTTTCCTAACTTTGTCCCATTTTTTCACCAAGATACAAATGGATTCAAACAAAACTCAAAACATGAAAGTTGTAGTCCATTGCAAAATCTACAACTTTGACTCACAAAGTTTTCTCAAAGGAAGCTTGTAGCTCAAGTTATGATTTTTGGAACAGGGGTGCAAAACATTTTTAACTTAGAAAATTTTTGACTTATTCTAGGCAGGATTTTTGTCCAACTTCTTGGCCATTTTTCACATGCTTCCACTTGGATTTTCAATTTTCATTACAAAGATGGATTGTAGTAAACATTCCAAGCTTTCCAAATTATCCAAGAACTCATCAAACACCCTTGTGGTTAGAGAGAATCGAATTTGCAAAGTTGGGCAAAATTCACTTTCGTTCATGGCCAAAGCTTGTTCATAACATTGGCATTTTCAAGTCAGCAAGGTTTGTGATAGTTTGCAGGCCTCTAAACCTCTTCACACTCAATAATTCAATGCCTAACCATTGTGTTCAAGCATTATTTTATGCATTTAGTCATTACACAAAGAATTATCCCTTAAATAGAAAAAGCACATTTGCCATTTTTGAAAAGTGGTGCTTTATGTCAAATTCAAAATCCAAGAAGTACAAGCCAAATCTTTGAGGCCAGATAGAGTCCACAAATTTGTGTTACCAAGGGCAAGATATGCAGCATGCTTGAGAGCTTGGCACAGGCATATAACACAACTAACACTATCCTTGCTTACATGAGAAGAAACTTGGCAAACTCATACCAACTCTCACTTCCTGTAAACACCAGCCAAAACAAAGTTTGCAAACATTTTCCATACATCAAACCAATCTTGAAACACAACTCAATCATCCCTAAACCCTCCTCATACAGAAAATCACAGTTTTTCTGCAAAACAGGGCACCTGTTGCAGTTTGACTTCCACAATCCATTCCACTCGTGCGTTTTGGCCAAAGCTTGTTCAAACACATTCCCTACTGTGATCGGTGGATCTGGAACTGACTGTTTAAAGCTGGTTCGCGAAATGTCGCGATAAGCAAGAGTCGCCACCGTCTTTTATTATCTCCAACATGGACAGGACAAAAGCACAGCAAAATTCCTTATGAGATAGTTTCTCGGTTCGGGAGGTAGATTTATAGAAAGGGAAGGTGTTAGCACCCTTTCTATCCATGGTTATCCATGGGCTCTTAGATACTTGCTCATTGTGTTTTCAAAATGTTTGCTTTTCAATTGTGAGTGAGTTTGAAAAAGTTTCGTTTAAAGATTTCAGATCGACTCTTGTATCATTCCTCAAGAGTGTTTGAAAAATTGTTTTGAAAGCTTTTTGAAAAAGTGTCGGTGTGAAAAGAGTTTTGTTTGTTTTTGAATAGAGCAAGTATCTATGAGTCATCTACCTACCCTAAGAAATTAGGCTGTGTAAATGTCCTTAAGGTAGTGCCATCCCACCATTGAGAGGTAGGTAGAACCACCGTTGGAGGTGTTCGGGTCAATTCGTTTGTAGGGACAGTGTGGTCACCAGAGCAACGGTAGGACACCTTAGAAGCTACCCTTATGCCATTGAACCTTTTTAATTCGAGGCAACTTTTCCGAGGCAACTGGATCATGTCATGGACATAAGGACTTACTAAAACGTCCTATACTCGACGACCACGTTTCGAAGGCAAGGCAACAGTGAGGCGTACCCTAAGAATGGTGTGTGAATTCGTGTGTTATTTTCAGTTATATTTTATCTTGTTCGTGCATCATGGTGATCTACGCATTGTTTTTAATTAGTCATTCATTCTTTCATGCAAGGTTTAGAATTTAAAAGTGCGGAAATTTAAATGCGGAAAGTAAAATCCTACGCTATTACAAGGCGCGGGTCTATACATCGCCAAATTAACAAAGACCCGTTTGGTAAAAAATGCGGAAAATAAATAAATTCCTAATTACTATTACATGGCTTGAGCAGTTACATAATATTCACAAAAGAAAATAAAATAACGTGCGAAAAGAATAAAAATAGAACGTTCGAGGGCGTTGGACCCTTTGCATGAAATTAAATTAAATTAAAATCCAATTAATTATTTAATTAAAGAAAAGAAATTGTTTTAGTGTTTTTTTTGTATTTATAAAAAATAAAGAAAAAGAATTAAAAGGAAACCCTAAATCTAGATTATTTTAATTATTAATGAAAATATTAAAGTTAACCTAATTTACTAGTTAATTAATTTATTTACATGTTTATTTACAAAATTAATGATAATTAATAATAATGATAAATAATGATGATTAATAATTTATTTAAGAAAAAGATGAAGATGTCAAAAAAAAACCTAATTCTAGATACTTTTTTCTTATTAAGAAAAAGATTAAAGTTTAAAAACCTAAATTAAACTAAGTTCATTGTTAGAGTTTATTTACAAAAATTAATTAGTGAAGAAATTAAATATATTTAAATATATTTGTATTTTTTATTTTTCTGTTTTTATTATAGAAAATTATTTTATGGTAAAAAAAACAATTAAAACAATTAAAAAAGAATTAGAAAAGAAAAGAAAATAAAATTAAAAAGGATGCAAACCAAGGGGGTTTCAGGCCCAAGGGGAGGTTTTTTCGAAGTATTCTGGCCCATTAGACAAAAAGCCTTGTTTGACTTTCTGGCATCACGTGCGTGTTCATTGACTCCTGAGTACCGTGGTCTGCATTCTTTGGCCATTGGATTGGGTTTCATGGCCATTTGTGTTCTGGTTGTTGGCCATTTGTGTTCTGGCCTCAACGTTCCTTAATCTTCTCAGGATGTCCGTCTCGCCATGTATTGGTGTCATGTATAAGTTGTTCTTTTTGGCCATTTGGCTTTTGGCTATTTGTGTTTTGGCCTCAACGTTCCTTAATGAACCTGTATGGGGATCCTGTCTAAATCTGCAGTGTTGAATCTCATGAACACATTAAATAAAATCATAAAATGCAAATAAAGTGAATATATGAAGAAATTTAATGTTTAGGCACAATATGGCATGTATGAATGATTATACCCTTTTGATCATAGAGATCAAATCAATCTTACCCTTACGGGAAAATTAGTGACGTGAATGCTTTTATGTCTTTTGGATCATGGAGATCAAGCCAGTCTTACCCTTACTGAAGAAGTAGTGAGGTGTTGGTTTGTAACTGTGATGGCTTGTTTGTAGCGAGAGAGGGATTTGTAATAAGGATTTCAAGGTTTTAGGGTTCTTGAAAGAATTTGATATTCTAACAGTGTTGTGGTAAGGTTTTTCTCTCTTTTTTCTCCTCTCTGGTTTGTGTGAAAAGAAGGTGATTATATAATGGAAATTAGGGTAAAGAAAATGGGCTTTGAATGTGCAATTGGGCCTCCAATGTTCACTTGAGTTCGTCACTTTCCAGGCTAAATCGCAGGGACTTAATTGCAATTTTTGAAGTTGAAATGTGAAAACAAAATGTAACCGGCATCGAGAACTAACTCCTGTCCGAAAATCGGCTCAATCAGATAAACGGTGAATTAGTTATGAATTTTTGAAGTTTCAGCTCAGACAAACTTATTTTGGGCTCCAGTGTCGACTCTGACACGTTCTTCAATAAAAAACTGGTATTGATCGGTGCATAATTTGGTCTCGACTTTTGAAGCAAAGTTGTAGATCTATGAGTCAGGGACCTTGTGTAAAAATATGAGCCCAATCCGATAAAAATTGACCGAGTTATGAATTTTCGAAGTTTCGGCCCAGATGAAATAATATTCAGCATTCAGGATTTTCAGCGTGTCACGCACTCTGAGCAAAAAACGAAGGCCTTTTGAATACCGTTTGAACTCAATACCTTCTGTGAAAATGTAGCCAACTCAATTTGTGAAATTTTGGCGCCGGAACCAGCTCGATACAATGAAAATCGACCAAGTTATGATTTTCTGAACATGACGCAAATAAACTTCTGTCACAAATTTTCTGTATGAAAATACTTGATAAATCCACATTTTTGAAGACCTTCTGATCGAAATTGGCTTCCAGCCGTGAGAGATGAAAACGTAGATAATGTCAAGACGGAATTTTGGCCACCGGAACGGGTTCAAAACGAGCCACGATCTTCAAGTTATGAATTTTTTAGCGCGTAAAAACTGCACTTTCAGCACACTTTTTCACCATATTTCTTCGAGAAAACTCACACATTCGGATACCTTCTTTAAAGAATTGACTCTTGAGCCGAACCTGAATTTGAGAATATGTTATCAGAGATATCTTGGCGAAAGAATACCTGAATATGACGCGCCGGATTGGACTTGTGAATTTTTCTTGAAATATTTTGAGAAATATGGGAGGGAAAATTTTGGGGTACAACAGTTGCCCCTGTTCAATCTTCTTAGACCTGAGGATGTAGATTGGCTGGCGTGCCTTTCGTAATCTGAAGGTGGAAGATGATTGAACACTAGAGTGTCCAGAAATTTGCACTCACATAGTAGAATGTCAGCAGTGTGATGCAGGGAATGGGCTTACAGATGCCATTTGGAGACTGTAGGTATGTGGAGATGGGCTTATAGATGCCATCTGGAAGTATGATAGTACCTTGTCGGGAATGGGCTTATAGACGCCACCTAGGTGTCGATCGCGTAAGAGATTCCTTAGCGAGAACTTGCGTACCTGAGAAAGAAAAATAATTACCTGGCCTGTTACAGGAGTTGATCTTCAAACTCTTTACGTAGATGTGCCCTGGCTGGATACAAGAATCGAATCTTTAAACTCTTCAGACGTGCCCTGGAAGAATACAGGAATCGAGTCCAGAGAATACAGTCGTCAACAGATACACCCTGGCAAGATACAGGAATCGGATCTTCGAACTCTTCAGACGTGCCCTGGCAAGATAGAGGAATCGAGTCTGGAAATGTTAGTCGTCAACAGATACACCCTGGCAAGATACAGAAATCGGATCTGGAATCCAGAAAGGTTGGTGAGTTGTCTCTACTGACAGGTTATTTCCATGGACGGGTGGTCTTTAGCGACGGGTGTCTATAACGACGGGTGTCTATAACGACGAGTGTCTATAACGACGAGTGTCTATACGACGAGTGTCTATAACGACGAGTGTCTATACGACGAGTGTCTATAACGACGAGTGTCTATGACGACAAGTGTCTATAACGACGAGTGTCTATGACGACGAGTGTCTATGACGACGAGTGTCTATGACGACGAGTGTCTATGACGACGAGTGTCTATAACGACGAGTGTCTATGACGACGAGTGTCTATAACGACGAGTGTCTATGACGACGAGGGTCTATAACGACGAGTGTCTATGACGACGAGTGTCTATAACGACGAGTGTCTATAACGACGAGTGTCTATAACGACGAGTGTCTATGACGACGAGTGTCTATAACGACGAGTGTCTATAACGACGAGTGTCTATAACGACGAGTGTCTATGACGACGAGTGTCTATGACGACGAGTGTCTATAACGACGAGTGTCTATGACGACGAGTGTCTATAACGACGAGTGTCTATAACGACGAGTGTCTATGACGACGAGTGTCTATAACGACGAGTGTCTATGACGACGAGTGTCTATAACGACGAGTGTCTATGACGACGAGTGTCTATAACGACGAGTGTCTATGACGACGAGTATCTATAACAACGAGTGTCTAACGACGAGTGTCTATAACGACGAGTGTCTATGACGACGAGTGTCTATAACAACGAGTGTATCAGAGAAATCTTTAGGCATTGATTTAACTGGATTTGTATTCTTTGACTGGGTTGGTCTCTTTTGACTGTATTCGTCTACATAGCTGATCTTTTAACTGTATCCTTCCTGAGAGGTAAAGGTCAGTCATATGCAATGCATGATATGGATCAAACAATAATATTTTTCAACACATGAGATTGTATGATATGATGCGTATATGCATGTATCATGATGTATAACAATGTGATGTTTATGAATGTATCTTCGTCTAGGAAGATAAATCCTTGACGAATTCCGGGAGCTTGTTGAATCCTGGGCTGATGTTGCAAGAATACCGGTAGGAGAAGATGACTCCGTTGGGGAATAAACTTGACGAATAAATTACTCTGCGGGGAGTGAACTCTGCGGGGAAAGAGAGGTACTTCACTGAGGTTTGATGATGACTCCGCTGGGGATACCTTTGATAAGCTTTGTTGAGGGAATTGATGAACTCCGCTGGGGATAGGAAGACTTCGCCGGGGACGATCTTTCCATGGTTATTGGCTGAGGATAACCCAGTTATATCCTGGTGGGGAAATAACCTTTGAATAAATCCGGGGGAGCGGTCGTACTATGCGGATGACAAGCTTCCGGAATCTACTGGGGATAAGCTTCTTGCTAGGGAGATGGACTCCACTTTCCTGGGGAAACTTTTGAGATTGTACTGGGGAAGTTGCTCCGCTGAATGTCTGGTATACCGCCGGGGAACAATCTTGGATCAAGACTGTCGGGGATGCTTGTTAAGAATGTTTGTATACTCCGCTGAGGAATGTTGAGATCTGCCGGAGGACACCCAACTTCCTTGAGGCTGACTGAGGATAGCTCTGCTTGGGGAGAATTGTTGAATCTTGGCTCACTCTCTGGGGAATTAAGGCCTCTTGATTGTTCTTCAGCCGAATCTATCTTAGTACCTTGGTGAACAGAGTAACCAGATCGCTTAGACAACTCATTACTGCCCCTGTTTCTGATGTTAGAAGATACCTGTGGAGGTGCTTGACGGCTGCCGATTGACAAATCTTCTGGTAGGCAAGTGACGAGATGACGGGACATAGTCATACGCTTTGATCCCTAACTTTTTCCTGGACCGCCCTTTCGGGTTTTCAGTCCACCGGGATACCCATTTTTTCCCAAGCCGCCTTTTCAGGTTTTCGACTTGCCGGGTGTACAGATTTTTTTTCATTTCATCCCTTATTTTTGCCCGAACCCTTTTGGTTTGCCGGGAAGCCCTTATTATTGCCTAGGTGTGTCAACCTGGCGGGTCTTTGATTATGCGTAGTATTTTTTCGACTATATCCACGCTCTCAGGATGTAGGGAGGTGCCCCCTGTCAGTAATGTAGTGTTGCCATACTACCAGAAGATCTTTGCTTGATCGTCCAACGCTCCAAGTGATCCCGATGGAGGTTTGCCCCTGGCTGTTTGGCCTTTTGAGAGATTCTCTGAATCTTGACTTAATTGCCCCAGATGATGGACAATAATCACGTCAGCCCCTTGATTGGAAGTGCTTTTGTTCACTAGGTATTCATCGTGCGAATTTCCCTGCTGTTCAAACAAATAGTCATATGCAAACAATGTTATATCAAAAATGCAAAGCTTATGTCTGTCTTGAAGATTTTGAAAATGCATTTTTTAGTAAAAACAAGTGAATTTTGTAAACTGCGATGTCAACTCGTTATTTTACCGCAAGCCTTAAGGAGTCAGGATACCTTTTGTAACAGTATGCTTTCGAACTAACCCATGCTTCAGCTAGGACTTTTTAAGGGTTATAACGTGGCCTGGTTCACGGTTTAAGAAACAAAGGATAAAGGCTCAAATTATTTGTACCCACCCGTTCTTCGTGATGTTCTTCAAACCTAAGCTCAGTTGATCGTGCGTTAGACCTTGTTTGAGTCTTTGTCCTGATGTTCCAATGATGGTTCAGATATTGATGATTTATTCTGAATAGGCAGTCATTTTTGTTTTTGTTGAGGGTTTGTATGACCTCTTTCTTTTTGATTTCGCTATCCCTAAATTTTTCCTGAACTGTTTCTTTTGTGATTACAGTCAGCGGGATGCCCCGGTTTTGTAAGTCTCCTTCATAGGTTTTGACTTATTGGGTTTTTATTTTTGAGATATAATGACTGCCTATCCTTATGATTATTCGGAATCATCAATGTCTTCTTTTTTTTTGTAAGGACCTCTTTAGTGTCATTCGTTATGCACTTGGATCAACTGAGAGAACTACCCTGCTCCAGGTTATGATTAAGGGTTTTAAATTTCGAAAAGAAAAACTCCTACTTCTTTGGCTCAAAGGGGTTGACGAGGGATTATCTTCCTTATAACTCCAGTGTTTAGGAATTGAAACAATGCATGTACCTCATCAGCGGGGTCTGTTCAAAAGCATACTGTAGATTGTGGTATCATTTTCGTCATCCTCCCTCAAGAGGCTTAGAATTATTAATCGAGAGTTGACATCAAAAAATGAAAGCAGTTTGAATATAGCGAATGCGAATATATTGATTCAAAACAGACATATGCGATGCATTAATGAAATAACAACGTTTAACATGAATAAATGTTTGAACAATCAAAAGAAAATTACAACGTGAAAATTCTAATAGACAAAAAGTCTTCTCATTTCAGGACTTGTTACTTCAAATGGTGAATCCTGTAGGGATGGTAGGAGCACTCAGCCTGACCCACTTGGGTGAAATCCAATACCCCTTCATTAATCAGGTCCTGGACCTTGTTCTTCAGGGCCCAGCAGTCGGCAGTGTCATGTCCAGGACTATCAGAGTGGTATGCACATCTCGCACCCGGGTTGTATTTGGGAGAGGAAGTATCAAGATTTTGGGGAGGATCCTTTAGTGTGATCAGTTTCGCCTTCAGCAATTGTTGTAGTGCCTGAGACAAAGGCATGCTGATGTCAGTATACTTCCTATCTTGATACTTTATCCTACGCCTATTGCTCTTTCTTTGTTGAACAGGCGCGGGATCAGAGATCTGGATTGCCCCTACATCATGACGACCCTTTTTACCATGTATAGCATTGGACTCCTTCTTCCCACTGTGGGGCTTTTTCTGAGCATCAGTAGGTGCGGTTTCTTGAATCTTCCCCGACTTGATACCAGCTTCAATTCTCTCCCCAGTCAAGATAAGATCTGTGAACCCAGCAGAAGAATTCCCAATCAGATGGTTGTAGAATGGACCAGACAAAGTCCCCAAGAACATGTCAACGAGCTCCCGGTCAGTTAGAGGTGGTTGCACCCTGCCAGCCAGGTCCCTCCATTTCTGCGCATACTCTTTAAAACCTTCTCCCGATCCTAGCGACATACCCTGGAGTTGGGTACGTGTAGGAGCGAGGTCGGCATTATACTGATACTGCTTGTAAAAAGCAGTAGTCAATTCCTCCCAGTTACGAACCTTGGTTCCATCCAGCAGATAGAACCATTCGAGATGAGTCCCTGAAAGAATCTCCTGGAAGAAATGGATCCATAAGTTCTTGTCCACAGTATACGGCTGAATCTTCCGCACATAAGATCTGAGATGTAGCTTAGGGCAAGACGCCCCGTCATACTTTGCGAAAGATGGTGCTTTAAACTTGTGTGGGATGACCACACCAGAAAATAGACCCAAGTCTCCAAAATCCAACCCAGGCACTTGTTGAATTTCCATGGCATTCAGGCGATCCTTTAACTGTTTGTACTTGTCTTCAGTTGGGGGGTACTGCTCCTCATTGAACTCTGTCTCGTTGTCGGAGACCACTGGGCTAGGAACTTCTCTCTCATGGGGACTGTCTTTCCCAACAGACGGGGTAGTCAGCTTAACTTCATTTAATGATTCATTCCCAGCTTTGTGTCTCGGGTTGAACAGCACAGTCCTCTTCTTCTTCTTCTTCAAAAGCAGGGTCTTCAGATCTTGTTGCCCCTGGGCTAGACTCTTGATCAATTCTTGGAACTGGGCGTTCTGAGCCTGGAGGGCCTTGATGGATTGCTCAGTAGATGACTCAGTATTCATGACGATCGGCTGAAATAAACAGCGAAGAAGGTAAGCAACCTGTAAAAGGGATACCTGTAATGCAATGATATGTATGTATGCCATGTTTTCAAGGATCTCGCGGGGTAAACAAGAAAATTGTTAGAATTTGAATCCGGTGGCTTGATTGAAGGAACTGCATATTGTTGAGAGTCCTTCTTCAAGGGTCAAGGCTCACCATATCGAGTGGGTCATAGCCCTTGACAACCTTGGCTAGAGGAAAATAAATCCCCTTTGCCCCTTGCTGGACAGTTGGTTCATCATGACCTGCATCACAAACCTTTGAGATCCTTGAAATGGGTTAGTCCTTATGTAGGATGTATGCAATGGTATGATGTTATGATATTATGCTATGCGTGGGGTAATGTAGGTAAACCCTGTTATGAGTCCCAATTAAGGACTGTAAACAAAACCTGCAAGAAACTCAAGTGTCAGATAACAAGCATGCAAGTAGTCAAGTTTGAAGGCACACAAGTCACACAAGAGAGCCCTTAGAGTTTAGGCCAGCATGGGGTCTAGGTATTACCCTCTTGAAGTTGGTGGGCTCGAACCTGTCCTATCAGAAGTAACCGGGTTCTAAGGGTCCCAATATCATTGGATTGCTTTCATTGTTCATCGTTTCGATTTAGCCACTGAACTGGAGATCGAAATATTCCAAGAAAACAACCCTCAATTGAGTGTAGCATCGAGTATCAACCAACCTCGGACTGCACCAAAGTCAGTTATCTCACTACCCTAAAGAGGCCAAGATGGTTCAATTAAGGTTCCTAAGGTCAGTTAATGCTTCACGACACCACGCGGAGGCCCCGTACTCTCCTTGACTGAACTCAAGGGTTACCGGTACACACCAAAGTGCCACATCAATGTAGCAGACTGCTTCAACCATGTCGGTATACCCTGCACAGTTCCCTCACAGCCTTGTTGCTACTTTCTAAGAAGGTATCCCCAGATCCGGGTTAGGATCTATAGAACTCCCGAGACAGCCCACAATAATAAAGCAAACAGTTCAGACAATTGAAAACACAAGTGATCTTAGTCCTAAGGTACACCTCACTTTATAGGGATCCCCAGCAGAGTCGCCAGTTCTGTGATCGGTGGATCTGGAACTGACTGTTTAACGCTGGTTCGCGAAATGTCGCGATAAGCAAGAGTCGCCACCGTCTTTTATTTTCTCCAACATGGACAGGACAAAAGCACATCAAAATTCCTTATGAGATAGTTTCTCGGTTCGGGAGGTAGATTTATAGAAAGGGAAGGTGTTAGCACCCTTTCTATCCATGGTTATCCATGGGCTCTTAGATACTTGCTCATTGTGTTTTCAAAATGTTTGCTTTTCAATTGTGAGTGAGTTTGAAAAAGTTTCGTTTAAAGATTTCAGATCGACTCTTGTATCAGTCCTCAAGAGTGTTTGAAAAATTGTTTTGAAAGCTTTTTGAAAAAGTGTCGGTGTGAAAAGAGTTTTGTTTATTTTTGAATAGAGCAAGTATCTATGAGTCATCTACCTACCCTAAGGAATTAGGCTGTGTAAATGTCCTTAAGGTAGTGCCATCCCACCATTGAGAGGTAGGTAGCACCACCGTTGGAGGTGTTCGGGTCAATTCGTTTGTAGGGACAGTGTGGTCACCAGAGCAACGGTAGGACACCTTAGAAGCTACCCTTATGTCATTGATCCTTTTTAATTCGAGGCAACTTTTCCGAGGCAACTGGATCATGTCATGGACATAAGGACTTACTAAAACGTCCTATACTCGACGACCACGTTTCGAAGGCAAGGCAACAGTGAGGCGTACCCTAAGAATGGTGTGTGAATTCGTGTGTTATTTTCAGTTATGTTTTATCTTGTTCGTGCATCATGGTGATCTACGCATTGTTTTTAATTAGTCATTCATTCTTTCATGCAAGGTTTAGAATTTAAAAGTGCGGAAATTTAAATGCGGAAAGTAAAATCCTACGCTATTACAAGGCGCGGGTCTATACATCGCCAAATTAACAAAGACCCGTTTGGTAAAAAATGCGGAAAATAAATAAATTCCTAATTACTATTACATGGCTTGAGCAGTTACATAATATTCACAAAGGAAAATAAAATAACGTGCGAAAAGAATAAAAATAGAATGTTCGAGGGCGTTGGACCCTTTGCATGAAATTAAATTAAATTAAAGTCCAATTAATTATTTAATTAAAGAAAAGAAAGTGTTTTAGTGTTTTTTTTGTATTTATAAAAAATAAAGAAAAAGAATTAAAAGGAAACCCTAAATCTAGATTATTTTAATTATTAATGAAAATATTAAAGTTAACCTAATTTACTAGTTAATTAATTTATTTACATGTTTATTTACAAAATTAATGATAATTAATAATAATGATAAATAATGATGATTAATAATTTATTTAAGGAAAAGATGAAGATGTCAAAAAAAACCTAATTCTAGATACTTTTTACTTATTAAGAAAAAGATTAAAGTTTAAAAACCTAAATTAAACTAAGTTCATTGTTAGAGTTTATTTACAAAAATTAATTAGTGAAGAAATTAAATATATTTAAATATATTTGTTTTTTTTATTTTTCTGTTTTTATTATAGAAAATTATTTTATGGTAAAAAAACAATTAAAACAATTAAAAAAGAATTAGAAAAGAAAAGAAAATAAAATTAAAAAGGATGCAAACCAAGGGGGGTTTCAGGCCCAAGGGGAGGTTTTTTCGAAGTATTCTGGCCCATTAGACAAAAAGCCTTGTTTGACTTTCTGGCATCACGTGCGTGTTCATTGACTCCTGAGTACCGTGGTCTGTATTCTTTGGCCATTGGATTGGGTTTCATGGCCATTTGTGTTCTGGCTGTTGGCCATTTGTGTTCTGGCATCAACGTTCCTTAATCTTCTCAGGATGTCCGTCTCGCCATGTATTGGTGTCATGTATAAATTGTTCTTTTTGGCCATTTGGCTTTTGGCCATTTGGCTTTTGGCCATTTGTGTTTTGGCCTCAACGTTCCTTAATGAACCTGCATGGGGATCCTGTCTAAATCTGCAGTGTTGAATCTCATGAACACATTAAATAAAATCATAAAATGCAAATAAAGCGAATATATGAAGAAATTTAATGTTTATGCACAATATGGCATGTATGAATGATTATACCCTTTTGATCATAGAGATCAAATCAATCTTACCCTTACGGGAAAATTAGTGACGTGAATGCTTTTATGTCTTTTGGATCATGGAGATCAAGCCAGTCTTACCCTTACTGAAGAAGTAGTGAGGTGTTGGTTTGTAACTGTGATGGCTTGTTTGTAGCGAGAGAGGGATTTGTAATAAGGATTTCAAGGTTTTAGGGTTCTTGAAAGAATTTGATATTCTTGTGGCAAGGTTTTTTCTCTCTTTTTTCTCCTCTCTGGTTTGTGTGAAAAGAAGGTGATTATATAATGGAAATTAGGGTAAAGAAAATGGGCTTTGAATGTGCAATTGGGCCTCCAATGTTCACTTGAGTTCGTCACTTTCTAGGCTAAATCGAAGGGACTTAAGTGCAATTTTTGAAGTTGAAATGTGAAAACAAAATGTAGCCGGCATCGAGAACTAACTCCTGTCCGAAAATCGGCTCAATCGGATAAACGGTGAATTAGTTATGAATTTTTGAAGTTTCAGCTCAGACAAACTTATTTTAGGCTCCAGTGTCGACTCTGACACGTTCTTCAATAAAAAACTGGTATTGATCGGTGCATAATTTGGTCTTGACTTTTGAAGCAAAGTTGTAGATCTATGAGTCAGGGACCTTGTGTAAAAATATGAGCCCAATCCGATAAAAATTGACCGAGTTATGAATTTTCGAAGTTTCGGCCCAGATGAAATAATATTCAGCATTCAGGATTTTCAGCGTGTCACGCACTCTGAGCAAAAAACGAAGGCCTTTTGAATACCGTTTGAACTCAATACCTTCTGTGAAAATGTAGTCAACTCAATTTGTGAAATTTTGGCGCCGGAACCAGCTCGATACAATGAAAATCGACCAAGTTATGATTTTCTGAACATGACGCAAATAAACTTCCGTCACAAATTTTCTGTATGAAAATACTTGATAAATCCACATTTTTGAAGACCTTCTGATCGAAATTGGCTTCCAGCCGTGAGAGATGAAAACGTAGATAATGTCAAGAAGGAATTTTGGCCACCGGAACGGGTTCAAAACGAGCCACGATCTTCAAGTTATGAATTTTTTAGCGCGTAAAAACTGCACTTTCATCACACTTTTTCACCATATTTCTTCGAGAAAACTCACACATTCGGATACCTTCTTTAAAGAATTGACTCTTGAGCCGAACCTGAATTTGAGAATACGTTATCAGAGATATCTTGGCGAAAGAATACCTGAATATGACGCGCCGGATTGGACTTGTGAATTTTTCTTGAAATATTTTGAGAAATATGGGAGGGCAAATTTTGGGGTACAACACCTACCATCCACTGAAACTATCTCAAGCCCTAAATACAAACTGTAACATCCCTAACCTCACTTGCCATTTTCACTTTTCAGTTTTGCAGATGAACTTCCATAGCACGATACAGGCAGTTTCAAAGCAAGCTAGGTGTTGGAGAAGCATCCTTGGAATTTAGGCAAGCTGTACAAATCCTCAAACTCCATTGAAGTTGGCCACATTGCTGTACACGAGTCAAGCTGAAACAGGTAAAACCATGAACTTCTATCTCTCAATCTAGGAAGAGTTAGGCTTAGGTTTGTGAATGAAACATGCTCTACTCATAGCCCTGAAGCCATACATATGATTACTTTTCATTTATATTAAGTATGCTGTGAGAATTTTAGCCATGAACATGAGGAAAAAATTAGGTTAAAATTTAGGGCCAGAGAAATTCTCTCTGGCCTTTGAGAGTTAATCCAAGTTTTTTACATATTTGAAATCGTGGCTTGATGCTCTACAATGTTTGTGTTATGAGTTTTGCAAAATAATCAAGGAATCAGGAGTTTGTGTTGGACAAGAAGAAGCGCGCGTTTTGTTTCAAACAGGTTGCTGGAGGTTGAAGACAGAGTTGACTTGGGCTGGGCCTGAGTCAACTTGTTGTTCACACCCCTTTTTTCCATTTGCACCCCCTTGGCCCATTGTGTGAAATATTTATCATTTTTGACTTTTTTCTTTTTGATTCTGACTTATTATTTTTTGCTCAAATATAAAAAATATCAAAAATATTTTTCCATACATTTTTGCATTTATTTGGCCTTTATTTGTTTTATTTAGCATATATATGTAAATAAATATAAAAACCTTTTATTTAAAACCCTAAAAATAATACAAAAATATTTATTTTTTAGTTTTTATTTTTTATTTTTACATTTTGAAAACATTTTCTAAAAAAAATACATTTTTTGTAAATAATTAATATTTTATTTTTTTGTACATATTTAGCATATTAAATATATATAAATATACATATACATATTTTATTAAGTATTTAGGACAAAAATATAGAAATAATACATTTTTATTTTTATTAATATTTGACATCAAAAATACTTTCTTACAATATACTTTTTATTTTTTGTATATAATTAACAAATATTGTATATAATTAATAAATAAATACTATTTATTCAAAAACTAGGGTTTTGCCCTAAATGACAAATACTCAAAATTTGACCTTTTTATTTTTGTTTATATTTTACATTGAAAAATATTTTCACATACATAAAAAAATCATTTTTGTGCATAATACATTTTGCATATTTATTGTATTTATTTAAACATTGTACAATTAAATATTTGTATATTCGATATGGATGTAATAGCTTATATTTAATTTCTTGTCAAATATCCCCCCATTCAAACATTTGTACCCCCATCCCCATAATCATGTTGTAATAATTTAGGACTTTAAATTTCCGCATTTAAAAGCTTTCAAATTATGCCATGATAGACCTAGGGTTTGTATGCAAAATCAAATAACAAATAGCTTGACCTAATTCAAGACAAAAAAAGTATGAAAATGGACAACACAATGCACACTTGCACCCTTAGGGTTACTCCACTTGTTGCCTTCAAAAATGGGCCATGTTGCATGTTGAGTGTCTTTTGGCAAAACAAAAACAAATCAAATGATCATAGTCCCTCGATGACGCTTTCTCAAGTTGCCTAATAAATGATCAAGTCCCTTAGAGAAAAATTGCCAAAGACACTTGACACTATTGCATTCATGGTCTATACGATGACCCGTGCCCGTCCCGTTAACATCCTAACACAAGGTTGTTCACCAAATACAATGGTGAAACAACACTGTTAAAAGGGTTAAAACATAAGAAAGATCTTTGAGTAAATTTAGGGGTAGACAACTCTTAGTTACTTGATCAAACTTGAAAAACGCACTTGCCTACTTTCAAAACACACTCCACAACACAACTTTCAAAACAAACTTTCAAAAAACCTTGAAACATCTTTTCAAAAAGACAAACACCTTTTGTAAAACATTCGAGTAAAGAATTGTTACAAGGGTTGCCTAGACAAAGGCATCTTTTTCAAAACATTTTCAAAACCACACACACAAAGTACCATTTCAAACAATTGAAAAGCAAAGGCAAGTGATCTAAGCAAGTAACTAAGAGACCATGGATAACCATGGATAGAAAGGGTGCTAATACCTTCCCTTTCTATAATCTACTCCCCGAACCCAAGAAAACATCTCAAAGGTTTTTCCTGTGCTTTTTAACCTTTCCTTTAGGATAAAATAAAAAGTCGGTGGCGACTCTTGCTAAACCGAACAAGTGCGAATGCAAACGCAAAACCTCAAGTCAATTCTCCTACCGTATCACACATAGCTTTAGGTACGTGACTCGCAATGCTGTCCGAGATCTTCATGGTTTTGGGCGCATAACCTTTGATATTGCCCGGTAAACCCATAATTCTAGGTTTAGGATTCATGATTTTGCTCGTCATATTCATAGTTTAGGTCGGCGTACTCATGACTGGTCGGGATGTTAGCCCATTTAGGAAGTATGTAGGGCAACTCGTCGTGGCACCTTAGCGTCGGGGAGGTGAGACCAGGATCTTGTTTGAGTCCTCAACATTTTAACGCGCGCGGAGTGTGTCTTGGCTTGTCGTGCCCTTCTTCCCATCAGTTATGGCGAGCATATGGATTTGCTCTCGAATTTCACCGGTTTCCTGTGCTTTGTAGGTAAAATGGCTGACGAACCGGAGTCTTTGGGGCGCAACGAGGTCGAGGGCCAGAGTGCCGAGGAGAATGTAACTCTAGTTGATACCATTGATGATCCTTCGCTGGATTGGGTGGGCGCCGAGCCCAGAGGGATTGCCTCGGCATATAGTCGACGAAGTCGGAGCGCATACACTATCGTCGAACACGGCGGTGGTCAGTCGGGCTTCCAGAAAAACTTTGTTGTCACAAGACCGTCTCTTGACGCGCGGATCTGCTCGGAGTTCTCTGAGTATGGTTTTCCCATGTATGAAATCGCGTTCAAGGACCTCGGCCTCAAGCTCCCTTTTAGTGATTTCCAGGTCGGGGTATTCTGTCATTTGGACCTGGCCCCCTCGCAGCTTCACCCCAACTCGATCGCCTTTCTTCGGGTGTTCGAGCTGACATGTCGCTTTTTAAGGATCGGGGCGACCATACCTCTCTTCTTCAGAGTTTTTCGTTTGCAACGTCAGTCTCGAGGAGGAAGGCACAGCTGGGTTTCCCTGAAACAATCGAAGAGGCTGTTCAGGATGTACATGGATTCAGTCCGGGGTTTCAAGGAAAAATGGTATGTCGTGCGGCCGATCACCCAGACTACTTTGGATTCTGTATATGAAGAAGAGACCGCAGTGGCCGACGACAACGGGGAGCCTCTTATGGACGACGAGGGTCGCTCGGTGTTGGGGCGCGTATCTAAGTTCATGTTGCATTGGTGCTCGCGCCATTACAAGCATGGTACCGGACACTACCATACGCCCGCGGGAGGGATGAGTACCGAGGACGAGGAAGCCTACGGTACCCTTTGCAAATACGTCGACAGTTTCTTCCCTTCCTGGTGGGCCACGAGGGAGGGATAAGACATTCTTGACGAGGAAGGTTACCCGACCTTCGAGACCCGTCCTATAGATACCAAGGCGCTTATCGAGTGCCAGTCCTACGGGCAGGCCGCGAACCTACTAGGTTACTTTTTGTCTTATAGTTTTATTCTAGTTTCTTCGTTTGTTACTTGCTCTTAACTAACCTGGGTTTTCTTTTTTGTAGGTAATATGGTCGGACGAAAGGAGAGGCTTTTAAAACTGACACAGGATAAGAAAGTCAACAAAAGGTTGGTGCGAGCTCCACAGGCGACAAGGATGGGCCCGCCGACCAGCTCGGGTGATGCTTCTAGCGGGTCCCCGGACTCCCTGGACGTCGAGCAGCCCACTGATCTGATACCGAGGAAGAGAAACTGGGTAGATATCCAGCCGAAAGTCGGCGACGAGTCTGGCGCGGTGAGGGCCTTTGGCTTGCCCCCCTGCTTTAAAGAGGAAGGCTTCTTCGAGGGGTTTCCCTTGACAGTAAGTTCCGAGGAGGCTGAGACCATCAGGCGGATGAATAAAGAAAGTCGGAGAAAACATCTGGCCGCCAGTATGGTCGGGATGGTTAAGATGGCCGAGATGGCCGTTGTCCTCGCTGAGGAGGGGGAAGGCTCTGACCGCGTCAAAGAACTGGAGCTGGAGAAAGCTGCCCTTGCTGCGAGCTCTCGAAAGTTGAAGGCTGCTCTGGAGCGATCTGAGGAGATGTTCCGCGAGCAAGCCGAGTTGCTGGCCGTGGAGAAGGAGAACTCGGGGAAGGTTGCCAAGGAGAGGGACTATTTTCGACTGGACCGGGAATGCTTGGAGGCCGACAATGAGCGTTTGGCCAAAGAAGTCGAGGATCTGAAGGCCGCCATACTCCCCACTGAAGATGAGTCGGAGGAGACAGCCCCCTTGCGGAGTCGCTCGGATCTGGTCGCACGTATTTATCTCCTCGAAACAGACTGTGTTGGCGCCTTGGCGGATGGTTTTGAGGCCGCGGTTAGCCAGCTCACTTTATTAAATCCTGGTCTGAATACTGAGGGGGTGGGTTTTATGTCCCAGATCATCGACGACCAGGTCGTGCCTCCGCCTGAGTCTCCTGTCGTGGATGCTGGTAGCCCCGGGGAAGTCTAGCCGTGGAGTTCTGGTCGGGCCTGCGTGCCTGTTTATTGATAGTTGTTTTTTGGGGCCTGCGTGCCCGTGCATATTTTTTGGGGTCTGCGTGCCCGTGCCTATAATTTTTGAACATCGTCGGCCTTCTTGGTCGGTTTATTTTTATTTGTTTTTGCTTATGAGCCTTTGAATGAATGTTTGTTTCGACCTTTAATATTTGCTCGTGTCTACGCTTTTATATTTCGTGATAAAATTTGCCCAAGTTATGTCCCCGAGTCACGTTTGTGCTCAGCTTGCTATTTTGTGGCGAAATTTGCCTAAGTTACGTCCTCGAGTGGAGATTCTTTCGACCCATTTGGTGGTCCGACGTATTTCGAAATGCGTAGGGCATGTGGAGTAAAGCCGCTTTCTCTGGCGTATGACCCAGATCGGGGTCGCTTGCCCGTGGCGTGAACTGCCCATCACGAGCTG
The DNA here is from genome assembly GCA_948472305.1 of Vicia faba. NCBI lineage: Eukaryota > Viridiplantae > Streptophyta > Magnoliopsida > Fabales > Fabaceae > Vicia > Vicia faba. Next base: position 430,928,680 of record OX451740.1, on the reverse strand, counting down.
GGTGTTCTGCCATACGGGTACTTCGACTGTGGAGCTCGATTGAGGTGTCCATGTCGAGCACTATCGTTCGTGCTCGTTTGGCTGAATGATGTTATGTCGTTTGGGCGTAGATCGGGCCCGTACCTTGGCCTTTCTACGTGGTCGAGACATTTCTCTCCGTTGACTGGATGTGGATGTCCGACGACGAGAGTCCTTGGTGTTAAGGGTTTTTAACTATAGTACTGTTTTAGTTTAGCAACATTCCAGGGTCGTGGAAATGGTTCTCCGTCTAGTTGCTCGAGGTAGTATGCCCCGGTACCTGTGGTGTCGTGGATGCGATAAGGCCCTTCCCAGTTCGCGGCCAATTTCCCTTCGCGGGAGTCTTTCTGGTTTCTTCGTAACACCAGGATGCCGATCTCGAACTCGCGTTTAATAACCTTATCATTGTGACGCAGGGCCACTCGTTGTTTTAGGGTGGCCTCACGCAGGGCCGCCCCCGATCAGATTTCCTCGACTAAGTCGACTTCATCCCGGAGTGCCTCATCGTTCATTTCTTCGTCGAGGGGAGTTTCCGTCCGCCTAGAGGGTTCCCTGATTTCTACTGGGATGACGGCCTCGGTGCCGTATGTTAGGCGAAAGGGGGTCTCGCCCGTCGTCGAATGGGGCGTGGTGCGGTATGCCCACAAGACACTATGCAGCTCCTCAATCCAGCCTCTCTTAGCTTTGCCAAGCCGGCGTTTGAGTCCTCGGAGGATGACTCTGTTTGCAGCCTTGGCTTGCCGTTGGTTTGAGGGTGCTTGACCGAGGTGAAGTGTTGTTTTGTTCCCAGTTTGGTGAAGAAGTCTTGGAATCCGTGGTCGGTGAATTGGGTGCCGTTGTCGGTGACCAGTGCTCTCGGGATCCCGAATCTGGCGAGGATGTTTCTTTTGTAGAAACGGAGGATTTTGTGCGAGGTGATCTTCACGAGAGCCTCGACCTCTATCCATTTCGTGAAGTAATCCACGGCCACAATGAGGAACTTGTTTTCGTAAGTTCCTTGCACGAAAGGACCGAGGATATCCATCCCCCACCACGCAACCGGCCACGGGGATGACAGTATGCTCAGCTCGTGAGGGGGAGCGAGGTGCATGTCGTCGTGCCTCTGGCACTTGTCACACTTCTTAACGTGTTCCTTGGCGTCCTGCTGCATTATCGGCCAATAATACCCCGCTCGAAGGGCTTTCCTCGCCAAGGACTTACCGCCCATGTGTTGGGCGTTAATCCCTTCGTGTATCTCCCGCAACACCTCGGGGACTGTGGATTCGTCGATGCACTTCAGGAGGGGGATGGAGAATCCCCTGCGGTATAGTTTGTGCTCGAGCACCACGTAGGAGCATGCTTGTCGCCTCGTGGTGGTTGCTTCTGTTTGGTCCGAGGGGAGTTTGCCTTTTGTCAGAAAATTGTACACCGGGGTCATCCAGGACGAGGCATCCCCTATGGCGTGTACCTCGACGGGTGCCGAGGACCTTTTGATGCTCGGGTGTGATAGGGATTCTTGTATAACGGACTTTTTCCCGCCCTTCTTTCTTGTGCTTGCGAGTTTAGACAATATGTCTGCCCTTGTGTTTTGCTCGCGCAGGACGTGTGATATTTCTGCTCGCTCAAACTTGGTCATGTGTTTTTTGACTAAGTTTAAGTATTCGACGAGGCTGTCGTTTTTGGCTTGGTAACTCCCTTGAACTTGGGAGGCAACGAGTTGTGAGTCCGTGAAGATTTGTATCTCGCAGGCTCCCAGGTCCTCGGCTAGCCTTAGTCCTACGAGCAGGGCCTCGTACTCTGATTGGTTATTCGACGTAGGGAAGGAGAGGGTTAACGAGTGTTCGATCACTACGCCTTCCTCATTTTCCAAGAGGATCCCCGCGCCACTTCCGGACGAGTTGGAGGCTCCATCGACGAAGATGGTCCATTTGTGCTCTTTCCCTGCGGGCGGGTCGTGAGCGGTCATTTCCGCGACGAAGTCGGCCAGGGCTTGTGCTTTCAGAGCTTTCCTGCTCTCGTATTGAATGTCGAATTCAGAGAGCTCTAAGGACCATTTCAACATTCGGCCTGCCATGTCAGGTCGACCTAAGACTTGTTTCACTGGTTGGTCGGTTCGCACGATGATCGTGTGGGCCAAAAAATAGTGTTTGAGTCTCCTCACTGTGTTGACGAGGGCTAGAGCTACCTTTTCTATCTGTTGGTACCTGCTCTCGGGTCCTTGTAGGGCTTTGCTCATGAAGTAAACGGGTTTCTGACCGTCGGTGGTCTCGCGGATGAGAGCTGCACTGACGGCTTCGTTCGAGACGGCCAACTACAGGAATAATGGCTCCCCGTCGACTGGTCGAGATAGCACGGGTGGTTGAGAAAGACTTTGTTTTAGGTGGCGCAATGCCCATTCACATTCCTCGGTCCATTCGAAGGCTGCCTCTTTGTGGAGGAGTCTGAAGAAGGGGAGGGCGTGTTGAGCGGATCTTGCGACGAAGCGGAATAATGACGTGAGCATATCGTTCATGACTTGTATTGATTTCTTCGATGTCGGTGTCGGGAGGTCGGAGAATGCTCGACATTTGTCGGGATTGGCTTCGATTCCCCGTTCTGTCAGGTAGAAACCAAGGAATTTCCCCGCCTTGACTCCAAACGTGCATTTTTCGGGGTTGAATCTGATCTTACATTGTCTTGCTTGGGCGAAGACTGCCTTGAGGTGTGCTGCATGATCGGTGTCTTCTCGGGATTTGAAGATCATGTCGTCCATGTAGACCTCGAGCATGTCTCCAATCTGCTTGTGGAACACCCTGTTCATCATACGTTGGTAAGTTGCCCCTACGTTTTTTAGTCCAAAGGGCATTACGTTGTAGTAATAATTGCCCGAGCTGGTCATGAAGGCCGTGCAATGTTTGTCGCCTATGGCCATTGGGATTTGGTTATAGCCCGAGTAGGCATCCATGAACGACAACGTCTTATAGCCGGTCGAGTTGTCGACCAGCATATCTATGTTCAGTAAAGGGAAAGCATCCTTCGGGCAAGCTCGGTTGAGATCGGTATAGTCAACACACATCCTCCATTTTCCATTATTCTTTTTAACTAGTACAACGTTTGACAGCCAGGTTGAATACCGGGATTCAGAAATAAAATTCGCCTCTAGGAGGTCTTTTACAGCTTTTTCAGCAGCCTCTGTTTTCTTCGGAGACTGCCTACGCCTACGTTGTACTACAGCCTTAGCGGCAGGATCTATGGCGAGACGATGACAGGCGACCTCAGGGTCGAGTCCGGGCATCTCCGCGGTGCTCCAGGCGAACAGGTCAGCATTCTCGCGCAAGCAGGCTTTGATCTGTTTCCTCGCCAGGTCGGGGAGGTCGATACCAATCTTCACTCCCTTGCTCGGATCTGCGCCGAGGGGGACGAGCTCAAAGTCCCCGTCCGAGATTGGTCGGAGGGGATTTGCTCGCCGTTGGGAGGTTCGTCTTGGTCGAAGCGAGTATCCAGAGCTATGGAGTCGACCTTTGGGGGAGCTCTCTGGTCTTCCTCTTTGGTGGGCTCTATTTTGTCGGGCTCCTGTCGTGTCATCGTCAATCTCTTAGCGGGCCTTGTCCCGGTGTCGACAGTGTCGCGTCCCTTAGATGCAGCGTTGAAACACCTCCGAGTAGCGGCTAGGTCCCCCTGGATGGTAGCTACCCGTGCCCTCTTGGTGTAGAATTTCATCTTCAAGTGGACGGTGGAGGGTACCGCTGTCAGTTCTGCCAGTGTTGGTCTCCCCAGGATGCAGTTGTAGAGGGACGGGCAGTCGATGACGAGGAAGCGTACTTTAACCTGCCTTGTCATCGTGCCCTCGCCGAAGGTAACCATGAGCTCGACATATCCCCAAGGCTTGGAGGTTGAGTCGTTGAAGCCCTGTAAGTCCGACCCTACATATGGCGAGAGATGCGAGTCGTCCAGCTGCAGAGTCCGGAACAGTTGATTGTACATCACGTCGACAGAACTTCCTTCGTCAACGAGGATGCGGTGCACATCAAAGTTAGCCATTCTTGCTCTTATCAGCAGGGGAATGACTGCGTTGGGGGCTCCTCCGGGGAGCTCTTCCAGGTAAAAGGTGATAGGCTCCGACCTACCTTTTACCATTTCAAAGGTCACTGTTTGCGGAGGTGCCGCGTCGACCAGTTCATCCAGCTTTCTTTTAGCCGAATTGATAGTCAGGTCGTTGAATCCTCCACCATTGATGACCATGGTGGAGGGAAAGTATTCCCACCTGTTGTGTGTTGTGAGCGGCTCCTGCAGGTGCTCGGGGACGTAGAAGTCCTCGGGTCTGGTGACGGAGAAGGCGGTCTGGACGGGGACCGACTCGTCAGATGGTCGGGCGTCTTCCTCTGGTTCTCTTTCCTCCCGAGCGTCACGATGAGGAGCGTCGTTTTGCCGGTATTGGGCGAGCCTCCCTCCCTTGATGAGGGTTTCGATGGCGTCCTTGAGGTGGACACAATCTTCAGTCAGATGACCATGGCTCCTGTGGTACTGAAAGTACTTGCTCTTGTCTGCTCCGGGCTTGGCGGGGGCAGGTCGGGGGCGTTTGAAGCCGTCGTCTTTAAAGTTTGTGCTGGCGCACTCTGCCAAAATACGCTCGCGGGAAGCTGTGAGCGGAGTGTATTCAGTAAAATGCCCCGAGGGTCCTCTTTGCTCTCGGACTTCTCGGGGTCTGTCCTCTTTTCTTTTCTCCCCGGTTCGTCGAGGAGGAGCAGCTTCCTGATGCGGGTTGCTGATGGATCCGTGAGTTCTAGGGTCCCGGGCTCTGTTGGCCGCCTCCCTTTCCTCGTAATCCATGTACGCCTGGGCCTTCTCGAGGAGGGCATCGAATGTTCTAGGTGGCTCGATGCCCACTGCCTTTCTGAATTCTGTGCCGGGGAGGAGCCCCCTCTCCAGCAAATACCTTTTCATGTGGTCCACGCAGGGGACCTGTATGGCTTCGCGATTGAAGCGATTAATAAATTCTCTTAAGGTCTCATCCTGTCTCTGGATGATGGCCTCGAGAGCCGCCTCGGTCTTTGGGTGTCGCCGAGACGCAGTGAACGAACTTATGAATTGGTTCTTCAGGTTTCTCCACGAGGTGATTGATCCTAGAGCGAGGCCTTTATACCAATCTATTGCTGCCTTTCTGAGGGTCGTGGGGAACAGCCGACATTTGATGGGTCCCCCGACATTGTGGTAGTGCAGCATAGCCTCGAACCCGTCTATGTGGTCGACCGGGTCCACGACTCCGTCGTATTCCTTCAGATGTGGAGGCTTCTCCATGCCCGGGGGAATGGGCGCCTCCATGATGGCTTGTGACAGGGGACCGCGGGGGTCGTCCTCGTCACTTTGCTCCGGGGACAGGGATGGGGACCTGTAATATTGTCGTGCCCGACGGTCCTGGTCGTGCTGGGCATCTCTCGAGCGTGGTGCTCGTTGGTTGATTCTTCCGTGCCCATCTCCAGAGTGTCTTCTTTCTTGACGTATGGGGGCGTGGCCGCGTCCCCCGACTTCAATGACGGGTTGCCTCTCCAAAGGGGGTCGTCTCCCCGAGGGTCGGGGTGACGGGCTTCGGGAGGTGTCTTTGTAGTGTCTCCGCGGGGGAGACAGGAGATGTACCTCTGTCACCCGGGGAGGTGGAGTTTGGGGCCTCCTGTGTCTCCTCGCGGGCCTTCGATCGTCTTCTAGTGCCCTCAATCTTTCCCCCTGGGCGAAGATGAGGTAATTCGTTTGGTTAATCGCCGCGAATAGTGCGCGGGTTGTGGCATCTGCCCCGGCAGGGACAGGGACTTCCTGAAATTAGGCAGCTCGATGGCTCGTGGGAGCTGCGTTGTCTTCTTCGAGCGGCGGAGGGACTGAAGAGGATGATGCAGTAACTCCGTCGCGGTGGACTGAGGGCCCGGGGTTGGCGCCCCCGGGGAGCGTTTTATGACCGGGGTTACCGGCGTTGTCGGGGAGTCCATTTTTGTCTGTGAGGCCGTTGTTGGTGTCGACGACGCGGACGTTTTGGTCATCACGAACTTGGTCAGCCATGACGGTAGGAGGTGATTTGAGCCTTGGTCTTCGAGGTTTTGCAAGACGGGGAAGCTAGATTCCCACAGACGGCGCCACTATTCTTACCTGATCAGACTTGGACCGTCACGACTGGCTCCGAGCGGAAGTTGAGTGAGATGGGGGGGTACCTGCAAGACACTCTGATGCTAAAGTGAGTGATGGTACGAGCAGGCAAATAGTGTATGTATGGGTAAGAGAATGAATACCTGACCCTCTAGGAATAAAGGGTATTCATAGTCCCCAGCGCGGGGCCAAGGTCCCTTCACTGGGTCGATTAGGACTGGCCCAATAAAGGAACTGCCAGGTTCTACGTGTGTAGTGGGGACCCGCACATGGTCTCCTTCCTGGTGATGCTCTGCGAGAAATGAGGAGGGACGAGGACGCGGTCTTTCCGGAGTTCAGGTGATGGGGTAACGGTCACAGTCTGCCCTACTAGGAGGGTGCTCGAGCTGGGCTCGAGCTGGAGTTCACGTGGTCGAGGACACCATGTTCGCGGGCACGGCGGACACGACTGCAGCTCCTGGTCGACGCGCTGACGGAAATCTTCGGACGCGCGCTCCTTGAAGAGTTGCCTGAATTGGGCCTTCGTTCTTGCTCTTGGGCCAGGACGGGCCCAGTCCAGAACATTTACGTCTCCACTTTCCCCATACAAAATTGTTGTATCTGTAGAATTTCTCAATATCTCACTTAAAATTTATAGTGTCCACTTATAAATTTAATTTATTTTTTTCAAATATCCACGCCACTTTCTGACCTTATCCATCATCTTAGTCTTATTTGCTAGTATTAGACATATATACACCAATACATTTTTCAATATTTCTACATACTTTTATTAAATTAAGATTGTTTGCATCTTCACTTTTCCCATACAAAATCATTGTATACACATAACTTCTCAATATATCACTTAAAATTTATAATCTCCACTTATAAACTTAATTTATTTTTTTCAAATATCAATGCTACTTGCTGTGAAATTAAAATACGAAAGATTAAACACATAAAAAATAATGATGTTTGAGAAAAATAACAATGACAACTAAATGGCCTGAAGAAAAAAATACTTTAAAGTTATATTAAAACTAAAAAATGATTATTTTTAAAATTTCTCATAAATGTGATATTTGTTATAAACTTAACAAGGGATTAATAAATTTCCTTACAAATTTTCCTAAACAAACAATAACATAAACTATAGCAAATTCAACTAACATAGTTCATGCAAAGACACACCACCTAAGCCATAATTCTATTAAGTGAACACATTATCAACACTTGTTTCTTTCTTTCTTCCATTGCTTTCATTGATTCTTTTTGCACCCTGCATTTCATCATGAACCTCACCACTCTGTTTCTCTTTTTTCTTCTTCTTATCTCGCTAAATTCCCATTTTGCCCTCGCCGGCAAACGCAAGGTCCACATCACCGACGAGTTAGACGACGTGTTCGACGATGAGGAAGATGATGATTGGAAACAATGGGGCAAGAAACCTGCTCCCTCTTTCGCTCCCTCTGATATATCCAAGATGGATACTTCGCAGATCCAAGAGGAGATGAAGAAACGCCACACCGGACCCGTCATCGGATTCGTCAAGCTCCGATTAGGTGTTCGCCGGACTCCGGTAACCACATTTTCCTCCCACCCCTTTCTCAATTTTTCTAATTTGATGTTGAAATTTTGATTTTTAATAGTTTTGCTGGATTTTGATGAGAAAAGTCTATCTTTGTTTTTGAATTTAAGCAGAAATTTGAGATAAATTTGTGATTTTGACCTATTATGCATGATGGATTTGAGTTAAAGTTGTGATTTTTACCTGCATTACTTAAAGGGGATAGATTCAACTTTTCTGCATAATTTTTAGTTGTAATATTTCTTGATTTACATTGTGTTGTCAAAGAAATGTTATATCATTGCGCGAGAATGTGAATTTTATTGAATACGATATGCATTAATCTCGCGCAATGGTATAACAAAGCGTGTGTTGCTAACGATTCTCGATGAAAGACTAAGAGTAGTTTTTGAGGTTTCTGGTTTGAACTTTTGGATGAAATGTTAAGTACCATTGCAATTTTTTATGTTTGAGTTTAGGACATGGTAGCTGAACTTGCCATGAAATGGACACATGTTCTGAGAACTGGAGCTGTTGGAATAAGGTTTACAGGTGTTGATCTGAGTACAATCATGTTCAACATGGACAGCATCAAAGACATAGAGGAGGTATGGTTTCCCTGTTTACGTTTTCTCTTCTCTTTCGAACATAAAGAACTAAGACATTATGGCAACATCAGATACAGCGCGTGTGACTTCACTTGGTTCGGAAAAAAGTTTGATTGTCACTTATTGCTTTATAGAGCGGAAAAATAGAAACAGGCACCTAGTTTACTGATTCTGCTAAATGACATCCCGCTGTCTTCTATGATTTTGAATTCCAATCTAGGAGCTTAAACTTTTGGTCTTACTGTATTGAAAAACTAGCTTAAGTTTTTAGTTTACTATGCTTGCTGTCAATATTGTCTCATACTCTATTGTGTAAACAGTTGAAGGAATTTGTCTTGGATCAATCAGAAGCATATGAAATTAAAATGGGGGATCAATTTTTTAGAAGACCTGGAGATCTACCCCTAGATGAACTCATTCAGAAGCAACATAGTGAGAAGGGCGAAGCAGATAATGCTGGTCCAGAGGAAGCTGATGGGAATGTGAAAACGGAATTGTAGTTAATCGGTACAGATAAAATCCTCTAGAAATCTGAGGAAAAACTTGAAATTTTTGTTTTGTGTTGATTATGACGGTTGCAGTTATGAAAAGAGTTTTTGAATCTCATACCATTTGCAGTTGTAATAATAGAAATTCACAAGGAATTGATTATTGTTTATACAAGAATAAAAGATGGAAGAAAATATTCGACTAAACCATTGACGATTCAATTGAAACTATTATTTCAGCTTGGTGCTGAAATCAGAGAGCTCAAGAAGCTGAACCCTTGGGTCGGCTGCTGCCTCGTCCCTCTCTTTCTGAGTGTTGAACCCCCAATCCACTAATCCAAACACCCAAGTTTAAGAATTATTAGGCAACTCCATAAAGTACAATTAATGCAAAACTAGAAACAAAGAGATGAAAATTGAGTGCAGAGAAGAATTTTACCTAGATACAAATTCCAATTATCTAACTCTGGCTCTTTGATGACATTTTTAAGGGTTGCAAACCTATCTTCCACAAAGCTGTTTAAAATTAACTACAATTAGTTTCTCCTAAATCATCTTAAAAGTTTATGTCAATCGAAATATCTTCTGAATGCACAAAAATCTTAACTGTAGTGTCAGTCCTTGGTGTTCTGGCATTTTTTGAAGTTTCTTCAGCACTTCTACCTTAGGTCTGGAAAGAAAATATAAGGTAGTTTGAGAAACAAATGTATCTATGAAATGAAGTATTAGTATAATGCTCCACAGCACCTGAACTTGTATGAATATATCAAGTAGAAATACTAACCCGGTTCCTAGACCATATATTCTTTCTGGTGGTATAGTTATTCCAGCAAGTTCTCTAAGTAACGCATCGGCAAACCGGCTCTGAAACCATAGAAAAGATAGAAAAGTATGCAGAAGATGCAAAGCTATAAGGGCAATATATGTACTCTTAGGATTAAGATCTCTGTTTTCAGCTAGGTGCAGAGAGAGAAATATGACCTGTTTTGTGGTGACAATGTACACTCTTGAGCTTGCAAACCTTAATGCATCAGTAACACCAGGATAGAATCTAGAGGCAAATCATCGAAGAATTAAAATTTTGACCTGTAAAATTCATATCGAGAAGACGTGTAATCATACCGAGAACACATTTTATAACATTTGATCGGACTACCTGTTGGCTTGAATCCAACCAGTGAAATCCTTCTCCAACCAATCATCTCTAACCTTTCCAAATAAATGGATCAGATCATCTCTATTTTCTTTCCACTCTTCCATGACAATAGGCTTCAATTCGAACCAGCTCTCTAATATGCCCTCAACTGTGAGACCCTCTGCCACCTTTCAGAAGAACTATGACATCAGTCAAATGGCATCATCATAGATCACAAAGTTCCTTAGAATCTATGATAATGTTGTGACTTTCACTTGCTAATCCATGATAAAAAAATCAAACGAAACGACTTGCACCAAAGAAAAAATTTAAGCCAGAGTTTATAGTTTTATACTCACCAAAGATTTTCTGATGGAAGGAACTCTTGTCTCGAGCAACAACCTCACGAGTAAAAGAGTTTCATATCCAGTTTCCACCACTGGTCTCACCTGACATGAAAAAACCGGGCATCTCATATCTAGAACTAGAAAGAGAAGTAATCAAACTTGAACTTTAACTAAACTATTTACTCTAATCATCTGTTCAACAATCCAATCTTCTGTGGCAGAATCCACACTTTCAAACAGGGTCGGCCATCTCAACTTGGCAGCCTACAAATCATCAAACATCAAAACCAGAAAGTTCCAAAGATAATCGAAAACTATGTGTACTATTTTCAGTTGTTTTCTTCCATTTAATTGGTAACCAAATGGTAGAATAGACAAGGTGAGAGAGCAAGAACCTTGAGAGCAGAGATAGCTGTCTCTCCACATGTATCACAAAGAACTCCATCAAAGTCTAATGCATAGAGATGGCCCATTTGCTTCCTTTCCTTTCAATGTTCCCAAAACCAATCCAAATATGATATGTAAGACTGCATTGCATGGTATATAATTACTCTCTATTGAAACAACATTGAAATCATTGGTGCCAACTATCAATGAAATCATGACATGTGTCTACATTGCAATATTTCCTTTTTAGTCTTTTTTATTTATTTATCAATCAATAAATGTGACTCCTATTAGTTTAGCCAAATAGATATTTTCCTTGTGTAGTTTAGACATGGTTTGTATGCCTGCGTGTGCAAGCGCATGTCTGAGTTAAGATGCGATGACATAGAATATTCAAATTTGGACATTACAACTTAAATGACTTTTCATAAAAATGAGTTTACTAATTCAAACATTTGATAAAACTATTTTAAAGATTCGAAGTTTTACACAAATTTAAGTCTTGAACAAGTCATTTGATATTAACCAATTGAGGATATTCATATTAAGTTACATTCAAGTTATTTCATTACAACAGCAAGCATTTTGTATCTGCATAGAACAGTACACTGCATGTAACAAGGCCAAACTTGAGGATAAAACAAGGTCACTTCATTTAATAGAGTTTGCAAATTACAGCAGTTTAACAAAAAGAGGAGGAAATTTCTAAGTAGAAAGAGTGTGTACATTATAATTCTTAAATGTTTATATAGGAATTGGATGAAAATAGTCTGTGTTCATTGATTGGTAAATGAAAATTCAACAAAGACCCCTATTTCAACTTCTTGCTGAAGTCTGAGAGTTGAAGAACGTGAATTCTGGCAATAGCTGCAGCTTCCTCTTTCTCTTGTGCAGTGTTGTAACCCCAATTCCCTGATCCAAACAGTCGCCATTAATAAAGTAAACTCAACATTATAAAAAGAAAAGGAAAGTGATAATACACAAAATAAAAATTGAGACAAAAATGAAGGAGGGTGCAGTAATTATATACAGAAAAAAGAACTACCTAGATACAAATTCCAATTGTCTAACTCAGGCTCTTTGATCACGTTTTTTAACGTAGCTAGCCGATCCTCAACAAAGCTGGTTAAAATAACTGGAATTAATTTCTTGAAGACCATCTTCGCAAATTCAAATAATTAGTCGTAACCAAATTGACATTAATTTACTGCTAATAGCAGCTCAGTATCTTACTGCAGTGTCAGCCCTTGGTGTTCTGGTCTCTTTTGAAGCTGCTTTAGAATTTCTACTTTAGGACTGTAGGTCAAATGAAAAAGAAATTCTTGTAAAAGAAAACAATAAAATTGAAATATAAATATTTTAACGCATAACTACAATTAAAGTTATCAAATACTAACCCAGTTCCAAGACCGTATATCCTTTCAGGTGGTATGGTTACTCCAGCAAGCTCTCGAAGTAAAGCATCGGCAAAGCGGCTCTGAAATAATGAACCAATTACTTCGTCCCATCTTATTTTTCTATAATTCTGGAAGAAAAACTCTAGTGCAAGAGGATTATTGTCACCCCTTGTTAGGGTAAAGAGAAACGTTTACCTGTTTTGTGGTGACAATGTACACCCTTGAGCTTGCAAATTTTAATGCATCAGAAACACCAGGATATATTCTATAGGCAAAGCATCACCGGTTAATAATTGGAAATGTCATTCATGGCATGGTCAAGGGACTTCAAATATTACTGCATAAAATGATTTATATGATGCTACAAATCTCAGGTTGGAACTTGGAAGCTACAAATATCCTGTTGGGACTTGGAAGCTACAAATAAAGCCATATCGAAAACCTGGATTTTGGTAATCCAGATTTGAAAAATAAAACTGTTTTTGTTGTCAAATCCAATCCATTTAATTGGTTTTATTTAATATGGTTTGCATATTAATAAGTCCAAACCATGAAGACATACAACAAAATATCTTACTCCCTCTGTTTCAAAATGACTGGATTGTCATTTTCACTTTTTTTCAATGTAGTAAAGATTACCTTTTTTTCAATTGTGCCTTTTACTTTTTACTATAGACACTATTTCCAATACATTAATAAGGTTAATTTTGTAAAAGTGTAGTATCTTATGACAATATTATTGCATTCCTTAATCTATGTGCAAAAACTGTAAATGACACTCATTTTGAAACGGAGGGAGTAATATATTTAATGTAACAGACCAATGACAATATCTAGTCTGAAGCATAGCTAGAACAAGAAGAGGAATACAAATTGATTCCTTCTACCATAAGACTTCCTTGAACAGAGAGGAAAATAATTGTTCAACCAAAATCCAAAAGAATCAAACACATGTCCAACTTCCCCAATCTAAAAGGATCTGCCACTCTCAGGTTAGGCAACTGGTTGAATTGGCCCAATTCAATTGGGTCAATAACATACGTCCAACCTTGCACTGAAAATTTTCATAAACTGAATATCTATGGCTTCATCTTTAGAAAGATATGTTCGCATAATGCTTTAGGTTTCTCATCATGCATCTAGTATACATTATAGCCAATGTTTTAAAAACTAAACTGGACGATTCAACTGGTTGAACCAAGAAATGACGCTATCTAAAGTTCGGTTATTTGAAAGGCTCAATCACGGTTTTGTCTCAGCTTGAACGGTTTATAGCCGATGAAACTTGTAGGTCTCTCCAGTTTGATGTATGTTTTGACTTTTAAAACATTGGTTATATAACAATTATAAAAAAATAAATTCTGCTGTCAAAAGATGATTGGAGTACCTGTTTGCGCCAATCCAAGTAGCAAAATCCTGCTCCAACCATTCATCTCTGACCTTTCCAAAAAGATCTATCAAAGCTTCCCTATCCTCACCCCATTCTTCCATAATAATCGGCTTCAACTTGGACCAATTCTCCAATATACCCTCAACTGCAAGCCCTTCTGCAACCTTGCACAAGAACATTGACATCACTCAACAGATTACAGAAGCAGATTCAAGGAAATAAGAAGCTTCATAAATTATAAACCTAGTATCAATTTTATGTGGTAATCAATGAGAAAACCTGAGAGGCATGTGCATTTTACCCACCGAAGATTTCCTGATGGAAGGTGTTCTAGTCTCTAGCAACAACCTCACAAGTAAAAGGTTTTCATATCCAGTTTCCACTACTGGTCGCACCTGACATGAACAACTGTATAAATTCATCTATAAAATATCGAGATCAAGTCCAGCCATTTGTCAATAATTTTTTTAAAAGGAAACACGTAGAACAATTACACAAATATTCATTAAACTCAGCAGTTTGAAGATCTGCACTGCAAACCTACGATCTCAACAACCAATAAAAATAAGTGCATGTAAAAATATTATCCTCAAATTCAGGCATCAAAATTTAAAAGACATCTCCATCATTCCAAATTGCCTCATTCAATAGTGAGTTAAGAGACACCAAGAATCTATTATAATCACTGTTTTAGACTGTCCGCAAAACTCACACATATAAAAACTCTCTTGGTGTCATTTATATTGAATTCAATACTTAAAATGAGGCCAGATCGCATCATTTTAAGTATTGAATTCATTCCCACTCTCGTACTACTTTTCATTCAGTAATTGACTTTGGCGTTCGAGTGCTAACGTTAAAGGTCCACCCCTTCTCCTCCTACCGGAAGCTTGTTCCATCGTACCAAAATCTCATTTCACTACTTCATTACACATTTCTGACTCGTGAACGGAACAATCACTAACTTACTAACTTTTGCCAGTAAAAAAATGTGTTATTTAAAGTACATAAACTAACCATAGAGTCAAACTAAATGCAAATTCAAGTTTATTCTGTGCTATATTTCTTATTTTGCCAATCAAAGTACAAAAACACCAATATAATAGCTAAACCAAATCAAAATACAGTAATATAAAATTCCATAATAACAACTGAAACTAAGTAAAATCATCCAGAGATTATTTACTATATGCATTTGGTCAACAATCCAATCTTCAGTGGTTGAATCCACCCCATCAAACAAACCAGGCCATCTCACTTTAGCAGCCTGCAAATTCGTCAAACAAAACAAACCATGAGCTGAATTCAGTACACTATATGAATTGCAAGAAGGATTACAAAAAACAAAAAAAGATTGAAAATTTAGAACATTCAAGATTAAAACCCCAAAATTGGTATGACTTTGAATTTTCAAAATTGTGGTTTATATGTGATTGAATGGAATCGAATTAAACCTTGAGAGCAGAGAGAGAGCTTTCTCCACAGCTATCACAGATGACTCCATCGAAGTCCAAAGCGTAAAGCTCCCCCATTTCAGTTACCTCCTTTTGGGTTTCAATGGAAATTGATTATTTCTGTGGCATCCAAACAGTGCCTTATTTTTCTTCGTTTCGGAGAATTGGCCACGTGTCTGTGTGGATAGATAATGGTTCTGTCGGGTCAAAATACCCGAACCATTTCAAAACCCATAACACGTTTATCTCCTCCCCTTAATTTCTTTTTTAGAAACTTTTGTTTAAAATTATTTATCTACACATTTTTTAAAATACATTTTTAATACTGTGGTATCAACTTTTTTTTAAGATAAAAAATTAATTTTAATTTATCTATAAATAGAAAACATGTTTACGAAACAGAGGATAGAATTTGTATAACAAGTCATCTTAATAATGGTCACACATTTGGCTAAAGAGAAATTTTGTTAGAACATAGTTTATTTCTACATCTTAGAAATAGTTTTGATGATAACAAACACATGATATATATAAAGAAAAAATATGGTCTCTAATAAAATATTTTAATATATAGAGAAGTTCTGATAAAAGAGCATAAAAGATGATGAGAAAATTGCGTTTTAAAGCTCTGATTAGACAAAGCGTACAGACTTAGAATCAAATCTATGAAACACGCTCAATAGAAGAAGTTCTGATGTTATAACTTCTGAAGCACCAAAGCTGCAAGACTAAATTTTGATACTCTGATAAGTAAATATTTTGAAAGTGCAAAGAAGATTCAACGTGTTTGTCTCATCCAAGTTCTAATCATATAAATATCAAGAAATTCTGAGGATCTAAAGTCTCAACGATAATATTCTCATTCTAATAAGATTTCAAAGAAGTAAAGTTCTGATGTGTTACAATTCATTCATTACAAATCAAAGAGTAACGGCTGGAACAAAACAAGATATGTAATTTTGGAAATGCATTAACAACACTTTATCAACCTTCCGAATTCATCTTCTCATGTCTCATATGTCGCGCTTATATAAAGGAGTCCTAAAGATATGATGAAATACACTTTTGCGCATACAAAGATATATCTTCACTAGCTCTCTCTTGTGCTTTAATCTTATGTATAAATCACAGTTGTGATATAGTTTTTTCTAGAAACACCATTGTACACATTATTTATTTATATTTTGTAATACCTTGAGAAACCAAGTTGTGGTTTAGTCTCAAGAAGATATTGACGGTAGTCATTGTATTTGTGTAATCAAAGTTTTTGATTAGTGGATTAAGACCTCGTTCGAGAGAGACGAAATCACCTTGGCGGGTGGATTGGAGTAGTTTTATTTCAAATGAACCAGGATAACCAAACGTGTCTTACTGTTTTAATTTTTGAAAACTCCAATTCAAACCCCTTTTCTTGTGTTTTTTTATCATTCAATTGACATCAGAGCGCCTGGTTCTGGGTGCTAACACTTAACCGTGTCAGAAAAAGACCCTAGCAAGAAAAACATTATGGTGGGACCAAGTCAGATTATCAGCAATGATAACTATGATGAGAAAGACAGAATCAGCGACAAACCTCCAATCTTTGATGGTGAGAACTTCAATTACTGGAAAGGCAGAATCAATTTTTTTTCTAGCTCATGACGTTGATCTCTGGGATATGGTAACTGATGGATACATTCATCCAGTTGACGAAAGCGGTCAGAAGTTCGACAAAAAGAAAATGACATATCAACAAAATAAAGAATTCAGAAATCATCACAAGGCCAGAACAATCCTTTTGAGTGTTATCTCGTACACTGAGTATAAGAAGATCACGAACAGAGAATCAACTAAGAACATGTTTGACTTTCTAAGAATGATGCATGAAGGCAACATGCAACTCAAAGAGACCAAAGTTCTTGCACTCATTCAGAAGTATGAGGCCTTCAAAATGGAAGAAGATGAAACAGTTGAGATAATGTTCTCAAGGTTTCAAATTCTGGTTGTTGGACTAAAAGTTTTGGACAAAGGGTACTCAATAGTAGATCATGTAAAGAAAATTATCAGAAGCTTATCTAAGAAATGAAGACCCATGATCACAACCTTAAAACTAGCCAAAGATCTGAATAAAATATCTCTTGAAGAACTTATCAGCTCTTTGAGAAGTCATGAGATAGAACTAGAAGAAGATGAGCTCCAGAAGGAAGGTAAGTCTCTTTCCCTTAAATCTAATAAAAAATATGAAACTAAAGTTTTTCAGACAAAAGAAGAAAACTCTAGTGGATCCTCATCAGAAGAAGACGAACTATCTCTTCTCTCCATAAGACTCCATCGGCTATAGAAGCACAGACAGCGGAAATTTAGAAACCCCAGAAGAACAGGAAATCACTCTAAATCGTCCTCTAGATATATAAAATCTAGTAACAAAGATGTTATATGCTAAGAATACAAAAAGCTAGGTCACTACAAAAGCGATTACCCAAATCTTTAGAAAGAAAATCCTAAGAAGAATTTCTCCAAAGAAAAGAAGATGATGAACTCGGAATCTCCTGAAGCTGAAATAGAATCAGAAGATGAACGAGCCAATATAGCTTTAATGGCCAACATATCAGAAGATACAGATACATCAGAATTTGAATCAGATTCAGAAGAGGTATTTTAAAAATTCACTAG
This sequence comes from Vicia faba, assembly GCA_948472305.1. NCBI lineage: Eukaryota > Viridiplantae > Streptophyta > Magnoliopsida > Fabales > Fabaceae > Vicia > Vicia faba. Next base: position 430,911,165 of record OX451740.1, on the reverse strand, counting down.
ATCTCAATTAGAAGAAAGCCTGTCTAAAATTCTTGAAAGATATCAACAACTTCGAGTCAAATACAAGAACCAGAAATGCGCTCTTGTATCTGAAACTGAAGAAACTAGGAAACAAAAAATAGAAAACTCTAGGCTAAAAGAAATCAATTTTAAACTTAAAATGAATTACAAAAAGCTCAGAAAGAAATTGTTTCAGAAGTTTTAAATAGTTCTGATAACATCATAAAAGAATATGATCACAGTTTCAAAAAATTCCTAGCTACAAATATAGATAGAAGTAAGATGACTTCAATGATCTATGGAGTTAGCAGAAACGGCAGAAAAGATGTAGGATATGTGAAACCAAAAGGAGAAGAATCATATAAACCAGAAAGTTGATGATATAGTTATAAAACACGTACCTTTAAACTTACACTTTACATATGGACACCCACACGATATAAAATATACTAGTAATTCTTACTCTGCGAAACCAAAATTCAAACAGAATTTTGGAAACTCTAACAAACAAGGACCTAAAAAGATATGGGTACCTAAAGATAAAATCGTCTATGTTACAAATATCTTTAACAACAAAGTTGAAACATCAATCTTGGTACTTGAACTCTGGATGCTCTCGGCACATGACAGAAATAAAGCATATGTTCCAAAGCCTGGAGCTTAAATCTGGAGGATACGTAGGTTTTAGAGGAAATCGAAAAGGAAATATTATTGGCTCTGGAACCATTGGTAATGGTACACTTCCATCTATAACTAATGTTCTGCTAGTAGATAGATTAACGCATAACATGTTATCCATAAGTCAATTAAGTGATATCGATTATGATATAATCTTTAATCAAAAGTCATGTAAAGCAGTTAGTCAGAAAGATGGATCTATACTTTTTAATGGTAAGAGAAAGAACGACATTTATAAAATAAAACTTTCTGAACTAAAAAGTCGGAATGTAAAATTCCTTATGTCTATTAACGATGAGTAATGGGCCTGACGCAGAAGATTGGGGCATGCTAGTATAAGAAGAATATCTCAGATTAACAAACTCAATCTGGTCAAAGGATTTTCTAACTTAAAGTTCAGCTCAGATGCTCTGTGTGAAGCATGTCAAAAGGGAAGTTTGCAAAACCTTCTTTCAAATCAAAAAATGTTGTTTCTAACTCTAGACCATTAGAACTTCTGCATATAGATATGTTTGGACCAGCGAAAACTACATTCATCAGCGGCAAGAAGTATGGATTAATGATTATAGATGACTATAGTAGATGGACATGGGTAAAGATCTTAAGACACAAGGACGGGTCACACTCTGTGTTCACTACCTTTCGTAACCAAGTTCAAAATGAAAAAGAGTTTAGAATTGTTAAAGTTGGAAGTGATCATGTTGGGGAATTTGAAAACAAAAGCTTTAAATTTTTTATTAATGAGAATGACATTTCTCATGATCTCTCTTATCCTAGAACTCCTCAACAAAATAGAATTGTAGAACGAAAGAATAGAACTTTACAAGAAATGGCCAGAACCATGATCAACAAGACTAACATAGCTAAAAACTTCTGGGCAGAAGCAGTTAACACCGCGTGTTATATTCAGAATAGAATCTCAATAAGACCTATTCTTGAAAAGACTCCATATGAACTGTGGAAGAACACAAAGCCAAATATCTCTTATTTCCATCCATTTGGATGTACTTGTTTTATATTGAACACTAAAGAACATCTGAATAGGTTTTCTTCTAAGGCACAAAAGTTTTTTATGTTAGGATACTCTAAACGCTCAAAAGTTTATAGAGTATATAACACAGAAACACGAATTGTGGAAGAGTGTCAGATTTGATGATAAGCTTGGCTTTCAAAAGTCAAAGCAGGGTAAATTTTTTGTAGATATAGAAATTCAAATTACAGGTACTAAAGACATATCTTCAAAAAATAAAAGTTCAAAACTCCAGCCAAATACAGAAGAAGACACACAAATACTACAACAGCTTATGAAGAATCCATCCAGAAGTAGCTTAGCACATCCTGAAAACATGATTCTGGGAAAGAAAGATGATCCAATAAAAACAAGATCTACATTCATAAATACTGAAGAATCTCTTATGGGATTAGTGTTTATGATTGAGCCAACTTCCATAGATGAAGCACTTCTAGGTAATGATTAGATCCTTGCAATGCAGGAAGAACTAAATCAATTTACCAGAAACGATGTGTGGGATTTAGTCCCTAAACCAAAAGGCTTCAACATCATTTAAACCAAATGGGTCTTCAGAAATGAGCTAAGTAAGCAAGGAGAAGTTTTCAGAAACAAAGCACAACTGGTTGCACAAGGTTATAGTCAATAAGAAGGGATAGACTATACAGAAACCTTTACTCCAATCGCTGGGTTGGAATCTATCAGACTATTAATTTCATTTTCTATAAATAATGGCATCACTCATTATCAGATGGATGTCAAAAGTGTTTTTCTAAATGGTTATTGATCATTGGTTTTTACACAGGAATTTAGCCTTTATTTTAGTTATTATTTCTTCTAATTGACAGGTGTTTTGTTTCATATTACCGCATTTTATCCTTTGGTTTTATGTTTCAGTGATTTCTGGTTCAACAGAATAAAACAGGACAAATCAGGGCAGTAAAGTGCAGTATTCAGAGTTCCATGAAAAAATGCTTCAGAAGCCCTGACACGGGTGGCCGTGTCACCTGACACGGGCCGTGTCAGGGGGAAGACTTAGCAAGGAGGCAAGCTAGAAGGCGAAACGGGCGCCCGTGTCAATTCAGTTGGAACCAAAAACGTGCAAGAGCAAATCACAGATGCTGACACGGGTGCCCGTGTCCGATGACACGACCCATGTCATCCTAGGCGCTGGAAATTCCAATTTTGAGTTTTTGTTGTAGTCTTGGATCATTAAGGATACTTTGGACATTTTCATTGTTGGGGTATGACCTAAAACTATAAAAACCTATTTGTGAGAAGAAGAAAGGGACTTTTGAACGAGAGAAGAATTGCACGATCTAAGACTGGAGATTCAGAAGAGCTTTGGGAACAGAGTATTCTTCATGTGTGATAGCTATTAAAGATCGAAGATTCCAAACTTATTGTAATATCTACATCTAATATCTATGTTATTTTACTTTTGAATATTATGTGCAGCTAAACCCTCCAATGTTAGGGGATGTCCCTGATTTGCAATGTCAAGAATACTAATCTCTTTGTTTTATTCAATATAACAATTTTTATGCATCAATTTGATTGTTTAGAAGAACTTATAGTTTTATCCTATGAGACCATAGGGTTTCACTGTTTTTTAACACATTAGAGTCGGACGATCGTGTTAAGGTTTCCTAGATAATGATAGTATAGATTATTTCACCTAGGACTAGGGAAATCCTATGATTACCATAACAGTTCTTGATAATTGAATGCTTAACCTCAGAATTAATTTGAATGGACATTGAAATTAGGGTAAAAGGTTAAAGGTTTTTCACTAAGAACTTATGGAAAGATAATCTTAAGAATCAATAATTGAGATTGATGAACTTGTTGAAAAGATCAAAGAGTGAAGGTTATTTCAGGGTAAATCATACATTCCCCCTAGCATATTTTTATTAAAAAGTCAAAAGCCATTTTTTACTTTCTAATCTTTTACGTATGCGCAAGGATTTATCCAACCAAACCAAAACTATTATTTTTGTTTAATTGAATTAATAATAAATCTCAGTATTTTTTACATAGTCCTCGAGATCGATCTTTAGGGAAAATCCCATTATTACTACATCGGTGAAAATAGTACTGTGATACGGTGGGGAGAACTGACTGTTTTTTAGAAATGTTGGTTTGCGTTTTGCGTTTGTTTTCGCAAAATGTTGCGGTAAGCAAGAGTCGCCACCAACTTTTATTTTATCCAACAAGGAAAGGAAAAAAAGCACAGAAAAATTCCTTTTTTGAGACATTTCTCGGGTTCGGGGGGTAGATTATAGAAAGGGAAGGTATTAGCACTCTTTCTATCCGTGGTTATCCACGGGCTCTTAGGTACTTTCTCATATTGTTTTCAAAATTGCTTTCTTTGTGCTTGTGGGTTTGAAAAAGTTTTTGTTTTGAAACTTCGATTTAACTCTTGCTTCTGTCCTCAAGAGTATATGAAGTGTTTTTGAAAACTTTGTTCGAAAAGTGTAAGTGTGAAAAAGATTTTGTTTTTTGAAAGAGAAAGTACTTAAGAACCATCTATCTACTCGAAAAAGGGAATCGTTATATGCTATCTTCCTTTAGACAATGCTATCCTACTATTGATGAGTAGGCAGCGTCATCGTTGGAGTTTTAAGGGTCAATTCAAATTTAGGGACTTACGGTCACCAAAGCAATGTTAGGACGCCTTAGCGGTAACCCTAATGTCTTAGGTCATTTGTTTTGAGGCAACAATATTTGAGGCAACCATTTTGAGGTGACTATGATCTTTGGACAAGAGGGCGACCTCTAAAGTGACATATACTTAATGACTGCGTACGAAGGAAACCAAATGGGGTGTACCCTAAGAGTGCGCATGTGCGAGTGTGTCGTTTTCAGTTAATTTTATCTTTGTACATGTTAATGGTGATCTATGTTGATTTTAGGTTGAAACATTCGATCTTGTCATGCATACCTATTATCAAACATCTAACAGTTATATTTTATGGAAAATAAATTGCGGAAATTAAATTACAAGGCGTCGGGTATTTACATCGCCAAAGACAAACCCTTTAAAAATAAATAAAGCGATAAAAAATAAATAAAGGTCCTATTTACTATTACAACCCGGAATCAGATACATAATAGGGTAAAGAAAGTAAATCGCATGCGGGAAATTAAATCGAGCACAAAGTAGGGTTTTGACCCTTTTGGATTAAAGAAAATATTTTTTTTTGTTTTTATTTTAAGAAAGAAACTATCCTAAATTAATTATTAAATTAAATTGAATAAACTAATTAATGAAAATAAATTATTTTTTGGGTTTTTGATTATTTAAAGAAAGAAAAATAAAATAATTAAGTTAGTAATTAAAACCTAATTATGTCTAGTTAATTTTAATTAATTACAAAAATGTTAAAGTTATTCTAATTAAAACTCTAAATCAATTTAATTAGTATTTATTAATAAAAATAAAAGTTAAAGTTATATTGAATAAAAATATTTTTTGTGATTTTATTTTATAAAAGAAAAGAATTTTTCAATTGGTTAGAAATTAAATAAAACAATAAAAACAATTATTTAAAACAAAATAAGTAAATAAGAGAGAAAAGAGGTTTGGGCCTGAATTTTGTGGTGCATATAGCAATGCTGAGGCCCATTTGCATTGGCCCTTGTTGACTTTTTGGATTCCATGCACGCACGTGGACTTTGCCTATGGTGGATGTTCAGATCATGGCCACCAGATCTGGCCTTTGGCCATCTGGTCGTTGGATAGATGATAGTGCACGACGCGCTGCATGCTTGGACGTACATGTGATTACCTGAAGAAGGAAAATAACAAAGAAAGTGGGGGACCTGGGATTCGAACCCAGGTCCTGGGAGTGATATGCTTGCACGCTTGCCACTGCACTGCTTTGATTCTATTGTTAATAAAATACAAAGAAATTATAATATAAACAAAACAAATTATATGCCAGAAAATCAAAATGCGCAAAAATTAATTTGAATTGGCCAATGGGAGAACGACAGCAAATCCTGAAAATATTACATGCGGATTTAGATCCGCAGCTAAATACGCAAGCTTGCTCTAAAATCTCCCCTAGGCCACATAAATCAATTCCAAAAACATGGTTGAGTTCGCCATGGCTTCCTGATTAACATTATGTCCTTCTTGAGTCCTGATTTTTCCTGAAAAAGAAAGCCCTAAAAACAAACACGCAACCCTAGCTATGATGTTTTGGGGTTACAGCGCCTATAAACCAAATTGAATAATGCAAAAAGTTTACAAATGTCATGAGGGTTACGAATATGCAAGCAATTTGTTCAAATGATGCAAGAATAACGAATCACGAATTCAAGAACCAATGTGATTTTCGTGATACTTATAGTGCTTTGTGGTATGTGAGAACGCTTGCTCTTGATCCAGGAAGGTTGAGTGAACACCCAGGAAGCGATTGGGATAGCTTTTGGCTTCTGAAAACGCATCTTGTTATGATCTCGAATTCAAGCTTTTTACCACTTTTTCAAACTTTTGTCCTGCCTCTTCTTGCAGCCTCCAACCATTATTTTCGTGCCTTTGCCTTCGTTATGTAATGTATATTGCATTAGGGTAAGAAACTTGGTACAAATCTCTCTAAATCAATGCTCATGAATTGGATTTGATTCCACCATTACAACCTTCCAAATTTGGCCTAAATCATATCTTCTTGTAACTAATGCACTTGATGCGAATTTGACTCACATAATAGTTGTATTCAAAGCCTAAATCAACCAAAAAATCATGAGTTATAAATACTTTTGATTTTATATGATTTTATTTGATTTAAAATGAATAAATTCAATTAAAAATCAAATTAAATAATAAAAATAAGATATGGGCTCATGGATGAAGCTAGGACATTTGGACAATGATGCAAGCTCAAATCAAGTGGAAAAGAATGGGCCCATTTGACAAAATTTGAAGTTTTGGGGATAGTTGACTTTTGGCAATTTTGCAAAAATGTCCAACTTCAACAATGCATAACTTCTTCAATTTTGAACTTTTGGAAATGTTCTTGGACTTTTTAGAAATCTTGAGATGTCCTATAACCAACCCTTTTTGTCTCATCTCATTTTGATGTTCCGTTCTCAATTTATAAGCTTTGGCAAAAAAGGTGTTTTTGTTGACTTTCAAAAATGACCTATAATGTCCAAATTTATAACTTCTTGTGAGTGCATTTTCTGATCTTGGGGTATGAATATGGATTGTAGTAAATTGTATCCTCTTCAAAATTAGCTTTGGATGGGTCATTTCTCATAAAGTATGAGAAAGTTATGCTTGGTCAAAGTTGAGTTGACTTTTCCTACAAAACCCTAATTTAACAACTTTTGAGTCTTGATGAATTTTGAGCAATCCTTGATGAATCATGATCAACCCTTGATCAAATGATGAAATATCCTTCAAAATGAGAATTTTGACAAAAAATCTTGAAGTTTGACTGTATTTAGGTCACAGTTGACTTTTGCCCTAGCACAGTCGATTTTTGGACCTTTTGAGCAATTGACTGGGCAAACTTCCTCTGCAAGGCTTGAAACTTGGCACGGATGACCTTGAGAACATATTAGGACATTGGGGGAGAACTTGAGGTCATTTGGACTCAAATATCTTGATGCAACACAAAACCCTAATTTGGGGTTGACTGCCTTAGGAGATGACTTGTCTGACCCACTCTTGAGCAACCTTGAGCCACTGGAGATTTTTCTTGAAATGTTTTGATGAATATGAGAGGGAAAATTTTGGGTACAACAGCTGCCCCTATTCAATATTCTTAAACCTGAGGATGTAGATTGGCTTTCGTGATCCGAAGGTGGAAGATGATTGAACACTAGAGTGCCCAGAAATTTGCACTCGCATGAAGTGGTATCAGCCTTGTGATTTCGGGAACGGACTTACAGATGCCATTTGGAGATTGTTGACAGGAGGATTGGCTTACATATGCCATCTTTAGGAGCATCGATCGCATAAGAGATTCCTTAGCGAGAACTTGCATACTTGTTGTTGTGGAAGATTCCGCTGGGGAAGCCTGGTTTTTATTGAGATTTAGGACTGTCTGGTCTTCAACAGAGTGTAATTCTGTTAAGATTTAGAACTTGTCAGTAATTCAATTGGGGGGGGGGGGAACATCTTCATCAAAATCTAGGAGTTGTCTGGTCTTCAACGTAGTATACCGTTGAGATTGTAGAACTCGTCCACACTATGACGGAGGAAAACATCTTCATCAAGATCTAGGAACTGTCTGGTCTTCAACGTAGTATACCGTTGAGATTGTAGAACTCGTCCACACTATGACGGAGGAAAACATCTTCATCAAGATCTAGGAACTGTCTGGTCTTCAACGTAGTATACCGTTGAGATTGTAGAACTTGTCCACACTATGACGGAGGAAAATATCTTCATCAAGATCTAGGAACTGTCTGGTCTTCAACGTAGTATACCGTTGAGATTGTAGAACTCGTCCACACTATGACGGAGGAAAACATCTTCATCAAGATCTAGGAACTGTCTGGTCTTCAACGTAGTATACCGTTGAGATTGTAGAACTCGTCCACACTATGACGGAGGAAAACATCTTCATCAAGATCTAGGAACTGTCTGGTCTTCAATGTAGTATACCGTTGAGATTGTAGAACTTGTCCATACTATGACGGAGGAAAATATCTTCATCAAGATCTAGGAACTGTCTGGTCTTCAACGTAGTATACCGTTGAGATTGTAGAACTCATCCACACTATGACGGAGGAAAACATCTTCATCAAGATCTAGGAACTGTCTGGTCTTCAACGTAGTATACCGTTGAGATTTTAGAACTCGTCCACACTATGACGGAGGAAAACATCTTCATCAAGATCTAGGAATTGTCTGGTCTTCAACGTAGTATACCATTGAGATTGTAGAACTCGTCCACACTATGACGGAGGAAAACATCTTCATCAAGATCTAGGAACTGTTTGGTCTTCAACGTAGTATACCGTTGAGATTGTAGAACTCGTCCACACTGTGACGGAGGAAAGCATCTTCATCAAGATCTAGGAACTGTCTGGTCTTCAACGTAGTATACCGTTGAGATTGTAGAACTCGTCCACACTATGACGGAGGAAAATTGTCGAGATTGAGAACCTTATCTGAAATTCAACCGAGGATAATTCAGTTGAGATTTAAGAAACGGTCAGGTCTTCGACTGAGCTGAGAACTTAACTGCATCCTTCCTGAAAGGTAAAGGTCAGTCATATGTAATGCATGATATGGATCAAGCAATGATGTTCTCAAAATAAATGAGATTGTGTTGTATGATGCGTATATGCATGTATCATGATATGTGAGAATATGATGTTTGTAGCTAGGGAAAATAAATCCCGGATAGCTGCTGGAGAATAGAGTTGAATTCTTCGTTTCCGTTGAGGGTAGCGAATGAAGATGATTGTGAGAATAAACCTGCAGGAGAGAATAACTCCGTTGAGGAATAAACTGATGAGGAGATTACTCTGTGGAGAAGAGATACTCTGTTGAGGATTCCACTGATAAATTCCGCTGGGGATGAATTATTGTTGCTGGTGGTACAGAATCCTGTTGGGGATTGAATTCCTGTTTGTGAAGGGAAAGAACTCTGTTGGGGATGATCTTTCAGTTGCTGCTTCACTGGGGATAACCTTTTAGGCTCTAATGGGGATAATCCTTTGAGCTTTGCTGGGGACAATCTTCCTTTGAACTCGGATGGGGATATTTATTTTTATACTCCGTCGGGGACGAACTTCTAGAGTCTACTGGGGATGATTCTTCAAATTCCACTGGGGAAGCTTTTTCAGACTGCGTTGAGAAACATTTTAACTCCACTGGGGATATCTTGTATTCTACCGGGGATATTCTTATACTCCGTTGGGGAATATTAAGATTGTCGGGGATATTAAGCCTTTTCAGTGTTGATGGTAGATAAACTCTGCTCGGGGAGAATATTACCGATTCATTCACAGTTGCAAGTCTCAGTTGGGGCGAGCTATCATTACTGTCTTACTCTACGGGGAGTGAATGTTACTGGGACGCGTGCTAAGGATATGACGATGGCTTGCATCGAGACTTTTTTGCCCCTGTTTCTGCAGGAGAAGGTGCCTGCGGAGGCCCTGTGGATCGAGTATTATCCCCACCTATGAGGTGCTTGGTATCTTTCGGTCAAAATGACAAGTCTTCTTCTGGTAGGCAAGTGATGAGATAACGATACATAGTCATACGCTTTAATCCCTAACTTTTGCTTGGACTGTCTTTTCAGATTTTCAGTCCACCGGGATACCCTTTTTTGCCCAAGCCGCCCTTTCAAGTTTTCGACTTGCCGGGTGTACAGATTTTTTCATTTTCATCCCTTATTGTTGCCCGAACCCTTTTGGTTCGCCGGGAATCCCTTATTTTTGCCTAGGCCACTCAACCTAGCGGGTCCTTGATCATGCGCAGTATTTTCTGACTATGTCCATGCTCTCAAGATGTAGGGAATTGTCACTGTTAATAGCGTTGTGTTTCCACGATTCTAGAAGATGTTTGTCTGATCGTGCAAGATTCGTTGCTGGAATTCATGTCCAATGCCCTAAGCGATTCAGAGGGAGATTTTCCCCTGGCTATTTGGCATCCCTGAGAGATTCCTTGAATCTTGACTTAACCGACCCAGATGATGGATAATGATCATGTATGTCCCTTGGTTGGAAGTGTTTTTTCCACTTGAGGTGACCCTTTTAATTGAGAAGGTTTTTGTTCACTAGATATTCGTCGTGCGAATTTCTCTGTTGTTTGAACAAATAGTCATATGCAAACAATGTTATTTTAAGAATGCAAAGCTTATGTTTGTCTTGAAGTTTTTGAAAATGCATTTTTTCAGTAAGATAGGAAAATTTTGTAAAATGTGACGTCAACTCAAGATTTACAGCAAGCCCTACAGGAGTCAGGATACCTTTTGTAACAATATGCTTTCGGACTAACCCATGCTTCAGCTAGGACTTTTTAAGGGTTATAACGTGGCCTGGTTCACGGTTCAAGAAACAAAGGATAAAGGCTCAAAATGTATTTGTACCCACCCGTTCTTCGTGATGTTCTTCGATCCTAAACTCAGTTAATTGTGCATTTAGACCCCATTTGAGTCTTTGCTCTGATATTCCAGTGATGATTCAGATACTGACAGTTTATTTTGAACATGCAGTCATTTTGTTGAGAGCTTGTGGGATCTCTTTCTTTTTTATTTTATTATCCCTGTCTTTTGCCTGAATTGTTTCTTTTTGTGATTACAGTCAGCGGGATGCCCCAGTTTTTTTCTTAAGTCTCCTTCACATGTTTTGACTTAATGGGCTTTTATTTTGAGAGATAATGACTGTCTGTCCTTACGATTATACGGAACCAACACCGTCTTTTGTTTCGGAAGGACTTCTTTGATGCCATTCATTGTGCACCTGGATCAACTGAGAAAACTACCCTGCCCCAGGTTATAATTAAGGGTTTTTAATTTGTGAAAAGAAAAACTCCAACTTTTTTGGCTCAAAGGGGTTGACTAGGGATTATCTTCCTTATAACTCCACTGTTTAGGATTTGAAACAATGCATGTATCTCGTCAACAGGGTCTATTCAAAAGCATACTGTAGAGATTTTGATATCATTTTCGTCATCCTCCCTCTAAAGGCTTAGAATTTTTTAATCGAGAGTTGATCATCACAAAAAATGAAAGCAATTTGAATATAGTGAAATACGAATGGGTTGATTCAAAACAGACATGTGTAATGCATTAATAAAGTAATAAAGTTTGACATGAATAAATGTTCGAACAATCAAAAGAAAATTACAACTTGAAAATTCTAATGAACAAAAAGTCTTCTCGTCTCAATACTTGTCACTTCAAATGGTGAACCTTGGGGGAATGGCAAAAGAATTCAATCTGACCATCTTGTGTGAGTTCCAATGCTCCTTCATCAATCAGGTCTTGAATTTTGTTGCTCAACGCCCAACATATGTTAGTATCATGCCCCGAGCTGTTAGAGTGATATGCACACCTTGCATCAGGATTGTACCTTGGGGAGGCTATGTTGGGATTCTTAGGAGGGTCCCTTAAGGTCACCAGATTCAATCTCAACAGATGTTGTAAAGCCTGAGACAACGACATGTTGAGCTTGGTAAATTGCCTCTTGGGCATATTTGGCTTACTCTGATCAACCCGTTGTTTATGGCAAGGTTGTTGTTGGACCCGTGAGGTAGTAGCAACTTGGAGAGGTCTATTCTTCATTAAACCAAACCTTTGACTTCTCGGAAGTTGATTAATGACTTGGTCCCCGGCCTTGACTGTTTTCTTCATGTTGTTGTATCTGTCTTGACGAAGCTGGTTGATAATGGTTCTCAACTCTTCTTGTTTCCGAGCTAAGCCTTGGATAAGAGCCATCTGCCCCAGCAACTGGGTTTTCATGGCACTGAACTCAGCTTGCAGTTGTTCTAGCCGTTCGTCCTTATTGTCTTCAGGACTTTTCTTGACCAAGTTCCCCACGAGGAGTGTTTTCAACTCTTCCTGCCCCTTAGATAGGTTTAGGAATACGTCACTGAATTGAGCTTCTCGAGTTTGAAGATCTTGGTTATCTGGTTGGAAAGCCATTGCTGAAATAAATAGCGAGAACATGAGAGACTTGTACTGGGAGACCTGTTATGCAATGATATGTATGATATATGTATGCAATGTTTTTAAGGATTTCGCGGGGTAAACAAGAAACTTGTTAGAATTTAAATTTCGCAGCTTTGATTGAAGAAACTTCATGTTGTTAAGAGTCCTTCTTCAAGTGTCAAGCTCACCATATCGAGTGGGTCATAGCCACTGACTCAAGTTATCGTGTTTTGATTTATATACGACATTGGCTAGAGGAAAATAAATCCCCTTTGTCCCTTGCTAGACATTTGATTTACCATGACCTGCATCACAAACCTTTGAGATCCTTGAAATGGTTAAGGAAATGTTAAGGCATGATGTTATGATGTGTATGCTATGCGTTTAAGCAAAAATGTGAGGTGATGTAAGTAAACCCTGCAATAAATCCAAATTATTGGATAAGGAATGTAAACAAAACCCGCAAGGAACTCATGTTGTCAGATAACAAGAATGTGCAAGTAGTTCAAGTTTGAAGGCACACAAGTCACACAAATAGCCTTAAGTTTAGGCTGGCATGGAGTTTAGGTATTGCCCTCTTTCAGTTTAGTTGGTTCAACCTATCCTAGAAATAGTAACCGGGTTCTAGAGGATCTCAATATCACAGACCACCCTCGATCGATCATAATTCCAGTTTAGCAACCTTTTCTTGCGGCCGGAATCATCACGAGAGTTTGGTCTCAATGAGTGTAGCATACTGCTATTGTTCTATGGCCAAGTTGGTCAATTTAAAGGTTCTAAGGTCAGTTGGTGCTTAATGACCCCTTAGCAGACCCATATTCTCCTCGTTGCGCCACAAGGGATATCGGTACATACTAAAGTGCCACACCAACATAGCTACTGCTTCAACCGTATCGGTCTACGCGGTACAGTTCCCTCACAGTTTATTGTTACTTACCTAAAGGGTATCTCCCAGATCTGGGTTAGGATCTATAGTAACTCCGATACAAGCCCACAAATATAAAGCATATAAGTCAAGCAATTGAAAACAAATATGAACTATTCCTAAGGTACACCCCACTTATAAGTGTCCCCAGCAGAGTCGTCAGTTCTGTGATACGGTGGGAAAGAACTGACTGTTTTTTAGAAATAGTGGTTTGCATTTTGCGTTTGTTTTCGCAAAATGTCGCGGTAAGCAAGAGTCGCCACCGACTTTTATTTTATCCAACAAGGGAAGGAAAAAAAGCACAGAAAAATTCCTTTTTTGAGACATTTCTCGGGTTCGGGGGGTAGATTATAGAAAGGGAAGGTATTAGCACCCTTTCTATCCGTGGTTATCCACGGGCTCTTAGGTACTTGCTCATATTGTTTTCAAAATTGCTTTCTTTGTGCTTGTGGGTTTGAAAAAGTTTTTGTTTTGAAACTTCGATTTAACTCTTGCTTCTGTCCTCAAGAGTATATGAAGTGTTTTTGAAAACTTTGTTCGAAAAGTGTAAGTGTGAAAAAGATTTTGTTATTTGAAAGAGCAAGTACTTAAGAACCATCTATCTACTCAAAAAAGGGAATCGTTTTATTCTATCTTCCTTTAGACAATGCTATCCTACTATTGATGAGTAGGCAGCATCGTCGTTGGAGTTTTAAGGGTCAATTCAAATTTAGGGACTTACGGTCACCAAAGCAATGTTAGGACGCCTTAGCGGTAACCCTAATGTCTTAGATCATTTGTTTTGAGGCAACAATATCCGAGACAACTGTTTCGAGGCGAATATGATCTTTGGACAAGAGGGCAACCTCTAAAGTGACCTATACTTAATGACCGCGTACGAAGGCAACCAAATGGGGTGTACCCTCAGAGTACGCATGTGCGAGTGTGTCGTTTTCAGTTAATTTTATCTTTGTACATGTTAATGGTGATCTATGTTGATTTTATGTTGAAACATTCGATCTTGTCGTGCATACCTATTATCAAACATCTAACAGTTATATTTTGAGGAAAATAAATTGCGGAAATTAAATTACAAGGCGTCGGGTATTTACATCGCCAAAGACAAACCCTTTAAAAATAAATAAAGCGATAAAAAATAAATAAAGGTCCTATTTACTATTACAAACCGGAATCAGATACATAATAGGGTAAAGAAAGTAAATCGCATGCGGGAAATTAAATCGAGCGCAAAGTAGGGTTTTGACCCTTTTGGATTAAAGAAAAGATTTTTTTTTGTTTTTATTTTAAGAAAGAAACTATCCTAAATTAATTATTAAATTAAATTGAATAAACTAATTAATGAAAATAAATTATTTTTTGGGTTTTTGATTATTTAAAGAAAGAAAAATAAAATAATTAAGTTAGTAATTAAAACCTAATTATGTTTAGTTAATTTTAATTATTTACAAAAATGTTAAAGTTATTCTAATTAAAACTCTAAATCAATTTAATTAGTATTTATTAATAAAAATAAAAGTTAAATTTATATTGAATAAAAATATTTTTTGTGATTTTATTTTATAAAAGAAAAGAATTTTTCAATTGGTTAGAAATTAAATAAAACAATAAAAACAATTATTTAAAACAAAATAAGTAAATAAGAGAGAAAAGAGGTTTGGGCCTGAATTTTGTGGTGCATATAGCAATGCTGAGGCCCATTTGCATTGGCCCTGGTTGACTTTTTGGATTCCATGCACGCACGTGGACTTTGCCTATGGTGGACGTTCAGATCTTGGCCACCAGATCTGGCCTTTGGCCATCTGGCCATTGGATAAATGATAGTGCACGATGCGCTGCATGCTTGGACGTACATGTGATTACCTGAAGAAGGAAAATAACAAAGAAAGTGGGGGACCTGGGATTCGAACCCAGGTCCTGAAAGTGATATGCTTGCACGCTTGCCACTGCACTGCTTTGATTCTATTGTTAGTAAAATACAAAGAAATTATAATATAAACAAAACAAATTATATGCCAGAAAATAAAAATGCGCAAAAACTAATTTGAATTGGCCAATGGGAGAACGACAGCTCGTCGTCTTCTACCTCCAAATCCTGAAAATATTACATGCGGATTTAGATCCGCAGCTAAATACGCAAGCTTGCTCTAAAATCTCCCCTAGGCCACATAAATCAATTCCAAAAACATGGTTGAGTTCGCCTTGGCTTCCTGATTAACATTATGTCCTTCTTGAGTCCTGATTTTTCCTGAAAAAGAAAGCCCTAAAAACAAACACGCAACCCTAGCTATGGTGTTTTAGGGTTACAGCGCCTATAAACCAAATTGAATAATGCAAAAAGTTTACAAATGTCATGAGGGTTACGAATATGCAAGCAATTTGTTCAAATGATGCAAGAATAACGAATCACGAATTCAAGAACCAATGTGATTTTCGTGATACTTACAGTGCTTTGTGGTATGTGAGAACGCTTGCTCTTGATCCATGAAGGTTGAGTGAACACCCAGGAAGCGATTGGGATAGCTTTTGGCTTCTGAAAATGCCTCTTGTTATGATCTCGAATTCAAGCTTTTTACCACTTTTTCAAACTTTTGTTCTGCCTCTTCTTGCAGCCTCCAACCATTATTTTCGTGCCTTTGCCTTCGTTATGTAATGTATATTGCATTGGGGTAAGAAACTTGGTACAAATCTCTCTAAATCAATGCTCATGAATTGGATTTGATTCCACCATTACAACCTTCCAAATTTGGCCTAAATCATATCTTCTTGTAACCAATGCACTTGATGCGAATTTGACTCACATAATAGCTGTATTCAAAGCCTAAATAAACCAAAAAATCATGAGTTATAAATACTTTTGATTTTATATGATTTTATTTGATTTAAAATGAATAAATTCAATTAAAAATCAAATTAAATAATAAAAATAAGATATGGGCTCATGGCTGAAGTTAGGACACGTGGACAATGATGCAAGCTCAAATCAAGTGGAAAAGAATGGGCCAATTTGACAAAATTTGAAGTTTTGGGGATAGTTGACTTTTGGCAATTTTGCAAAAATGTCCAACTTCAACAATGCATAACTTCTTCAATTTTGAACTTTTGGAAGTGTTCTTGGACTTTTTAGAAAGCTTGAGATGTCCTATAACCAACCCTTTTTGTCTCATCTCATTTTGATGTTCCGTGCTCAAGTTATAAGCTTTGGAAAAAAAGGTGTTTTTGTTGACTTTCAAAAATGACCTATAATGTCCAAATTTATAACTTCTTGTGAGTGCATTTTCTGATCTTGGGGTATGAAGATGGATTGTATTAAATTGCATCCTCTTCAAAATGAGCTTTGGATGGGTCATTTCTCATAAAGTATGAGAAAGTTATGCTTGGTCAAAGTTGAGTTGACTTTTCCTACAAAACCCTAATTTAGCAACTTTTGAGTCTTGATGAATTTTGAGCAATCCTTGATGAATCATGATCAACCCTTGATCAAATGATGAAATATCCTTCAAAATTAGAATTTTGACAAAATATCTTGAAGTTTGACTATATTTAGGTCACAGTTGACTTTTGCCATAGCATAGTCGATTTTTGGACCTTTTGAGCAATTGACTGAGCAAACTTCCTCTGCAAGGCTTGAAACTTGGCACGGATGACCTTGAGAACATATTAGGACATTGGGGAGCACTTGAGGTCATTTGGACTCAAATATCTTGATGCAACACAAAACCCTAATTTGGGGTTGACTGCCTTAGGAGATGACTTGTCTGACCCACTCTTGAGCAACCTTGAGCCACTTGGAGATTTTTCTTGAAATGTTTTGAGGAATATGAGAGGGAAAATTTTGGGTACAACAAGTACAATTTATATTTTTTTGATCAGTTACATTGATGAAGAAGTTTATGTGCATCAACCTCCTGGTTTTGAAAATACAAAACATCCATAGTATGTTTATAAACTTAAAATATCGTTATATGGTATGAAACAAGCTCCCAATTCTTGGTATGAAAGACTAAGTAACTTTCTGTTAGAAAATGAGTTTACTAGAGGGAAAATGGACACAACTCTATTTTGTAAACCATTTAAAAACGACATTTTGGTTTGTCAAATTTATGTAGATGATGTAATTTTTGGATCTACTAAAGCCTCCTTGGGGAAAGAATTTTCTAAGTCTATGCAGACATAATTTGAAATGAGCTTGATGGGTGAACTCAAGTTCTTTCTGGGAATTCAAATAAATTAAAATCCAAAAGAAACCTACATACATCAAAGCAAGTATGTTAAAAAACTTCTGAAGAAATTTGATTTGTCAGAAAGTAAGCCATCTAAACTCATATGCATCCTACATGCATTATAGAAAGTAAAGAGGTAAGTAAGAAAGTAAAATAGAAGCTCTATAGAGGTCTGATTGGTTCTCTCTTATATTTAACAACTTCAAGACCTGATATTCTATATAGCATGTGTCTTTGTGTCAGATTTCAATTAGATCCTAGAGAGAATAGAAGTATCTGAAAGGTACTACTAATCTTGGTACTACTAATTTTGGTCTTTGCTATAGAAAATCCAGAGAATATAAATTAGTAGGATACTGTGATGCTGACTTTTCTGAAGATAGAATAGAAATAAAAGTACTTCTAGAAGCTTCCAGTTTCTAGGGGATAACCTAATCCCATGGTCCAGCAAAAGACAATCCACTATTGCATCATCAACTGTTGGGGCTGAATATATAGTTGTAGCTGGATGCAGTACTCAGATGCTCTTGGTGAAAAGTTAGCTTGAAGATTTTAATATTTATGAGAGTAACATTCATATCCTCTGCGACAATACTTCTTCTATCTGTCTTTATAACAATCCTATTTTACATTATATGGCTAAACATATAGAAATTGAACACCATTTCATTAGGGACTATATTCAGAAGGGAGTCCTTTGTTTAAAATGTATAGACACAGACCATTAATAGGCTTATGTTTTCACAAAACCCCTTGCTGAAGATAGATTTAATTTCATTCTGAAACACCTCAATATGGAATTATACCCAAAATAAAGTGTAGTTTTTGTATATTTAATTCTCAAAATTTTTTAATTTATTTTTGTGAAGATCTGAACAATAGTTCTTCAGAAGTGAGAAGGAAAATTATATCATAAACTATCCAGAAGATCTGAACATTTTCCAAAAACGCTTCATTTCTAAGATAGAAGCAAGCAGTTCACCATATCAACATCTGTCAACTCTAAACGCAAAGTCACTCTCTAAGGTTGAACATGTGTTTAAAATATGAAGGGTTGAAACGGTTGAGTTGGTGCATTGAGGCACGAGTCAAATTGGTAATTGTTCAAAATCTTCACGCCATCTCTCTTTTTCAGAAATCATTAATGCAATTAATCATTGTGTTAATTTTATTAATTAAAATTAAAATTCATGTTTTCTCCCTGTTGGCTATTTATACCTCACTTTCTTACAAACACTCTCACACCTTTACTCTCACTCACTCTATTCTCTCTGTATTTGTTCCTTCCTGTTTGTGTGCTCTCAAAACCCTAAAGTCTGTGAACAATGGATTCTTTTCAACAATTGTCTCAAGATTCTCAAATCAACATTCCTGGTTCATCCTCTACTACAAACGAAGAAAGGTATGTTGAACCTTCAAGAACTCTTCTCACTCTTGTTGATTCTCTGGAAGTTCTCTATGAACTGATAGTAGATATTGAAAGTATGAAAGAAAATGGGTACGACCTAACGCCTGATGTTGAGTTTCAAGGGTGGAAAAAATAATTTAATCATTTAATCAGTCCAGTTTTCCCCAAATTAATTAAAGAATTTTGGATTCATGTTACTGTGTCAAATCATCAAGTAACCTCTTATGTTATGGGAAAGAAGATCGCCATCACCGAGGATCTTATTGGAAAGCTTATTGGTCACGACGGAAGTGGTATAAGATGTAGTGCAATGGAAGAAAAAGTTTATGACCTAATCATCGTATCAAAAGAAATCTTCTCCTCTGGACAACCCTCAAACAAGATCAAAGATCTGAAGGACTATCTCATAATTTGGTCTAGAATAATTATGGGGTGCATCAATCACAGAAAACTAACCAGTTCTCCTGACTACATTAATATTGATCAACAGTATCTAATGTACTTCTTCGCAACTAAAGCCAAAGTTCACCTTCCTCACATTCTATTCAACCATCTGAAGATAAGTGTCAGGGAAACAAAGGAAGAAGAAAGAACAAAAAGAGATTGGATTCTGTTGGAAGACTTATCTTAGATATTCTGACAGAGAATAAACTGATAGAATATCTGAGTGAGGCTCAATAAGCAAATATTCTGGAACCATATGTTGGAAAGCCTCTCAATGCCAAGAACCTGAAGGAAATGAAGATAATAGAAACCATTAAAAATGATCCCACTCTTACTGCAAAGGAAGTCATCACCACCAGAAGAGTTCCTTTGAAGGATTTTCCTCTCTTCACTCAAGCAGACTCATCTCCAAAAATTATCCTCAGATATCTGAAAGCCTTTAAGAGTGATGGAACAATTCCAGATGTGAACATTCTTGATCTAAGGCAATAACCTCTGGAAGTTGCTACCAGAAAGACCAGAAAAAGGAAAGCTGTTGGAGAAGGAACTTCTCAGAAAACTCCCAAAGCCGCTAAAAAGAAAGGTAACCCCTCTTTTGTTTCTATTATTAAATCCATTTTTTTATCAACATCTAAAACCTCCTAATCTCCACAACCTGCTGAAAATCCATCACCTCAAACCCTTGACAATTTTGACATAGAAATTGATAACTCAAATCTTCCTCTGATTAATCCACCTTCTACCCAATTTGCTCAAACTCAGCCAAAACTTGCACAAGTTCTTTCTGATATTAATTAATTTGGTCCATTTTTTGAAGTTCTCCAAACTGAAAATCCAAATATTGTCTTTGATACCACATCAACCATTACAAACATCACTCGCCCACTCAAAACCTCTCAACCACCAAATATCTCCACCATATCACAAGACTTCTCCCTTCCAGATATTCCATATCCCTATAATTCAACACCACTTAACTCTCCTATAATTCTTCCCGACTCTCCCACTCCTACTAACTACTCAGAAGATCCCCTTAGAATAATAATTGATCTAGAAATATGGGACAATCTTGTCACAACTGCTCAGAAAATAGCCATTCCAAAACCAACACCAAAACTTTCCAAATCAGATGTTGATAAATCTCTGCTGGTTCTTGAAACAGAAATGCAGGAATGGGTTGACTCCTCAAAGAAAGCTTGCATGGAGAATCTTAACCCAGCTACTTCTGATTCTCTCTGGAATCAATTCAGAAAATGGTTTAGTTCTGAATCTCCAAAGCTGAAGGAACTCAGTTATGAAATCGCTCAACAAAACTTTTACGATCACCTGAAAATATTCAAGGATCAAGTTCTACATCACTGGGTAAGGAAACCCCTTCTTCTTCTGGACAACACTGTGATACGGTGGGAGAACTGACTTGAGGTTTGTGTTTGTTTTCGCACTTGTTCGGTTTAGCAAGAGTCGCCATCGAATTTTTATTTTATCCTAAAGGAAAGGTTAAAAAGCACAGGAAAAACCTTTTGAGATGTTTCGTGGGTTCGGGGGGTAGATTATGAAAAGGGAAGGTATTAGCACCCTTTTCATCCATGGTTATCCATGGGCTCTTAGTTACTTGTTTTAGATCACTTGCCTTTGATTTTCAATTGCTTGAAATGGTGTTGTGTGTGTGTGTTTTGAAAATGTTTTGAAAAAGATGCCTTGTCTAGGCAACTGTTGTAACAATTCTTTACTTGAATGTTTTACAAAGGTGTGTGTCTTTTCGAAAAGATGTTTCAAAGTTTTTGAAGGTTGTTTTTTGAAAGTTGTGTTGTGGAGTGGGTTTTGAAAAGTAGGCAAGCGTATTTTGCAAGTTTGATCAAGTAACTAAGAGTTGTCTACCCCTAAATTTACTCAAAGGTTTTTCTCATGTTTTAACCCTTTTAACAGTATTATTCCACCATTGTATTTGGTGGACAATCTTGTGTTAGGATGTTAACGGGACAGGCGCGGGTCATCGTATGGACCATTAATGCAATGGTGCCAAGTGCCTTTGGTAATTTTGCTTTAAGGGACTATGATCATTTGTTTAGGCAACTTTCGAAAGCGCCATCGAGGGACTATGATCATTTGATTTGTTTTGTTTTGCCAAAGAAACTCAACGTGCAAGCATGGCCCATTTTGGAAGGCAACAAGCGGGATTACCCTAGGGGTGCAAGTGTGAATGGTGTATTGATTTCATGCATTTGTCTTGTATTAGGTTATCTAGGAGTTGATTTTATTTACATACAAACCCTAGGTCTAAACATGGTATAATTGAAAGCGATAAATTGCGAGAATTTAAAGTCTACGCTATTACAAATAAGTATCCGGGAATGGGGATACAAATATTTACAAATGGGGATGAGACTTATTAGGAGAGTAGTGTCCAAATAAATTTACAACCAAATCGAATCGCATTCTCAATATCATGTATCAATGCATAAGAATAAAAGATAAGCAAATGTATTGGTGTAAGTGTATATGATTTATTTACAGGTGATGAAAAATAATGTTAACCTAATACAATATTAAGTATGTATTTATTCTTTTTGTGTTTTTGTTAATATGTACAAACAAAATGTTTTAAGAAAAGAAAAATATTTAAAGAAAATTAATATTTACGTATTTTAGTTTATATTTTTATGCATAAAAAAGACTTAATTAAAGAAAAGAAAAATGTTTTAAGTTCTATTTTTTATGTATTTTCTATAAATGTTTTATATAAGGTTTTTAAACAAAAAGGTTTTAATTAAAAAGATGTTTAAACTTAACAAAACCTAATATCTACATATTTTGAGTATAATAAAAAGGGGTATGGTTAATAAAGTTTAATATAAAAATAAAATTAGTATATTAAGTTATTTAACAAAAAAGGATATGATGTGATAAAAAAAAGAAGTATTAGTTAAAAAGTTAAAATGGGCTTAAGGGGATCTTGTTCTGGCCCAAATAAAACAAAAAGACTAAGACCAGGGGGGTACGTGCCAGATTTATTGGGCTTAAGCGTGGATGGGGCAAACCGGCCCAGACGGGTTTCACAAATTTGTAAGGGTTTCAAGGTTTTGTTTCATTTGGAATTAGATTAGGGTTACAGTATGGCCTAGAACGGCGCTCGTCTTCTTCTCCGTCCTCCTCGCTTTCTCAAGCCAAGCACGGCCTACTGACGCTCCCCAACCTTAAGCTACCAGGCGCCGCCTCTTCCTCCTCCTCTCCAAGGTCACGTAGGCGGTGGTTATATAAGGTAATGGCTCTGTTTTAGGTCTTAACACGCTTTTAGGTTTTCAAGCTTTGTGCATGTTATTAGCTCTTATGTCTTCTGATTTTATGTGTTGTTGTTTGTTTGAGGCGCGTGAAAAGAAAGAGGATGAGATACTACCTTTGGCTTTTGGAGATGGAGGCGAGGTGGACTGGAGGCGCCTAGGGTGGCCGGAGACGGAGGGAGCGATGCTGAGCTAGCTCTGGAAATCTGGTACCTTTATCTTTGTTTTTTTTTGGTTTGATGATGAAGGTGCTTTTCTGAAAACCTAGTTCATTCGTTCCTGAACACTTCTTTTCCTCTTCCACTGTTTGCTTGCTGAGATGCTTGATATGTTTGCTTGCTTCGCTTTTGAATGGCTTGCTTGCTTTGATATTGATTTTGGAGTATTGCTTTTGTTGGTTACTGGCCCAATTATGAGGTTACTCTGAGGGTTTTGGCTTTGAAAGGCTTGAGACAAGCTTGGCTTTTAGGCTTTGGTTGGAAATTGCTGGTTTGAATAAGGCTTATGCAGGTTGAAGCTTTTTCTGGTTTGATGGTTGTTTGAAGTTCTTGCTTGCATCAGTTTGTGTGGCTTTGGTATGTTTGGATTTTGAGGTGGTTTGGTTAATGTTTGTGGCTTGCTGTCTTGAAACAGGTTACAGGCTTATGTTTATGCAGGATGTTTAGGCTTCTGTTTGAGGCTTATGCTGTTAGCTTTTGCTTGACAGTTTTGAGGCTCTTGAAACTGTATGGGCATTTTGGCTTGTATGCTTCTGGTTTTGAATCACGGGTTTGAAGAGTTGAACTAGTTTTGGAGGCAGGCTCCTGCTTGTGTTCTGTATCAGTTTGTGTTCTTTTTTGTTATGTGTTTTCTGCCTCCTCTTTGAAACTGTTCAGATATGTTTGTCTTATATCTTTTTTTTTCTAAGCCTCAAGCCTGTTGTAAGCCTTTCTCTCCTCTCTCTTTTTCTCTCTCTCTACAGATTAAAGCATTTTTTATTGCTTACTGTTGTACTTTCTGAAAAAGTACTGGCCTTGAAAATGATGATTTTGAAATGAGCTTGCATTGTCTCTTTCCTCTGTGTACTTTCAAGATTTTCTGCATATCTCTTGATAGCTTTATATCTTTTGATATCCTTTTGATAGCTCTTGGACAGTTGGTTGACATTGGACTTGTTTTGGATTTGTGTAACTTGCAATTTGTGCAGTTAAGTTTGCTATTCAGTTTGAAAACTTTGGTTGACACTTTGGAATTATGAACTATGCAGTTTTATGCACTTTTCAATTGATTTGCCTCTTTTGGTTGAAAATTTGAAACTAGGCAGCTTGTGTGACAATTTTGAATTTGTGCAATTGTAGCTTTGTGCATTTCATATTTTATTGCAAGCATATTTCTATCCCTCTTTGTGAACCAAGAGTAATCTTGTGATTTGCAGAGAGGGCAAACAAACTGATTCCGGCCAGTTACTTTTAATGATGAATTTTAAAATATCTGTCTGCCTTTATTTTTCATCTGTATTGACTTTTTCCCTTTCTTTGTTTTTGCAGATAAAATCAATTGAGCAAAGGAGCATCAGAGGATGAAGATTTAGAAAACTTAGGACATAGCTTTATTTTACTTTTAATTATTTGTAATAACATTATTTGTAAATACCGTAAATGTATTCAAATAACATTTGTACTTAATAATTAAAAGTAAATAAAAGTTTAATCCTTTTTAATTCTTCTTCAAATGTTTATTTAATTATTTATAATTCTTAAATTATAATAAATGGAAATAAATCCCAATTATTCTAACTTAGAATAAATAAACAATTAATAAACACTGTGGTCTTAGCATCAGTCAATAATAAACCCGGTGTCTCAATTAAACAAGCAATATACAATCAATCACAACAAACATCCATATGCTTATCCCTTTTACTGATTAAATTCAACACTGCAAACTCAAATCAAATGCCTCAGCTCATCTCCCAGAGTAAATTGAAAAGCACTATAGAATTAATTCTTTCTGCACGCACAAACCCTAGTTCTTTATTAAATGTCAAAGAAGCGCCTGCCTGATCAGAACCTGAGCCAAATCAACCAAACCCTAATAATTTGCTTGAACTGTATCAAAAGTCCATGAAAATCCTAAATTGGATAGACTGATAAGAAAAAGTCTATTTGACTGATTCTTACGCCAATCTGAAAAATCAGGAAAAGCCCGAGGCTGTGATTTCTTGTGGAAAAAAAGGAGGGCAAATTTTTGGGTACAACAGTTGCCCCTGTTCAATCTTCTTGAACCTGAAGAGTTAGATTGGCAAGTTTGTCGTTCGCGACTCGAGGGTAAAAGGAGATTGGACACTAGAGTGCCCAAAAAATTTGCACTCGGTGATGTGACGGTAGAGGGAATGGGCTTAAAGATGCCATTTGGTGATGGGCTTAGAGATGCCATCTAGGGGTGTGAAAGAATCTTGTCGGGGGATGGGCTTAGAGATGCCATCTGGAAATGTCGTTGAACTGTATGTCATTGGTGAGTGGACGAGTATCAGAAAGGTATCCATGTTTTGGAACATCTCTGAACTGGGGGTCTGAACAAGCGATAGATTGACATCCATGTTTGGAGAATCCGTAAACTGTTTTCAGGAGTTGAAATTGAATAAGCAATAGAGCAGCATCCGTTGTTGGGAAGCGTCCGTAAACTATTTTCAAGAGTTGAGAAGAATCTGAACAAGTGATAGGTTAACATCCGTTACTGGAGAACCCGTGAACTGTTTTCAGAAGTCTTGAAGATGGGGAAGGAACCGGTGTAGGGTTTCCTGATGATGAGTCCGTGTAAAACTGCATCTGAATGAATTTGGAATAAGTATCATAATGTCGCCATGTCTGGGTCACATCTGAACTATTTCTAGAAAGAATCCCGGAAGATGATGATCTTTATTTGTTGACTGATCTTTCTTGAAAAGGTAAAGAGTTAGTTGTATGCAATGTCATGATGCATGATGCATGATGCAATGTATGTTATATCAATGTTTATGATATGAATGTGATGAATGTGCATGTAAGCTGATGAGCTGTCTTGCTGAGGATAGATGAATCTTGGATGGCTGGAGATAAAAGAATCTTGACTGCTGTCGGGGAAAGTAATTCCTTGACTGCTGCAGGGGATTGCAAGAATCTTTTGATCGCTGCAGGCATTGATCTGGGATCCTGTGTAAGGTTTCTTGATGATGAGTCCGTGTAAAACTGCATCTGAATTTGAGAAGGAACCGATGTAGGGTTTCCTGATGATGAGTCAGTGTAAAAGTGCATCGTGTTTGAGAAGGAACCGGTGGCGGGTTTCCTGATGATGAGTCCGTGTAAAACTGCATCTGGTTTTGAGAAGGAACCGGTGTAGGGTTGCTTCATGATGAGTCCGTGTAAAACCGCATCTTGGATTTGAGAAGGAACCGATGTAGGGTTGTTTCATGATGAGTCAGTGTAAAACTGCATCTTGGATTTGAGAAGGAACCGGTGTAGGGTTGCTTCATGATGAGGTGATGAGAATCTTCATTTTGTTAACGGTCAGAAACTGGGAGTATACCAATCTTCTGAGGTTTTAAGGATGAGGGTCTTCACTCTTGAGGGTTAACTGCTATCTGGTCGTAATCCAGGCTTCACAGAAATTTGTATTGCTATTTGGTCGTGGTCCAGGCTTCACAATAGCTTGCTAAGCTGTTATCCAGTCAAATCCGAGCTTCACGGCTTGTGTAAAAGATATACCACTATCTGGTCGATTCCAGGCTTCGTAGTACTCTTGACTGTTGTCTGGTCGTAATCCAAGCTTCATAGAGACTTGTATTGCTATCTGGTCGAAAATCTAGGTTTCACAATAACTTGCTAAGCTGTTATCCGGTCAAATCCGGGCTTCACGGCTTATGCAAAAGATATACCACTATCTGGTCGATTCCAGGCTTCGTAGTACTCTTGACTGCTGTCTGGTCGTAATCCAGGCTTCACAGAGACTTGTATTGCTATCTGGTCGAAAATCCAGGTTTCACAATAACTTGTTGGGGATTAAACTATTATCCGGTTGAATCCGGGTTTCATAGCTTGCTCTGAGGGGATACCACTATCTGGTCGCAATCCAGGCTTTGCAGTATCGTTGGCTGCTGCTGGTCGTAATCCAGGCTTTGCGGTAGTCTGACACTGTTATCCGATCGTAGTCCGATCTTCACAATGTGCTGTAGAGATCAAGATACTATCCGGTCAAATATGGGCTTTATAACTTGAATTTTGTGAGAATTTGATCTTTGACGACCGTAACTTCCAACAGGTGATGAAGGAATCTTTGATGTTGATCGTAACTTCCAGCAGGTGATGAAGGAAATTTTGAACAACCTTGAGTTTGACATTCGAATGCCCCGAGTGATGGTGAGGGAGACTTGCCCCAGGTTAATCTGCAATTGAGAGATTTTGTTGAAATCTTGACTGGACTGCCCCAGGTTAACTGAACTTTGAAAGATCTGTTGAAACCTTGACTGGACTGCCCCAGGTTAATTGGATGGTGACA